>CM074728.1:120659140-121026640 GCA_037306005.1 Rhinophrynus dorsalis | reverse complement strand
GTGTCAGTGAGTGGAGGAGATAATGTTTGGATAAGACAGGAAGTCAGTGCTAGGGGAGGTGAGCAGTGTAAGTGAATGGAGGAGCTAATGTAGGGACAAAACAGGAAGTCAGTACTAGGGGAGGTGGACAATGCATTCTGAGCAGTGTCAGTGAGTAGGGGAGGTAATGTAGGGGAGGTAATGTAGGGATAAGACAGGAAGTCAGTGTTAGGGGAGGTGGGTAATGCATCGCTGAGCAGTGTCAGTGAGTAGGGGAGGTAATGTAGGGATAAGACAGGAAGTCAGTGCTAGGGGAGGTGGGTAATGCATTGCTGAGCAGTGTCAGTGAGTAGGGGAGGTAATGTAGGGATAAGACAGGAAGTCAGTGCTAGGGGAGGTGGGTAATGCATTGCTGAGCAGTGTCAGTGAGTAGGGGAGGTAATGTAGGGATAAGACAGGAAGTCAGTGCTAGGGGAGGTGGGTAATGCATTGCTGAGCAGTGTCAGTGAGTGGTGGAGGTAATGTAGGGATAAGACAGGAAATCAGTGCTAGGGGAGGTGGGTAATGCATTACTGAGCAGTGTCAGTGAGTGGGGGGAGGTAATGTAGGGATAAGACAGGAAGTCAGTGCTAGGGAAGGTGGGTAATGAATTGCTGAGTAGTGTCAGTGAGTGGGGAGGTAATATGGACGGGAAGTCAGAGCTTTTAATGCTACCATCTTTTACGCAAAAATGTTTTTGTAAATATAATATGGCTAATACAGCATACAGTCTATTTTGAAAGCACTTTCACAGTCTCCAAAGTTCTTTTTTGGTAAGAGGGTAATTTAGAGTAGTGGTTCTCAACTCTGTCCTTACACATCCCCTAACAGGACTTTACCTAAGAGCGTTAAAGCGGAACTTTCACTTAGTATAAAGTCGTCCTCGAATAATTAAACATATGGCGACTAGATTCATAATACTTCTATTAGATCTCAGAAGTGACAAATTCTAAGGTAATCGTTAATCTTCAGAGACCGAAGGCCATGTTAGTGCCACCTGCACCGTCGGCCCCTTCTGGTGCCTTATGGCACAGTGCAAATGCCTCTTCTAGGAGACCCCGGACTGACAGCTCAGGTGCACGGGCGTCTCTAAGACAAGATGTCTGCGCTGATGTCTGACTGTCAGTCTCCGAATATTAAGGATTACCTTACAATGTGGCACTTCTGGGAGGTAATAGAAGTATTATGAAGCTAGTCGCCATATGTTTAATTATTGGAAGCAACTTTATATTATCTGAAAGTTCCGTTTTAAAGTGGAATTGTCACTTTGTAACAAATAGGGGCTTTTAAAGAGCTTTCAATAGCATCTGCAGTTCTCTGATATAGTCTGTAATAGATTTGTTTGTCAGTTTGTGCAAATTAGTTTGTTCTCCCTTGTAAGAAGTGGCAGTTGATATTGAGAACCGTATGCCGTACCTGCTGGATGTGCACTAACCGATGAGTAAAAAGGTTAATTATATTATAAACTATTGTTTTAAATTGAAAAAAATCACCGACATGAATTCTCTTTCAAAATCCACCAATTTGTTGCATAGCAATGGATCCACTTTAAAATGATCGAGCCCCTGACTATCTACTGTTTACAAACAGGAAAAAACTAAAGACGTGGCCTGACAGCCTGAGAACCATTGTTTTAGACTTGTGTACACTGATGCCATTTTTTTGTATTCTTGCATTTAGTCCCGCAGAGAGGACGTACGATGGGAAAGTCAGAGTGACTGTGGAAGTTGTTGGGAAAGGGAAATTTAAAGGGGTCGGCAGGAGTTACAGAATTGCCAAATCTGCAGCAGCCAGACGAGCACTAAGGAGCCTAAAATCCAATCAACCTCAGGTCCCGAACAGCTGAGCGTTTGGGCTCTTCACTGCCAACGAGGGCGCTCAGTGCAACAGCAAGATCTTCGCTCAATGCAACAGCAAGATCTTCGCTCAATGCAACAGCAAGTTCTTGCCCTCTCAGCAAGGCAGAGGTTTATCATCACACACTCACAACTGACATCTATAAAATCTCACTGTGTTGAAAAGGAAAACATGAAGACGAGGAGGGAGATGTGTCTTTGCAAAGTCAGTAATGGAGAAATGACATGTGTTTGTACCAGTTGCTCCTTAACCCTCCTCAGCGCTCCACCGGTCCAGTGGAAAAGACATTGCGTGTTTTGCGCAGACACAATCAGCTTCTTTCCTCACTTCTGCTTTCGTTAATCCTTGGAGTGCATTTGGCATCCCTTAGTCAAGCAAAGGGTTAACCACAAAGCGTGCTTTTTACCTGTCATATTCTAGCAACTCTTGAAAGCTGTGTCCTTTCCACTTTCTCCCTTTATTCTCCTAGCGACATCTGGGGTGTTAACACATTGAGTGCCAGGGGAATGTGTAAGGGTTAAAGGGCTAGTGTATCGAAATATACTGCAGATTTTTTATCCTCCTGATTAAAATAGGATTATGCCCACTGAAAAGATGTTTTATTCAAAACTTATCCCAGTTCAAACTTTCCTTTTTTTGGGGGGTGCAATACTACCATGATCTGATAATACACAGTGACTTTGTTGCTACAGGTTCCTATGGAGCGTTATTGTCCCTGTCAATAGCTGTTCATAGACGGCAGTAGCACAGCATCACCATAAAATATCTGCTACAACCGGACAAATTCAGGTTTGAGCTGCAATAACTGTGAATAAAACATTTCATCAGTGGGAGCACCTTGTTCTGATCAGCAGGCTAAACACTGCAATATATATTTGTTTCTCGTTTTATGCAGTACTATCCCTTTAACCCTGTGAGTGCCAGAGGTTTACACAACGCTTCACCATGCATTGCATACCCCTCTGACATTCAAAGGGTTAATTAGATGGACATAGATGGAGCTCATTTCAAGAAGTATATGTATGTATGTGAATGAAAATGTGTACACGGAGTCATGTATATATTTTATTCGCCAAATTTGGTAATAGTTTTTATAAGCTGTAATGGATAACCTGGTGGAGGGGGTTGCTTTTGCCAGTTCTGTCCACCCAGAATGCCACAAAGAAATGGTGGCATTCACAATCAGCTTTGCACTTAACTGGGGGCAGCATTGTGTGTGTGTATGGGGGAAATTAGGTGACTAACTTTAGGGGTTGAAGTTTTTTTTCCTTTCTAAAGCCACAAATCTCTGATTATGAAATTTTGACAGCCTCGTGTAGGAGAATATCACTCCTCGGTGTTTCTGTGAATTCTTGCCCCCCTCATGGGCTGTCCCTGCTACTCGTTACTGTAAAATGTTCATAGAGTGACAGCTCTAGATTTCCAGTGAATTTAAAGCTATTTTTTAAGGGGAAACTAGCCTTGGAATGTTGTGGCTCTTAAATGGAAACTGCACCTTAGAAATAAGTGACTTAATTTGTTTAACAAATTAACTTACCTAGGTTGGAGCCCTTCAAACAGCAGGCATGTACATCTATATATTCTCTACGTAAATATTATTAAGGTGAGAGTTCATCATACAGCAGTCAGGTGTATCTATATAATTAGTGTGTGTGACAGAAGCACTTACCTAGGTAGGAGTCCATCATACAGCAGTCAGGTGTATCTATATAATTACTGTGTGTAACAGAAGCACTTACCTAGGTAGGAGTCCATCACACAGCAGTCAGGTGTATCTATATAATTACTGTGTGTAACAGAAGCACTTACCTAGGTAGGAGTCCATCACACAGCAGTCAGGTGTATCTATATAATTACTGTGTGTAACAGAAGCACTTACCTAGGTAGGAGTCCATCACACAGCGGTCAGGTGTATCTATATAATTACTGTGTGTGACAGAAGCACTTACCTAGGTAGGAGTCCATCACACAGCGGTCAGGTGTATCTATATAATTACTGTGTGTAACAGAAGCACTTACCTAGGTAGGAGTCCATCACACAGCAGACAGGTGTATCTATATAATTACTGTGTGTAACAGAAGCTCTTACCTAGGTAGGAGTCCATCACACAGCAGTCAGGTGTATCTATATAATTACTGCGTGTAACAGAAGCACTTACCTAGGTAGGAGTCTATCATACAGCAGTCAGGTGTATCTATATAATTACTGTGTGTAACAGAAGCACTTACCTAGGTAGGAGTCCATCACACAGCAGTCAGGTGTATCTGTATAATTACTGTGTGTAACAGAAGGACTTACCTAGGTAGGAGTCCATCACACAGCAGTCAGGTGTATCTGTATAATTACTGAGTAGCAGAATGATTTAACTACATAGATATCCTTCCTACAGGGTTATAAGTCTTTCTGTAACACACAGTAATTCTATAGATATGTCCTACTGATGTATAGTGGACTCCTACCTTTGTAAGTCTGTTTGTTACAGTAATTATCTAGATATATATGACCTCTGTATGTATAGAAATTGAGGGCCCTTTGTTTTTAGTGCCTATGCGTTGCTCTCTTATTCAAAGGCTTAAGTCATGACTGCATAAAGACTAAAATAATTTTATTATAACCTAGATGGCGGCCAAAACATTGCTTTTACTTCAGGTTTCTAAAAAACATGAATATGTCTGGTGGATTGGATTTTACATGATACTAAACTTACTTTCTGACTTTGCATATTCTGTAAGCGAATAATATGTAAAGTTAAATGACCTTACTTTTTGTTTATATATTTACTTGCATTCATCCATCACAGTAAGCTCCTAGATCTTTCTTTCCAGAGAGCTCGCCTTTCGGAGATGGCGAAAGCAGGTATAGTGGTACAGTGTAATGCTATCCGTGCCATAGGAAACACTGGAAGCATGGAGCTAGGGAGATCTCTCCTGCCAGTCTGTTAATTATAGCATAAAGAGTACTTGGTGCATTGTATCCTGTATAACCTTTATCAATGAGGTCCCAAAACAGAGGGACGAAGCTCAGATTTGACTCGATGCTTCAGTCTTGCTGAGCCAAATTGCATGTGTAACTTATCAGTGGATCTGGGGAACTAAGCATAGAGTGCTTCTGCTGTCGCCCCATCTCGGTTCATTTACATGGCTGGACTATCACTAAGACTTTTATGTACACTTATGAATGGAATTGAGGAACACTGGGAGATATTTATAAAAGTTTAGTTAATGGAAAAGAAGCATTAAAGGGATAGTAATACTTCATTTTTACTATCTCCCCTCTTGTAGCCCTTAAAAATCGGAATTAAACAAGACCAGCGGCATCTCTCAAACCTTTACGGTTTGAGAGATATCCGTATTCGTTCCCCCTCTCCTGAATTCAACATTGTAGCTGACAGCAGGGGAATCCGGTCCGTGAGCAAGCGCGGCGGCTCTGCAGCAGAGCTGAGATCACATTATATAAACAAATCCTTCACTGAAACGGTCTTCTACGTGTGCTTGGTTTGCTCTTGTTTTGCAAACACGTGTAGAAGACCATTTCAGTGAAGGATTTCTGTTTCCATAACGCAGTCTTGCCACTGCTGCAGAGCCGCTGCCGGTCCCGGACCGGATTTCCTGGCTGTCGGCTATAACACTGACATCAGGTGAGAGGGAAGGAGAGGGAACTTTGAATGCGAATATCTCTAATACCATAAAGGTTTGAGAGATGCCGCTGGTCTCGTTTAATTCTGATTTTTAAGGGCTACAACATGGAGGATATACAACATGGAGGATAATAAAATTGATGTATTACTAATCCCTTTAAATGGCTGTAAGATTGTCTCTGGTAGTTCTAAAAGTATTAAAGACCGTTTAGGAGGACATAACGACGTGTAGTACGCTTAAAAAAAAAAAATGGAATTAAGGAAGTTTGTAAAAAAGTGGCGCAGAGTATTTATAAAAAAACAGTCGCTGTTTGCAACAATTTTAACAACCAGATTTTTTCCAACTATTTAGCACCATGTCTGACCTGTCATTTGTTTACGGTCACCGCATTTATAAATGTAACTAGAATACTTTATAAATACCAACACTCCTAATAAAGAATATGGACATTTTAAGGATCCGTTCACAAAAAGCAACAAGATCATTTTTTCTAAATATCCCCCTACTGTCCTGTTCATTAGAATACATATATCCTAGCCATGTCTGTGTACTCCTATGAATAAAGCTTTTTCCAGCTCTGCTGAATAGAACTCTTAAAAACTGCATTTCGCAGAGATATTCCAGCTACGTGCACTGAGCCAGCCGGGGTTAAAGGGTAGACTAGTTCCATTGTATCACTATCCCTGCTTTCACAGAGCTGCCTGGTAAGGGAAGATCGAGGGTGCTCACAAGTGAAAAAGTTGGTTAACCCTTTGAGTGCCAGAGGGGTATACCTCTCTGGCACTCAAAGTGTTAATGTGGGGGGGGGGATAGTAAAAAGTATAGGCAGTGGAACTTTATGTATTCCACAAAAAGTAAATTTACTGTTTACATTATGAAGCGAAATCTTAGTAGTTTAGCCAATTTTTTTTTTAAGTGCAAAGCTGTCACTGTAACAGTGTAACTTCAGACACGCTGCACTATAAAACGCGCTGCAGGATTTCCAGTGAATTGGTCACTAACCAGCAGAGCAGTCGTAACTGTCCTGAATATTCCACTGTCCTGTTCACTCTCACCCGCCGCATCCACCAACCAAAGCTGTGACGAGATTTCCTCAGAGACGCCTGCCGCTTGGAAGAAGCCGACCTGTTTTTCCATGGTTTATACAATCGGGGTAAAATATTTCCCACCCTCTGTTCAAGAGTGAAAGGTGGAGTGGCGCAGGATTAAACCATCTGCACCATGAGGGGGAGGCACGCCGTTTCACGATGTACATGGATTAAAACAGCATTTTTAACCCTTTGTATACTAGAGAGATCGCCAGTGCATTTCAGAACAATGTGTTCAAAGCCTTTAGCATTCAGGGGGTTAAAAGTCCCATTTCAATCAATGCTAAGTTTGAATTGTCCCTTGTGGCGCTGTTTGTTTGCCCCCAGAAATAATACCCCGTGTAGATTTTTGTTTCTCGTTGCGGGTGAATTTTCGTCTTCTCCTGAGTGTCTGTTGCTAGATGTAGTCGTCAGTTTTCACTCGAATACCTCATTATTCCCCATTTTTTGTGTCTGCTCGCTTTCATATTGTGTCTGTTCGGTGCTACGTGTACATATTAAGCTTGAAATGTTTAATTATTATTATAATTTTTTTTTTTTTTGCACTGTAACTACATTACCTCTTTAGCTGTTACTAAATCATGGGGTATGGACAGCCCACCCTGCTCGCATTAGAGTTTTGCTGCAATTTTAACCCTTTGAGTGCCAGAGGGGTATGCAATGCATTGCATACATCCCTGGCACTCAAAGGGTTAGGAATCGATGCTTGAAGCTTAGAAACAAACAAGCAAAAGTTCTGTTCAAACTACTGTTGATAAAGAGGGGGGGGGTCTGCTGTAGAATCTCCTTTCTTCTTAACAATTTGAATACCAGAGGCTTGTGCAATGCTTTATACACATCTATGGAAACCAAATTAAGGCCTCTGACAAGCACCTCAGTACAAAAAGGAAATCATTAACCCTTTTAGGACTGGGAAGGTACATAACACGTTGCTTTGCAATGCATTGCACGCCCCTCTTGTCCTCATGAGTTTAATATTTTTTCCCATGCTTGCTGCGCACCCAGACTTATGGTGATTTGTATTTAAATTATTGTTGTTCTCACGTTAACTTAGACAACATTAGTCAAAGTTTAAAGGAATAGTAATGTCTAAAATAAAGTTCATCTCTGAGTCTTCTCTATTATAAACATAACCCTTTGCGCTATGTTTAATAACATGCTTTTCTGTAGTTTTAAAAATATCCTATATTATAATTAGCTAAGGATGTTTGTCAGAAGCCGTCATGCTCAGTAGAGACGGCTGCGCGCGCCGCAGTCATGAGCAGTACGGACTGCCCGCACTGCGGCTGATACAGAATGGGGTGCTCCAATTTCAGGCTGGAGTGCACAAAGGACTACGGTCTGAATTTGGAGCGCCCTGCTCCGTATCGGCCACGGTGTGGGCAGTCAGTACCGAGCATGACTGCAGCGCCGCTAGTGTTGGCCTGTGTACACGGACTTTAAAACTAGTTCAATATAAAAGGATCCCCCTTTCTGGCCGCCCCACCTTAGAGCTGCAATCTGGTCGTGGGACCTGACGGATGCAGCGAGGGACAAAATTCAGGAAGTATAAGGAAAACCCTGCCCCCTTGTTGAAGGTGATTTGTCTCTCACAAAAGGGGCGGGAGGGGTATCCTTTTACTTTGAATATCTTTAAAACTACGGAAAAGTAAGTTATTAAACATAGCGCTATATGTATATAATAGAGCAGACTCAGAAATCCACTTTATTTTAGACATCGCTATCCCTTTAAAGACAATTTCAGTGTGAAAAGAGGAGAAACAAAGTCGTCTTTTGTGCATATGCCCTGAAATCTACGGCATAGACTCTTCCTATGGCTGTTCAGACAGCTGTATGTGTAAATGTAACTGATTTGCTAGTGAAAGTTCCTTTTGAGTGTTTAGGAGTCAACGTGTGTAAATACTGAGGCAAACTGACAAAAAAAGGGTGGATCTCAAGTCAGTTGTCTTACTTACAGTTTATCGTACACAGGCTTGATAATCACATCTAAACCCATGGACTCATACCCATTCATTTCAAGAGCCCATTTCACAGATTTTACTGCTTCTGTACCAATGAAAGCATTGTACAAAAATGTGGCTAGGAGTGCAGGATACTTAAACAGATATAATGTCTTTAGGTGTTGAGGGGGGGGGGGGTTTGTGTGAGTGTTTGTTTTTTTTTTTGTTTTTTTTTTAAGTGATATTGTCATTATAAATGACAGTTGCCTTTTGGTTCCTTTGAAATATTTGTGCTGTGAAAGCTGGGCTTTAGGCTTTTTCTCTCCATAGAATGTGATGGTAACAGTTCCTGCTCGTTGCAGAAGTTTGAGCTATAATAACTATTGAATTAACCATTTTCCAGCAGAAGAACTACCGCAGCAAAACTTGATCGGTCCTTTAAACTGTCCTTTGTTTTTTGTCCTACACATTTGGAAGTCAGAGGTCAGAATATGTGCAGGCTTCTTGAGTTCATTGGTCATTTGAGCATATTAACCCTTTGAGTGCCAGAGGGGTACGCAACGCGTTGCGTACCCCTTCTGGGACGCAAAGGGTTAAAGACTGGTTGGGCTATCATGATAACTGTGTGCAGCGATTCATTACAAGCTGTATATTTAAACCCTTGGGTGCTAGTGACGTCTCTTGATGATGTTAGACAGTCCTAGCACCCAAGGGAAATCGGATACGTTTGTATTTGTCTTTACATTACTGAATGTTCTAATCTTAGCAGGTGATTTTAGTTGATTTTTTTTTTTTTTTTTTTCTTCCCTTCTTTAATAAGTGAACAGTCTGGAGAAGGAGCGTCTGGTTCAAAAACATAGTTTGCAGCACATTCCGCAATACGTGAAATCTTCAGTGTTGTAATTAACGTTTTAATAATCCATATGTGGTGGAATTATCTGCCAAGATCAGGGGACTGTACCGAAAACTGATACTCGTTCATTTTCATCTTGGTGTGTTTCGTTTGTATAAATATGTGAGCTACCCAAAATTGCTTTTTAATTGAACTTATCACTTTTACTTTGAACTACATATGCTGTTTTTTCGTAAATGCCTCAAATTTTCAGCTGAGACCTCATTCCAACATGTTTCGCTCCCTCTGAGTTCCTGCAGCGTGCAAGAGAGTTAACTGCTACATAACCAGAGAGGAGAGGGGGTGTTTAGGATTGCAATAATTGAAGAGTGCGTTTAAGATGGACACTGTGCGTTGGTGCACTCTGAACAGTCTCACTGCAAATAAAACAGACTTTGCACCCTAGCGGATAAGAAGCTATCACCTTGCACCATTCTAGAGATGTGATTTATTTCGCACGAACTGTATATTTTTGTTTGACGATAATGTATTTTGAATAGACCTTACTATGCTGCATATATATTTTAAAGCTTTTCTTTGTTCAAGGGCTGGGAAGCTGTGATTGTCTGCTTGCTGATGAACTTTACCTCCCATCATCTTCAGTGGGAGCTGTAGTTCAGTAGCACTTAGAGAGCCACTGGTTGACCAGACCATCTTGTGTTTTTTTTTGTTTTGTTTTGTTTTGGGATATTTTTTTTGCGCTGATATGTTTATGTAGCACAAATAAGCGTTGCACTTGGTACCGTGCTTTTTACCTCATTTCAGAATGACTATATGCGTAACGGGGAGCAGAAATCTTGTGGTTCAGCCTCTGCTGCCATATTGATTGGATAATAGGATAATGACAATGCCTTCATTGTGTCACTTTCTTGCACCGCAAACAACCACATGTTGTTGTTTTTTTGTATTTGTCTAATGTCTGTGGCGTTCCTCTTTCTACAGAACATCTGGATATTACATTTAAATGGTCTTTTTAACCCTTTGAGTGCCAGAGGGGTATGCAACGCATTGCAAAGCAATGCGTTGTGTACCCCTCTGGCACTCAAAGGGTTAACACCCATCCACTATCAATGAGCCAAATGTTTGCTGAGATAGATCTAAAAACACTGGCAGTAACCATTTAAGGAGCAGAGGGGTACACAGCACATTGCAAAGCAATATATATGCATACCCGTCTGATCCCAATCTGAAGAGGTGCTGCAAACCAGCGACACCAAGATAAGATTCTTCAAATTTCAGTTGATTGATGTGGTGCGTTAAGCCCTTCTCTAGCACTCAAAGGGCTAACCCCTTGAATGCTAGAGATGTGTCTAGTATATTGCTTTGCAGTGCATTGACGTCATTTTAATCAGTGGGAATCTGAAGAATTACGATTTGGTGCTGCTCATTTGCAGCAGAACTGCACATCTTCAGACTGATTAATAGAGCCCAATATATACCTTTATTATACTGTAACCCTACTAACCCTTCAACTGTGAGAAGAATATTTCCAGAACACACTGCAGGATTCTGTATTAACAGACGTGTTTGTGTATTTTTCTGTGATCAGAACCTTAATTTCTTATTTTAAGGTGAATAGAAATATTTTAATTTAACGGAAGGGGGGCTGCACCGTTACCGGAACACTAACACGTCCTAATAATAAAATCCCACTTATTTCAGTCTGAGCAGAAAATCCTAATGGCCTTTGCATGGGTTGGTTCTCTGGAATAATTATTAATTAGTACTGTGTGTTATATCTATGGAGCAGACATGCTGCTTTGCTGTCGGACTCCAGGACAAAAAAATCCTCTTACAGGAAGCTTACCAAGAAGACTCTGGTGAGAGGTATAGAGTCCTGGAGTCCTGTTTTCATGAACATGATAGCCACTACTAATTAATTAACCCACTGAATGCCAGGGAGGTGTCCAAAACATATTATATCCACATTAAAGGGATAGTAACCCCCCCCGAACAACGTGACTCCAAAAGACAGCAATCATACAAACATACTGAACTCCCTTAGTCCCATATCTCAGACCTTTATGGTTTGAGAGATGTAAGACAAGACAGACCTCCGCTCCCTCTCCCTTCGGCCTGACGAGCTGTAAAGCTGTCAGAGGCAGAATCTGGTCGGCCAACTTTCGGCGGTTCTGCAGGAGCGCTGTCATCTAGGTATCGCCGTATAATTACTTCATCGGAATGGTCTACAACATGTGCTTGCAAGTCAGGCACACTTTTTAAACCATACCCATGAAGTAATAATACAGAGATATCTAGATGACAGCGCTCCTGCAGAGCCGCAGTCTGGTGCTGGAAGCAGGATCTCATGACATCCTCTATACAGCGAACGTATGAGAAGGGGGATGGAGCGGAGGTCTGTCTTGCCTTACATCTCTAAAGGTTTGAGAGATGGGACTAAGGGAGTTCAGTATGTTTGTATGATTTCTGTCTTTTGGCGGCACGTTGTTCGGGGGGGGTTACTATCCCTTTAAGGTAAGTGGGCATGTTATTATTAGGAGGTGTTAATGTTTGTTTAATAAGACCTCCACACAACCTCCCTTAAATGGCATGGAATGTTACGACCTCCGTTAAATGGTATGGCATGGAATGTTATGACCTTATATGGTGTGGAATGTCACAACCTCCCTTATATGGTGTGGAATGTCACCACCTCCCTTATATGGTGTGGAATGTCACCACCTCCCTTATATGGTGTGGAATGTCACAACCTCCCTTATATGGTGTGGAATGTCACCACCTCCCTTATATGGTGTGGAATGTCACCACCTCCCTTATATGGTGTGGAATGTCACAACCTCCCTTATATGGTATGGAATTTTTCTGACCTGGGTCCTACTCTTGTCTAAGTCCTTCCATTCAAACCTATCTTCATTTTGAGCCCTAAAGGGCAAGCTGTGTCCTTCATGGTATCTGGAACCTCCTGCTATTTCCATCCCCTCTTATTTTGGGCAATGACCTTTGAGCAGGCATGGTGCATGCAAATCACTAAACTGGATGTGCTGTACGTTTGTCCCCCGTTAGGAGGTTCCAGTGTCTGTGGTTGACTCAGTGGGTCCCATGTGTGGAAGCAATAGGTGGTTTGGATGGGAGAAGGACCAGAACGATGAGCTTGTTCAGCACATCAGTAAATCCCACCCACTGGGCCTTCTTCATAAGATGTCCAGTTCTGGTGCAAACCAACTACACCATGAGGGGGTTGGATATGCAAATTCCCTTTGATTTGAAACGGGCCTTTTATTCCGTTGAATGCTCAAGAGGTCATTAACTCTAGCATTCAGTGGGTTAAAAGCCTCTTTTCTAGTGTATCATTATTCTGCAATTGACGAACCTTCCATCTGCCTGCCTCTCATTGGCTGGAAGAATCTCTGTATCCACCAATGGTGGGAGAATCAGTGTAGCCAACATTCTAGTTTAGAATCCAGTGATGTAACCGAAAGCAAACGGTCATTTGATTTTTAACCATTTAAGGACCAGAGGGGTGTGAAACGCACGGCTTTGCAAAGCATTGCACACCTCACTGGTCTTTAAAGGGTTAATATATATGCAATTGGATCAGGAGTATATTTGGAGGTCGACCACAGACAAGCCAAATCATTTTCATGCACTCTCGTGTTACTGCTGCAGCGGTAGCCAAACCAGGAAATGTTTGTAAGCAAGATGTGAAAATCTGCAGGCGGTCTTATTGTATATAGTTCAAAGTTAACGTGGGGAGGGCGAGAGGGGTTCAGGTTGATTGAAAATTATATTGTAATTTGAGGACATTAAATTGTCATTGTCACATGCTGCAGCTGTCTCAAGGGACATTCATACTGTAAAATCCTGCTGCAGGGATCTGCAGTCTGCACCTTATGGATCACAAATACCTTTAATAGTTTTTGTAATAACTGTAGTTGAGTATATCTCCAATAAAGTTATGTCTTGGTTGTTCCAATGCTGTCTGTCTGTGTGTCTGTTACCTGCACTACTAGGGTTGTGGTCATCCTGTGACTATTAGGTGTGTGTTGGCTCACATCTCCTAACATGGTGGAAGTTGTAGTCCAACAGACAGCTGATGGCTTACACCAGCGATTCTCAGACTTTCTGTGGTGGTGGAACATAGGGTTCACATGGGATCTCTGTGGAATCCCAACAACCAAATCTTTTGATTACCCATTTGGATTCAGGAGAGGCAACCATTGTGAAGCGATGTGTCAGATCTCCCTAGCATCTTTGATGTTAACAGAATCCATAGTAAAATGATAGCTTGTTCTGGCAAACTGAGACTAAATTATTAGTAACTCTAACGTCTTGGATGCCACGATGTGTTCAGGCCTAGCACACTGGATTAAGGAGCCCAAGACGAGTGCAAGTTGTGGCTTCACATTGGTAATCACAGAATTGCACACGGTATCTGTTACTTCCACTGTTACTGAAATGTGCTCTGCGGAACTCTATGTACTTGTTCAGGGAAGCCTGGGGTTCCACAGAACACATCTTAGAACCACTGTACCTCATTATATTATACTTTATTGTTTGGTGATAAATTACATTAATTTGCTGCAAATGTACTGGCCTTGTTAGATCTTACTTCTGGAGGTGTTGGGATGAATTTACTTCACTTAAATGTATAGTAATGTTTCACAATAAAAGCAGCTCCAATTAATCTTCATAGTGTTTGGGCCATGGATAGTGTTATTTCAATACTGTCAGAGTTGTAGTACAAGAGTAATTGATAAATTATCCCCCTCCTGCCCCTTTTACCTAGTGTAAGATACCTCCCATCAGATGTGGAATCTGGTCTCTTGACCGAACAGGTCACAGCAAGGGACAATCTTCTTACTGTGATCATAAGGAAAACCCTGCCCCCCCTTGACAGTTATTTCAGGTTTTTCCTTATGATCACAGAAGATTGTCCCTTTCTGTGATCCATCCGGACAGTCTTGCTGCTCTGAGGTGAGCAGTGTTACATCCGTAAAAGGGGCGGGAGGGGGATAGTTTATCATTCAATTACTCTTGTACTACAACTCTGACAGTGCACGTGATCGGGCATCTTTTGCACTGCATGCTCCAGTGTGTGCACCTGACATTAGTTGATGTACACCCAATTTTGTGCACAGAGTTAAAGTGGAACTTTCACCTTAATTGAAGTGTGTATATTTGAAAACTGCAATAGAAACGGCCTATGTGTCATGTTAGCCAAATGCTCAGCAGATGTACAGTTCAGGAGATATTCAGACTTGTCACCATATCTAATCTATGCTAATTGCGTACTAGTGACATTCTCATGGCTTCTTACATTTGTCAGTGACGTGTCATATGCTAATGAAGGTTTTCAGTGACGTGTCATATGCTAATGAAGTCTTCTCAGTGACGTGTCATATGCTAATGACGGTTTTCAGTGATGTGTCATATGCTAATGAAGGTTTTCGGTCACGTGTCATATGCTAATGAAGCCTTCTCAGTGAAGTGTCATATGCTAATGAAGGTTTTCGGTCACGTGTCATATGCTAATGAAGCCTTCTCAGCGACATGTCATATGCTAATTATGGTTTTCAGTGATGTTTCACGTTTCCCAGAAATAAAACTCTGAATATCTCCTAAACTGGACATCTGTTGGGATTTTGGGTAACGTGACACATAGGCCGTGTTTAATACAGTTTTTAATTATGCAAACTTGAATTAAGGTGAAAGTTCCATTTTAAAGGAACAGTAATGTCCCAGAAAAAATTTTTGCATTTTGTAGTGCTTCAAAAGTCGGACTGAGTCCCAAAAACCGTATCTCTCACACCACTATGGCTTGAGAGATATCTGCATTTAAAATTTGATGTTTCCTGCTGTCACCTGTAAAGCAGTCGGCAGGAGATTTGTGTTGGCCTACACGGAGCGGAGGCTCTGCAGTAGAGCCTCAATCGCGTTATTGACAACGAATGACTTAATTGTAATGGTCTAAAAAGTGTGCTTGTAAACCAGGCACACTTTGTACACCATTCCAGTGAAGACATTCGTTTTAAATAATGCGATTGCGGCTCTGCTGCAGAAACCTCCATGTCAATCGACACGGATCTCCTGACAGCTTTACAGGAAACATCAAACATTTAAATGCAGATATCTATCAAACCATAGCGGTGTGAAAGATATGGTTTTGTGCACTCAGTTCCACTTTTGAAAGACTACGAAATGCAAAATGTATTTTCAGGGACATTACCATCCCTTTAAGCTATCGCCTCACTCACCTTCTAGTCTGTTCAATCCATCCGATGAACCACCCCACGCGCAATATGACGGTAAACGCTTCATTTGGACACCAACATCCTCACCTGTACGTTGATTGGCCAGAAGGTTCTTAGACAAAGATGTTTCCTGCAGTTCAGCCACAGAGATGAACAGGTTATGCACAAGCTGGCCGGGGATCCTCGTCATAGGTGGGAACTCTCCGAATTTGTCCCGGAGACTCTGGTTTTTGCAGCTAATTGCCAGGTCTTAGGGGCAGAGGCTGATTCTCCAGGTGTGGGGAATTTATAATTAAACTCTGCCTGCTTCTGCTCCTTCCCTGTCTGTTCCTCCCAGTCCACTTCTCCTTCCCCACCCTGTTCCTCAAACCTTTTTTTTCTTTTTTAAGTCCTGCCCCCTTTTGACACAAATAGTGTTACTGATCTCCACCAGCGGTACCACAGGAGTCCCCTCTCCGGGAAGTCCACAAGGAAAAGTTCCAGGTATGATCATCTTACAGGCCAGGAGCCTGTCAAACGGGGAAGACTGCTGCTATTTCAGACTTGCAGTAGAGCGCCGGGGGAGTTCCGTATGGAGCACAGAGGCCCTCAGGACACTTTAGGAGGCTCCTTGGTGCCTTAGATATTGTAAAGAGGCAATAGGGGCATGGTTATATGTTGCTGTTAACATCCATTTGAGTGCCATAGGGGTACGAATGTGTTGCTTACCCCTCTGAGACTCAAATGGTTACGCTTTGAGCAAAAGTATTTAAAGGGGAACTTTCACCTACACAAATGTTTGCTTTAATCCACGTAGATTACCGATGCAAACTGCGCTGTGTTTTGGTTTTTTAAAAAAACGCAATAGAAAATAAGTTTAAGGGTTTACCTTTTCCCTCTTCACGTATTCTCATTCTGATCGGCACAATTTGTGCCGATGAGAATACATAACAGATCCTCCTCCCCGCTGGTCTGTCAGTAAGCTGGAGAACTCTCATTGGTAGAGATCGATATCTAGCCAATGAGAGTTCTCCAACTTACTGACAGACCAGAGGGGAGGAGGATCTCTCCTGTATTCTCATCGGCAAGATGGTGCTGATCAGAATGAGAAGAGGGATAAAGTTAACCCTCAAACTTAATTTCTATTGCGTTTTTTTTTTAAAACCGAAACCCAGCACAGTTTGAATCGGCAATGTAAGTGGATTAAAGCAAATGTGTTTAGGTGAAAGTTCCGCTTTAATAAAGGATGGACACGTCCCTCAGAAGAATCATTTGGGCTCCAGTAGATTACTGATTAAAGAGGAAGTGCCACCTCCAAATAGTAAACCCCCACTAACCTTACCATGGTCAGAAAGCCCTAATGAACGTTGCCCTTTGGTCAAGAGATAACCTCTCCGGTCAGTCCTGATCGTCGGGTCCGTGGAGGTGGACACAACAGACAGTTGTTGGCAGTTTTTTTTTCTTTTCATACTGAAACCGTCTTGAGTCCAGGAGTCTGTTTAACACTTTAAAGACAACAGTGGTGTGCAACACATGGCATTTCATACCCCAGCTTCTGGTCGTTAAAGGGTTAAGAGTACCATGTGCAGTGACCGACCCAATTTCAAACTGGCCAAAATTAGATAGAAATCAGATTATTAATACACAAGATGTGACATTTCAGATTGATGATTGATAGAAATATATGAGATGTTAGATATATTGATAGATATGAGACAGATGATTGATAGATTAGATAGATATAAGGTAGATAGGAGATTAGATATGAGACACATAGATTAGAGTGATAGATCAATGTTTGGTAGATATGAGACACACAAGAGATAAGAGATGCACATAGATTAGATAGATAGATAGATAGATAGATGTTTGGTACATATGAGACATGCATAAATTAGATAGTTTGATAGCTATGAGATACAAAGGTTAGATGGATAGACCCATGTTTGGTAGATATGAGACATACATAGATTAGATAGGTTGATAATTGATGGCTATGAGATGCACATAGATTAGATTGATCGATGTTTGGTAGATATGAGACACAGATTAGATGGATAGATTAATGTTTGGTAGATATGAGATACACATAGATTAGATGGATAGGTAGATGATTGGTAGATATGAGATACACAGATTTGAGGAATAGATCAATGTTTGGTAGAAAAGAGATACACATAGATTAGAAGGATAGATCGACATTTGATAGATAAGAGACACACATAGATTACATAGGTTGATAGCTATGAGCTACACAGGTTAAATGGATAGATCGATGATTGGTAGATATGTGATACACATATTAGATGGATAGGTAGATGATTGGTAGATATGAGATGCACATAGATTTGAGGGATAGATCAATGTTTGGTAGATTAGATAGACTGATAGCTTTGAAATACACAGGTTAGATGGATAGATCAATGTTTGTTAGATATATGATACACAGTTTATATGGATAGATCGATGTTTGGTAGATATGAGATGCACATAAATTAGATGGATAGATCAATGATTGTTAGATATGTGATACACATAGTTTATATGGATAGATCGATGTTTGGTAGATATGAGATACACATAAATTAGAGGGATAGATCAATGTTTGTTAGATATGCGATACACATAGTTTATATGAATAGATCAATGTTTGGTAGATACACATAAATTAGATGGATGGATTGATGTTTGGTAGATATGAGATGCACATAGACTTGAGGGATAGATCGATGTTTGGTAGATGCACATAGATGGATAGAGGATTAATAGAAATGAAGTACACATATATTTGATAGATTAATAATTAATAGATATGAGATATACATAGATTATATATAGCTATGATTGATAGATATGAGATATACATAGATTAGACGGATAGATAGAGGATTGATAGAAATGAAATGCACATAGATTAGATAAATTGATGATTGATAGATATTAGATACACATAGATTAGATTATATGGATAGATCAGTGTTTGGAAGATGAGAGATAGATGTATAGATAGATTATAGAATGATTGATTGGAATATATAAACTTGGGTCCATGTTTTTCAGAGGAAAAGGGGAGTAATTGTGGAGCAAACGAGCTGCACCATAAGGGAGAAATGAAAATACACATATTCACATTCATTAATGGGACTTTTAATAATTGTTTCTCTCCCGTATATGTCTCTCTATATCATCTATCATTTCCTATCTGTATCTCGGCCTCCTCTATCTCATATCTATTCTTCTCTTGCTATCTTTATCTCATATCTGTCTCTCTATTAAGTCATATCTATCAAGTTATATCTTTCTCTTTTAACTTATATCTATCTATTACCTCATATCTGTCTGTGTGATCATCTATCGATCTCTCTATAGTGCAGTCCATAAGTATTTGCACAGTGACACAGGTTTTGTTGTTTTGGCTGTCGTTTACAGCTCACTGAATTTGAAATGAAACAATGAGGATAAAGTACAGACTGTCAGCTTGAAGAGTGCTTGCAACTGTGAAGAAAAACCCCATTTTCAACTGTCCAACAGATCAAGAACACACTCCAGGATGCAGGCAGAGAAGTGTCAGTGAGCACTGGAACGAGAAGACTACACCAGAATAACCGCAGAGGGTTTTACCACAAGATACAAAGCAAGAAGAACAAAAAGGCCAGGTTACAGTGTGCTAAAAACATCAGTAAAACCCTGTAGAGTTCTGGAACAAAGTCTTATTGACAGACGAGATGAACCTTTACCAGTCTGATGGAACGAGGAAAGAGCGGACAATGAAGGAACGGCACATGATCCAAAGTGTAGCAACTAATCTGTGAAACGTGGTGGAGATAATGTTATGGACTGGACATGTATGGCTGCCACTGGAACGGTCTCACTTGTCTTTTTTTGATGATGTGATAAAGAGGTGATAACTTCTCCAGTGATATCACTTCTCCAGTTTCTATGTTATTCTATAGAGCCAATGCATTAAAGGGATAGTAATACATAAAATGTAAAAAAAAAAATATGTTGTAGGGTTTATCCCCCTGAGTAAAACAAGAGTACTCCCACTGCTGAAAGGTGTTTCATTCAAAAGTTATTAATTTTCAAATTTGAATTTTTTAGGTGCAATATCACAGTGGCCTGAAATTGTACAGTGGCGCTGTTGCTACACGATCCTATGGACAGCTTTGGTCCCAGGACCATAAATCTCCATAGGATGGTGTAGCAACAGCGCCACTGTACAATTTCAGGCCACTGTGATATTGTATCTAAAAAATTCAACTTTGAAAATAAATAACTTTTGAATAAAACACCTTTCAGCAGTGGGAGTACTCTTGTTTTACTCAGGGGGATAAACCCTACAACATATTTTTTTTTTTACATTTTAAGTAGTACTATCCCTTTAAGATTCCTCCAACTATGGAGATCTTAGTGAATAGGCTCCATAGAATAACATAGGAATTGGAGAAGTTATCGTCACTTTATTGCCTCTTTATTGCTCTTTAGTACATAACCCCCAAGCTCTTTGGTTCAAAAATGTGCAGTATGCATATGGAGTTTTTTTTACAATGCAGTTTGTTTCTTGCACTGTTTCTGGGGTGAATTTCTAAAAGGAAAGGTACCACTTCACCTTATTCTTGGTAAACAATGTGCCAAAAATGAACAGACATACTGATAAAAGGTACCAAGGTCACAAATTAATGGTACAGGGTCACTGACCTGGCTGCAATCAGTTCAGGCCTGTCTGTGTGTATTTGCACATCCCTGGCACTGTCAGTGCCACAAACCAATGGTTGTCAACCTGTGCTGTCGGGGTCCACTAAAAGACACATCTGAGCAACCTGTGGCTCTGCCCCCTGGAGCAGCAGGATTATAAACAGGTCTGTGAGTCAGGTTCTTTCTGTTAGTACCAGACGCTGGTATACATTTAGTGCCTGTACATGTTATCACTCTATTTCTTCTTCTTCATTGAATGTACCAATGTGCTTATCTCATGACCAAGGACCAAATGATAACAGCAATCGGCTGCAGCAGTCTCGTATGGAAAAGATCCCTTCTTTTAACCCTGCTACGCTAGCACTCACTAATGGGATTGAAAGCAAACCCTTGAAATATTCATCTAATGGGTTAGCACTTTGAGTGCCAAAGGGGTACACAATGCATTGCTCCACAATGCGTTGTGTACTCCTCTGGAACTCATAAGGGCAAAAGCTTAAACAGACAGTAATGTTTCACAAAAACAGAAGCTCTAATTAATCATCATAGTATTTGGACCATGGAGAGTGTTATTTCAATACTGTCAGAGTTGTAGTTCAAGAGTAATTGAATGATAAAGTATCCCCCTCCCACCCCTTTTACTGATGTAACACTGCTCACCTCAGATGTGGAATCTGGTCTATTGACCGGACAGATCACAGCAAGGGACAATCTTCTTACTGTGATCATAAGGAAAACCCTGCCCCCTTGATGGGTTTTTCAGGTTTTCCCTTATGATCACTGAAGATTGTCCCTCTCTGTGATCCATCCGGACAGCCTTGCTGCTCTGAGGTGAGCAGTGTTACATCAGTAAAAGGGGCGGGAGGGGGATACTTTATCATTCAATTACTATTGTATTACAACTCTGACAGTATTGAAATAACACTCTCCATGACCCAAATACTATGATGATTAATTAGAGCTGCTTTTATTATGAAACATTACTGTCCCTTTAATGTTTAATTGCATAGAATAAAATAGTGTAGAAGAAGTGATGAAGGAAATTACAAATATGTTTGTTGCACAGCCGGCTTGCACAAAAAGGATAATCACAATTGATTTAATAAAGTAAAGGACTGAATAATCAATTGTATGATAAATATTTTACTGAAGTGACAGGTGTTAAAATGCTAAAAACAGCTGCAGATCTGTGTAAAGATTACACCGATATGAAGTACATCGATCGGCCTTTTGATAACGAAATGTATCTTTCTAACTGTCCATAACATTGTAGTCTTCGTTTTATTTTACATTAAAGTGCCCCCCCCATCGCTTTTCCATACTTAATGTTACCTACCCTCAGATCTGAAATCCAGTTGCTTGACCAGATAGAAGACTGCCCTCATTGCGACCTATCAGTATAAGGAAAACGCTGCCCCCTTGATGAAGGGGAGGGTAGGTGTTTCCTTATGTTGACACAAGATCATCCCTCACCGGCCCGGCTCGCTACTCTGAGGGGAGGCAACATTATGAATGGAAAATGGGCGTGAGGGGGACATTTTAATCTATACTATAAAGGAGTATAAAATAAAACAAAGACTACAATGTTATAGATATATAAAATGCACAAAATCCTAGAGCTTAAACAACTTTATTGCTCTAACAAGAAAAATGCAAAAAGGAATAATTAAAGAGAAGAGAGGAAAACATGAGCTTTCATAGCCTAACGTGTGATAGGTTTAAAAAAAAAAAAAAAAAAAAGACAGCGAGAAGTTTTCCCGGGCTAGATTCTTTTGCAATGCTAATATTATCAGTGCTCTTATCTCCAGGTTTCTTAATAGACTTCAACAGTAAAATGTTTGATAAAATTGGTGTTAAAAGTTATCACCTGCAATAGAATCTAGCCCCTTGTAACATAGATAACATAGTGGACAAGGCTGAAAAAAGACGTGCCCATCAAGTCCAGTCCAGGCTAAAAACACCCCTGTTGATCCAGAGGAAGGCAAAAATAAAAAACTCTCTGGAGCCGTTTCTAATTTAGCCCCAAGTGGGTAAAAAATTCCTTTCTCCCTCCAAATGGCAGTTAGATATTTCCCTTGAACAACACTGAAGCCATCTGTCATAATTTTCAATATTGTTCTGTGCTAGATAGGCATCCATTGCTTTTTTGAAAGCTGTTGCATTATCTGCAAGTACAACATACTAAGGCAAAGAATTCCATAGTTTTACAACCCTTACTGTAAATAATCCCTGCCTTTGTTATAGTCGAAAGCGCCTTTCCTCTAGTCTTAATGGATGACCTCTTGTTCTTAGCTCAGCTCTTTGCATAAATAATTGATTGGAGCGTTCTTTGTATTGACCTTGAATGTATATGTAAATGGTAATCATATCACCCCTTAGACGTCTCTTCTCTAATGTAAACAAACCCAGTTTGGCTAGTCTCTCTTTATAACTCAGATCCTCCAATCCCTTTATCAGTTTTGTTGCACGTCTCTGCACCTTTTCCAGTTCAGTAATGTCTTTTTTTTAGAACAGGCGCCCAAAATTGTACTCCATATTCTAGATGAGACCTAACCAAGGATTTATACAGAGGTAGGATAATATTCCAATCCCTTGCTTATACACCTCTTTTATCTTTTGCCTTTTGAAGAAGAAATGTGCGAAACATAGGAAGGCTCACACTTTCCTCTCTTCTTTTTTTATCATTTATTTTCCTTTTAGAGCAATTAAGTTGTTTATGCTGCAGGATTTGTGCACGTTTTAAATTTGTTTGTAGTGCATTTGTACTATGAGACTGATGTTAGATTTCCATTGAGATTAATTAGCATCTACTTATCAGTGATTGATCAAATGCCCTTTAATGTTACACCCTTATGGGTATTTTATTTTTGTAAGGGACTGATGTATAACATAGACTTTATCTGCTATGAACTAGCTCCAGTTTCTTTAGGTATATTACTGACATTTATTCTGGCAAGCCGATTTTGTGCCCTGCTAATTAATTGTATAATACTTATCCTGAAAAGCTAATTTTATGCCCCGACAACTATTTCTATAATCATTTTTTTCTGGCAAGATAGTTTTGTGCCCTGGCAATTAACTGGCACATTTTGTTCCCTCTAATAAGTATTCTTTGATCATTTTGAGGTTACTTTTTGCAGTTTTTGCTTTCCCTCAGTGTGTTGACTCTCTTATCACGATTAATCGATTTACTTAATCTCCGTGTTATCTTTACACATATCTGTGTTTTAGCACCTGACACATAAGTAAAATATATCTATACAATTGATTTTTCAGTCCTTTACTTTAAGTCAATTGTGATTATTCTTTATGGGCAAGCCAAACATATTTCTAATACGTTTTCTACATCTAAATAATTTGATTAAGTTGTAATCATTCTATATCAATTAGGCAAATATTTCCAGGGTGTCCTTTCAATCCCATTAGCAAGTGCTAGTACAGCAGGGTTATCTGTTTTTTTTCTCTCTATTGTATCTGTGTTTGCTTTGACCCATTCTAAATAATAAAGACGATCTGAGTGAACTGGGTTTCTGTGTTATTTGTTATAAACAGCAAGGTTTGTGATATCTGTATTGAACCAGAATTTCACACATATCCTAAAGATTTTATAAAGAGCTCTTCTGGGGTATCCATAAGAATGTGCGTGTTAGGAGTGATTCCTTTGACATAAGCACATATGGGTTATCTGTAGGTCTACTAAGCTGGTGTGGAAGGTCCTTGCTTCAAAGCTGTGTTATTGTTGCTACATACAAATTTGTCTTCATTAGGTGTTTTAGTGTCTTCCCTGAACATTCTATTGCATTTAGTTGATTACCAAGCACAACTAGGAAAGAGTGCAAATGGAAACACAAGGCATCTATGAGTCTCCATCAGGATAAATGGAGGGTCACCAGCTCAAATTCCTAATTAGATATCTTTTGCTTTTCATTTATTTCCAGAAAACACTAATGAACTTCGCTTATTGTTAGGCACAAATAAGAAAGGATGGCAGTACAGGTATTACATGGCTCTCTGTCCAATGGTAACATGGTCCCTGACTCCAATCATTGTTCCTGGAACCCTTCTTTACCTTGTTTTAGTCTCATCTTTGAACATAATTAGTGCAGAGACAAGGATACAGAGAAGAGAGTGAAGAACCACGTCTGCATCTCCGGTGGCTTTGCAGTCAACTTGTCAGGTTTATAATGTGAAAGGCTTTGGTTCAACTCCTTATAGATTCATTTATTATTTTCAGCGCCAGGTTTATTTTATTTTTTAAGCAAGGTAAAGTACCTATATCGTGGCTAATGAACAGAAGAGACCAAGGGAACCCATTTCTGTCATTAGTTGCTCTATGGTCAGAAACACCGGTATTATAAATGTGAAGTCCCTGGTTCCCATACACACACCTATCTCTCTGTATTATACAGTTATATTTTCATTTCATCCTATGACCAGCTGTGGCAATTAACTCAAGTATAAATACAGAAGAGGAAAGAAAAATACTTTGTACGTGCACCAGTGGCTCAGTGTGTAGGTGCAGAAGGCTTCTAAGGATGAGTTCTGGAGTTCAAATCCCTGTTTTTCCTGATACACAGAAATCTGTTTTCACTCCTTTAATGACACTTATTGCATAGAAAAGGACAAATATACACGAGCAAAGCACCACTTCCAGATCACTTGTGGTGTAGTGGTCTGGTGCAGTAGGTCTGTAGGGCTGTGGTCCCTGGTTCAAATCCTGCTGTGTGCACAGAACTGTGGTGATGGAGTGACATGGTGTTGGATTGAAGTGCTGGATATTCCTCATAATAAAAAGGCCCCAATTAAAGTTGACTCTGCCAGAAGTATATTTTATAATTAATTTAGTGAGAAAAAGGGTGAAAATTTGTTAAGTATAGAAAAATTCACCCTCCTCTGGAGCAGAAATGCCCCCTTCTCTTCACCACAGGGGGCACACACTCACACGCATATATACTTCCTTTCAGGGTCAGACTTATTCATTCAGGCAGATTGTTGAAGCGCCTTAGATGCTGACATCTTTTCCAGAGCACACAGGAGATGCACAGGCCAGTTCTGTGGTAAGCACTAATGATTTTGGTGCCACACACTGATAGGCTGTGCATCTCATCCACACAAGTGTGCACGCGCACACAACTTCCCACATTGCGCATCTCAGTCACGTGTGTGCACGCGCACACACAATCCAACCGCCCAGGTTTAGTTCCAGCGCCATGACATGCAACTCCACACAGACAGGCACTGAAGGGTATCTGTGTGTACCAGGAGCAGTGGGGCTTTGAACCAGAGACCTTCCAGTTACTAGCCTGCTGCACCTGACTGCAGAGCCACAAGTGACTCAGACACAACCCTTCACTTTTTCCTATTTATCCTTGGCCAAGAGATAAGTGCATTAACGTTTTCAGAGAATAAACTAAAACACTCACAGAAGTAGGTGGTTACACATTATGCACCACAAGGATTTGAACCACGGACCTTCCAATTACCAGCCCTCTGCTCCTGACTGCAGAGCCACAAGCGACTTGGAAGTGCAGCTTCTCTCTTTTCTATTTATCCTTGGCCAAGAGATAAGTACATTAATGCTTTCACAGAAGAAACTAAAACATTCACAGAAGTAAGTGGTTAAACACTAGCGAGCACAAAGATTTGAACCACAGACCTTCCAATTACCAACCTTCAGCTCCTGACTGCAGAGCCACCAGTGTCTTAGATACAGCAGTTCACTCTTTCCTATTTATCCTTTGCAATTAGATTAGTGCTAGAGACTGGGTAAAGGGATAGTAATGTGTCATAATAAAAGCAGCTCTAATTAATCGTCATAGTATTTGGACTTTGGAGAGTGTTATTTCAATTCCGTCAGCGTTATAGTTCAATAGTAATTCAATGACAAAGTATCCCCCTCCCGCCCCTTTTACTGATGTAACACTGCTCAGCCAGAGCACAAGGGAGGCGTCCAGGTAGATTGCAGAGAGGGACAAACTTCAATTAAGATAAGGGAAAAACCTGACAAACCTGTCAAGGGGGGCAGGGCTTTCATTGTTCTCATAGGAAGAAGATTGTCCCCTGCTGTTATCTGTCTGGTCTATGGACTGGATTCCACATCTGAGAAGAGATGGGTAAAAGGTAAAAGGGGCAGGAAGGGAAACTTTGCTTGTGAATATCTCTCAAACCATAAAGGTTTGGGAGATAAGACTTATATCGTTCTTCATGTTTTTTTTAATGCCTACAAAATAAAATAAAGATAAAACGAAGTATTACTATGCCTTTAAGGAAGATGATAGTAAAAAAAAATGCACAGAAAGTCCAGCTGTGCATATCAGGACAATAGAGATTGGCTGCCCTTCCCCAGGACAGTAGGAAAGTAGAGGGTTAGGTAAAAGTAGAGTTGGTGTAAAAGGAGTGAAGGCTGGCAGTATAAGAAAGGTGGCATTAGGGACTGGCACATTATCAAATGTTTTTCTTGCCCTTCCCACCCTAAGTCATGTAAAAGAGTTGGGTATCAGAAGAAAGTTTTAGGGGTTTAGCAGGAAGAATGAGGACACAAACCCAAGACCATCTGTGTACAAGCCTTCGACTCCACTCTGCTGAGCCACCAGGCACATTGCTTCACTAGCGTCTATTTCTCCTTGTGAGAAAGATGCGTTATTATGTTCAGGGAAGGAACTAGTAATAACTAGACCCATGAAACACTGTTACACATATTTCCGGGGCCAGGGACATGCAAATTCACAAAGGAAAGCAGTGGCGGTATAATCACTGGAAGGACAAACAGTGAGGTTTTGTACTCATGCTTCTTCTGATCCTGACCACAGGACCAGTTGTGATGCAGATTAATAATCTCTCTCTCTTTTCTATTACTGCTTGATTGGAAGCTAACATAGTAACATAGTAATTTAGGTTAAAAAAAGACTTGCGTCCATCTAGTTCAACCCTTTTCCTATTCACGTACAGTAACATTTTTCAGCAAAGAACCCGTGTGACTAAAGAACAAAAGAGGTTTGAACCAGCCTGTTTATGGTTCCCCTGACCGCTGAGTCACACAGAAACAAGTACTGCTTCTCTCTTTTCTACATCTCATGCATAAGTACGTTCAGAGACGAAACTAAAAGAGAATGACGACATATTTTTCTCACGTGTAGTTCCATGGACCACCTACCGGAAGTCTGCAGTTCCTGGGCGCTGAGCCATCACCAGGCATTCCGACAAACTACTTCCCTCTCTTCTATTTCTGCTTGGTCATGTGATAAGTGCAGAGTGTGACGGTTCGGTATCCATCCTTGCAGAATAGGAGGGTACCTACCAGGTCATTTATACTGGACTGGCCTCAAGGGACCAAAAGATAGGCCTGGGCCATATTCCTCTGGATCCTGTAGCAACCTTCAGAGGAGAGGTGGTCAACCAGTAGCAGCCAGCCGTAACAGATGTCTTTGGGAAGTGACCTGGGTAGGGACTCACACTTCTACCCACTGGAACAGGTCACTGCAGAGCAGGTATTGTCCCCTCTGCTCCAACGTCTCCACCAGGCAGACAATAACCCTCTGCTCCAATGTCTCCAGCAGGCAATGTTGCTGCAGAGCAGGTGTCGTCCCGCTGCTCCACCGTTTCCAACAGGCAGGCACTAACCCCTCTGCCCTGTTGCTTCTGAGCAGGTATCGTCCCCTCTGCTCCAAGGTCTCAACCAGGCAGGCACTAACCCCTCTGCCCTGGTAGCACTACACCACCTTTAACAAGGAACTTTTGGCTTTACCGGCTTTGTGGTTCAGGTTGCCACCTCCAATGAATAACAGAACCTAGACATCTACTTCAGAGGTAGAAAATTTGCATTTAAGTTTATTTAAATACAATTCCTGGCCTTTTACAACCTACAGTTAACTTAGGGTGACACTACATGCGTATAAATAAAATAAACTAATATGTAGACAACGAAACCTATAACAAACATAACAGAGTATTATATTAGTGGGGTGTAGGTTGGGAACATAATTAAGGCAGTACAGACCGGAGGTACAGAACTGGCAACAGTAACAGTTTTGCATTCTGTCTGGCTATTGGCCACTAGCATTGGACTCAGAGGCAATACCATACTGCTATGCATGGCATCAACCAATAGATGGCGATAGCGAGTACACAGGAGTTTGGATAATACCTGCGCTTCCCAAACAGGGCTCAATGAAGAGATGGCAACAACTGATCAGTTTACTTTATCTTCGTTTAATCTTTACACATATCGGCAGCCGGTTTTTCTGTTTTAGTAGAATTTATCTATACAATTGATTATTCAGTCCTTTACGTTGTTAAATCAATTGTGACTATCCTTTACGGGAAAGCCAAACACATTTTTAATACATTTTCCAACTTCTTCTAAATTATCTTATTTTATGCAATTAAAGGTTAAGTTTTAATCCATTATATATCTATTAGGTGAATATGTCCAGGGAGTCCTTTCAGTCCATTAGCGAGTGCTAGTACAGCAGGGTTATCTGTTCTTTTTCTCTCTGTGTTGTACAGATTTCCCCTGTATCAGCAGTAACTGTGTTTGCTTTGACCCATGTGGATTGCTTTGATATTCTAAATAATAAAGAAGATTTAAGTGAACTGGGTTTTTATGTTTTTTTGTTATGAACAGCAAAGTGTGTGATATAGTAATATAGTAAATTAGGTTGAATAAAGACACAGGTTCATCAAGTTCAACCTTTGCCTTATACCCCAATGACATGAAAATTTTATAATTTTCCTGCTACCAAATAAGTTAGTCATTTATCAGACCTTCCTGATTTGCCTACCGCTTCACAGTATAACTCTGTATGTTCCTTTTTAAAAAAAAATGTATCTAATCTTCTCTTAAATGTATCAATTGTATCTGCCATAACTACATTGTTGGGCAAGGAATTCCATAATTTAACAGACCTTACTGTAAAAAACCCCTTCCACTGCTAAAGTCTAAACCTCCTTTCCTCTAATCTCAAGGGGTGTCCCCTGGTCATCTGATCAGGCCTTGGAATAAATATCTCACCACAGAGATCCTTGTATTAACCTCTCATATACTTGTACAATGTGATAAGGTCTCCTCTTAGTCTTCTTTTCTCTACAGTAAATAAACCAAGTTTGTCTAGTCGTTCCTCATACGTCAAGTCCTCCATTCCCTATATTAATTTTGTTGCTCTTCACTGTACCCTGTCTAGTTCTACAATATCCATTTTCAGAACTGGTGCCCAGAACTGTACTGCATACTCAAGGTGAGGTCTTACCAATGATTTGTATAATGGCAAAATAATGTTATCCACTCTTGCATCAATACCCCTTTTTATGCAAGACAGGACTTTGTTTGCCTTTGCTACTGCTGTTTGACACTGGTCACTGTTTTCAAGTTTGTAGTTGACAAGGATACCCAGGTCTTTCTCTAGCAACGAGTCACCTAAAATGATTCCATTAAGTTCATAAGTAGCCTTGGGATTGTTTCCTCCCAAATGCATGACTACACTTCCCCACATTAAACTTCATATTCCACGTTTGCCCAATCTGCCATTTTATGTAAATCCCTCTGTAGAGAGCAAATATCCTGTTCTGAATTAATTACTCTGCATAATTTAATGTCATCTGCAAATATTGATATTTTGCTTTCTATATCTATTTCCAGGTCATTTATAAACATGTTAAAAAGAAGCGGACCTAATGCTGAACCCTGAGGTACTCCACCCTCCACTTTAACTGTACTGGAGAATTGTCCATTTACAACCACACACTGTTCCCTATGCTTCAGCCAGTTTTCTATCCAATTGCAAAGGTTATCTCCTAGCCCCAATTTCCTTATTTTATACCCCAGCCTTCTGTGTGTCACTGTATCAAATGCCTTTGCAAAGTCTAGATATACTACATCTACTGCCTTACCCTTATCTAGGTGGCTACTTATTTCCTCATAGAAGCTGAAAAGATTAGTTTGGCATGATCTGTTCCTCATAAAACCATATCTCTATTGAACCAGAATTACACATATCCTAAAGATTTTATAAAGAGCTCTTCTGGGGTACCCATAAGAATGTGCGTGTTAGGAGTGATTCCTTTGACATAAGCACATATGGGTTATCTGTAGGTCTGCTAGGCTGGTGTAGCAGGTCCTTGGTTCAAAGCTGTATTTTTCTTTATACATATACATATATAGATAGATAGATAGATAGACAGACAGATAGATAGATAGATAGATAGATAGATAGATAGATAGATAGATAGATAGATTTGGTTTCATTAGCTTCATTTAGAGTCTTCCCTGAACATTCTATTGCACTTAGTTGATTGCCAAGCATAACTAGGAAAGAGCACAAATGGAAACACAAGACATCTACCAGTTTCCATCAGGCTAAATGGAGGGTCACCTGCTCAAATCCTTAATTAGGTATCTTTTGCTTTCCATTCTTTCCAGAAAACACTAATGAACTTAGCTCATTGTTACACACAAATAAAAAAGGGAGGCAGTACAATGGCAACAAGGTCCCTGCCTCAAATCCTTGTTCCTGGCACCCTTCTTTACCTTGTTTTAGTCTCATCTTTGAACATACTTAAAGGGATTGTAATGTTTCACAATAAAAGCCGCTCTGATTAACCTTCATAGTATTTGAGACATGGAGAGTGTTATTTCAATACTATCAGAGTTGTAGTACAAGAGTAATTGAATAATAAAGTATCCCCCTCCCGCCCCTTTTACCTAGTGTAAGACACCTCCCCTCAGATGTGGAATCTGGTCTCTTGACCGGACAGATAACAGAAGGGGACAATCTTCTTACTGTGAGAACAATGAAAGCCCTGACCCCCCTTGATGGGTTTTTCAGGTTTTTCCTTATGATCTCTGAAGATTGTCCCTCTCTGTGATCCATCCGGACAGTCTTGCTGCTCTGAGGTGAGTAGTGTTACATCAGTAAAAGGGGCGGGAGGGGGATACTTTATCATTCAATTACTCTTGTATTACAACTCTGACAGTATTGAAATAACACTCTCCATGGTCCAAATACTATGAAGATTAATTGAAGCTGCTTTTATTTTGAAACATTGCTATCCCTTTAAGTAGTGCACAGACAAAGATACATAGAAGAAAGTGAACAGCTATCTATGGGTCTCTGGTGGCTTTGCACTCAGCTTGTCAGGTTTATAAAAAGAAGCTCTTTGGTTCAACTCCTCATAGATACATTTATTATTCTCAGTGCCAGGTTTTTTTATACATTAAGCAAGATAAAGTACTGTATCATGGCTAATAAACAGAAGAGACCAAGGCAACCCATTTCTGTAATCAGTCGCTCTATGGTCAGAAACACCAGCATTATAAATGTGAAATTCCTGCTTCTCCTACACACACCTATCCCTTTGTATTATACGATTATATTTTGTGTCATCCAGCAACAAGCTGTGGCACTTATCTCATGGATAAACAGAAAAGAGGAACCAGGTAGAGAGGCACAGGTAAGACTCCTGTGGCTTGGTGGTTAGGTGTAGGAGGCTTATATGTGCAAGGTCTGGAGTTCAAATCCTTGTTGTTCCTGATACGCAGAAGTATTTTAATTCCTTTAATGACACTTTTGGCTGGAAAAGGACAAATATACAGGAGAGACAAAGCAGTTCTAGATCTCTTGTGGCACTGCGCTCAGATCAGAGGGTTTCTAAGTATGTGGTCCCTGGTTCAAATCTGGATATAAACACAGGTCTGTAGTGATGACTTGACACACTGTTAAACGTGGCAAAAAGTGAAGAATTTCCTCATTATAAAAATGGGCCAAATTAAGAGTGTAAATTATAGTCTGGACTTAAATTATTTAGCCAGAAAGCAGAGCCACAAGTGCCTCTGTTATTTCCTTACACTCTTTCTTTTATTTCTAATTAAGTATATTACAATATTCAGGAAAGAAACTAAAATAACTTGGAATCATAGAAAGAATGGCAGGAACAGTGGAGATTTGGACAAGAGACCTAACACAAGGCAGGGGAGGGGGGCAATTGCCCTCTGGGCTGGTCATATGTCTGGACTGGTGGGCAGCGGCACCTCAATAAATCTCCCAATTGTTGCTGTAAATGGAGCTACACTAGTGATACCAGAGAGCTTACAATTGAAATAGACCTATATAAATGATACCACAGAGGTACAATCCAAATACAGCTAAACTAGTAGCATAGACCATTTCCCTTGTAAGCTCTATAGTATCACTAGTTAAGCTTTACTTATATTGTAAGCTTTGTAGTGGCGCACTAGTGTAGCCCCATTTCAACTGTAAGCTCTGTGGTATCACTTGACATAAGTCACAACATTAATGCCAATTTTAAAATTAACAGAAAGGGGTGGGCTGGAACAGTGGGCTCGAATGATAATAGAAATGGGCCACTTGAATGTATTTGCCCCATGGGCCACAAGTTGCCAGCCCTCCCCTGACACAAGGTCAGGTTCAGGTATGATCCACAGGCCATCAGAGGAGTCCAAGCCCTACTTCTTCCTCTCTGCGTGAGCGGAAAGGGAGCCCACTGGACAATAAAGGTTGGCTGCCTTTAACCGTGGTGGTGAGAAAGTAGAGTAGGTGTAAAAGGAGCTGGGTTTAGCAGTATAAGAACTGTGGAATTAGGGACTGGATTATTGTCTAACCTGTTTTCTTGTTCTTCACACCTACCCTAACCCATCTTTCTTTTTATTCCCTAGTATCTCTAGTAGACGTAGCATCTGCTACAGAAGAATTCATATATAAGCCAGACTTTTTCTCATTCCCCAGTTTTAGCAGTCACTTGTGGCACTCTCGAGCCCAGTAAAGTGGAAGCATGGCGGACTAGTCATGGTGAATTGGCTGTGTACAATCCTTCTCCTCAGAGAATCGAGGTAGCCATCAATTGGGATGCTTTTCACGACAGTGGTACTTGAAAATTCCTTACACGCATCCCCCAGTGGCAGGAAGCTGAACTCTGATCATTCCCCAAGCTGAGGCTACAGGTCCTGGGAGCCACATTGAGGGTTGGGAGGATCTTCCCAGAGGTTCCTTCATAAATAGTTCAAAAACCTTTAATTCAAGTTCTGAACTCTTTAATTTGTCTTTAGTCATAGTCTTTACTATGATCTTTGTCTAGAGTGGTTTCTTTTGGGATTATGGTATGGGGGACGGGATAAGAGGGATTCTTAAAAGAAGAGGAGTCAAAGGCACTAGGACCTTCTAAGCCAGTGACACTAGACTGTCACAGCCATAGATGACCCATTCGATACGTCTCACTCTAACTATTTATACTTGGTCATTCTATTAGTAGACAAGAAAGTAAAAGAGATGGGTAACAGGGGAAGGTTTTATGGTTGTGGCAGGAAAAATGAGGACAAGCACAAGTCCATCTGTGTACATGTCTGCTGGTCCACCTTGAAGAGCCTCAGGTGAACCAGGCACATTGCATCACTATTTTCTATTTCTCATTGACTGTGTGAGAGATGAATTATTATGCTCAGGGAAGGTACTAGTTATAACAAGACCCAAAACACATATTTCAGGGCCAAATACATGCAAATTCACAAAATAAAGCAGTGGAGGTACAGTCATGGGAATGACAAACAGTGAGGTTTTGTACTTCACTTCTTCTGATCCTGACCACAGAACCACCTGTGACGCAGATTAATGATCTCTCTCTTTTCTATTACTGCTTGATTGGAAGCTACATACAGTAAGGAACCCGTGTGACTAAAGAACAAAAGAGGCTTGAACAGCCTATTTATGGTTCCATTGACCTGACATCTGAGCCACAGAAACATGTATTGCTTCTCTCTTTTCTATATCCCATGCATTAGTACGTTCAGAGAAGAAACTAAAAGAGAATTAATATTTTCATACCTCCCAAGTGTCCCTCGGTAGGAGATATTAGGGGTCCCTCTTTAGGAGATATTAGGGCTCCAAAAATCCCAAGTATCCCTATTTAGGAGACATTAGGGGTCCGTATCTACCAACTGTCCCTCTTTAGGCGATATTAGGGGTCTATATCTCCCAAATATCCCTCTTTAGAAGGCACAGTCCCTCTTTGAGACCTAAATCCCTCTGTCCCTCTTTCTCACCCTGGAGTCCCTGTGTTTAGTAGATCAGACTGTGGTGTGTATAGAAGTGTATCACCCTGGTGTCCCTGTGTTTAGGAGATCAGACTGTGTGGTGTGTATAGAAGTGTATCACCCTGGTGTCCCTGTGTTTAGGAGATCAGACTGTGTGGTGTGTATATAAGTGTATCACCCTGGTGTCCCTGTGTTTAGGAGATCAGACTGTGTGGTGTGTATATAAGTGTATCACCCTGGTGTCCCTGTGTTTAGGAGATCAGACTGCGTGGTGTGTATAGAAGTGTATCACCCTGGTGTCCCTGTGTTTAGGAGATCAGACTGCGTGGTGTGTATAGAAGTGTATCACCCTGGTGTCCCTGTGTTTAGGAGATCAGACTGCGTGGTGTATATATAAGTGTATCACATTGCTACACAGCAATAAAACTCACATTACTGTTTGTTTAAACTTCACTGTATGTCTTTATAAATGAGTCGATAAAATACTTAAGTCTTACTGAAATCATTTATTCAGTTACACAAAGAGATGTCAGTAAGTCATGAAATAACCTAAAAATTCCTGGTAATGACCAGTCCACCAGCCACGCCACCAGCAACACAACCTAAAACTAAAGCTCCCATCTTTGGTCATTTGAAATGTTGGGAGGTATGGATTTTTCTCACATGTAGTTCTATGGACCTGCTGCCCAGAAGTCTACAGTTCCTGGGTGGTGAGTCACCAGGTATTCAGGAAAAGTACGTCCCTCACCTCTATCTCCTGGACATCCATGGCAGCATTCACCAGATGGGTTAGGGCCTGCCAGTTTAGCTGACAGGACAGAGAAAAAGTCAAACAAATCCAAACCAGTTGTCTTTTCCTCTGTCCTCTGAAGCTGGTAGGACTTGAGTTGCTGGCTCTCTATTTGAGAGCTGTCTTTTACTTTTGAGGCTTACCGGGCAGTGTCCACTGTCCCTGTCCAGTTGGAGTTCTTCTCCTCTCTCCTTCTGGGGCTCCAAATTTACCCCTCCTTTCCCAGGTCGGTGGGTTGGAGACCCTGTAGTGGTCAGGGTTTCCCTGCATAAATCCTTATGGTGGCAGATGTAAAAGAGAGAGTTCTGGGAATGCTGTTTCTTCCAGTAACATTATTGCAGATCCTGGCAGTAAGTACGTGCAGATGTGGGCCTGTCTGAAGAATATGTTGCCCTTTGCTGATTTAAGGTTCCTGGAGGTATATGCAGGTGTGGATGGTCTATGCCACCTGCTCAAGGGTTGCCGTAAACTACAGGTACTCAGGACAACTGGACTTCCTGTGGTTTACCTGCCCTCAGGTATGTGTTTGTATTCCTCCATTGTAGGCCCCTGTTTCCTCTATAGCTTGTTTTCTCTGAATGCCGATGCTGGGAGCAGTCCCGGGTGTTTTATATGTTGAATCATGCTCACCTGTGTAGGAGCCCAGCTGAAGCCATTTCATCCTAATCGGGTGTTTCAATGGGGTTATGTACTTCATGACAAGCTTTGGGCATCGTGCTTTATTCAGTTTTTTTTCCCCCCATACATCAGAGAAGTCAGATGGGTGTATATCTGTCCTCAATCTTCATGTACTATAACTGTACTTCTAGATGTGCCACTTCAGTTTCCGATGCTTGTTCATGGGTGCCTTGGGTTTCTGTTAGTACTTATAAATGTTATGGGTACACATGTACATGCTATGGCTGCATTTTGCCTTGGACGCATGTGTACATGCTATGTCTGCACTTGAACTAGGATGTGTATGTGCATACTATGTCTGCACGTGACCTTGTATGTGCACAAGCTGTCTGTATGTGGCCTTGGATGCATGTGTACATACTATGTCTGCATTTGACCTTGGATGCGTGTGTACATACTATGTCTGCATTTGACCTTGGATGCGTGTGTACATACTATGTCTGCATTTGACCTTGGATGCGTGTGTACATACTATGTCTGCATTTGACCTTGGATGCGTGTGTACATACTATGTCTGCATTTGACCTTGGATGCGTGTGTGCATGCTGTGCTTGTACGTGGCCTTGGATGTGTGTGTGCATACTATGTCTGCACGTGGCTTTGGATGCGTGTGTACATGCTATGTCTGCAGTTCATGCTATGGCAGCATGTGCACATGCTATGTCTGCACTTGACCTAGGATGCGTGTGTACATACTATGTCTGTAGTGGCCTTGGATGCGTGTGTACATGCTATGTCTGTAGTGGCCTTGGATGCGTGTGTACATGCTATGTCTGTAGTGGCCTTGGATGCGTGTGTACATGCTATGTCTGTAGTGGCCTTGGATGCGTGTGTACATGCTATGTCTGTAGTGGCCTTGGATGCGTGTGTACATGCTATGTCTGTAGTGGCCTTGGATGCGTGTGTACATACTATGTCTGTAGTGGCCTTGGATGTGTGTGTACATACTATGTCTGTAGTGGCCTTGGATGCGTGTGTACATACTATGTCTGTAGTGGCCTTGGATGCGTGTGTACATACTATGTCTGTAGTGGCCTTGGATGCGTGTGTACATGCTATGTCTGTAGTGGCCTTGGATGCGTGTGTACATGCTATGTCTGTAGTGGCCTTGGATGCGTGTGTACATACTATGTCTGTAGTGGCCTTGGATGCGTGTGTACATACTATGTCTGTAGTGGTCTTGGATGCGTGTGTACATGCTATTTCTGCACGTGGCCCTGGATGCGTGTGAACATGTTGTGTCTGCATGTGGTTGTGGATGTGTGCTGTACATGTTATGTCTGCACATGGATTTGGATGCGTGTGTACATGCCATGTTTACAATTCATGCTATATCTGCACGTGGCCTTGGGTACACAGATACATGCTATGTCTGCACTTCATACTATGGCTGCATTTGGGTGCATGTGTACATTCTTTTGCATCACATGTGTGAATGCTGGCTATGGCCTTGTGCATCATGGCTATGCTGCGCCTGTGTGTACGTGTGCTGACTTTGGCCTCATCTGTGTGTGTGCTGACTATGGCCGCGCCTGTGTTCGCAATTTGGCCACATTTGCTTGCATATGTCCCTGCTATGAGGGGCAATCATATGGCTGCACTTGGGTGCATGTGTATTTTACAATGATATTACTGCATTATGGTGCTTGTGCCGTGGTATCACTGTGGTGCTTGTGCTTTCTTGTGTTTTTAGGCTCTGCTGTGGTGCATGTGTTCTTTTATGTTGTTGCTTTGAGGTGCTCGTGTACATATGCTATATATTGTATGTCAGCCATGGCCACACTACGGCTGCACTGTGATGTTTGTGAGGATCCACTGTGACTGCACTGTGGGCCATCTGAAAGTGAGCTGTATCTGCACTGTGGTGCATATAAGTACAGATGCACCAATACCAATTTTTTAAGACCGAGTACAAGTACCGATACTTTTTTCAAGCACTCACCGATACCAATTACCGATACCTTTTTTTTGCGGTCATTTGCCAGTTTTCTAAGTACCTACATGTTTTAGGTACTTGGAAAACTGGCAAATGACCGCAAAAAAAAAGTATTGGTAATTTGTATTGGTGAGTACTTGAAAAATATTATGTGTGTGTGTATATAGATATATATATATATATATATACACACATACATACACACACACCACCTCTTGATTCTCCCTTTTTGACTCTTTCTCCCACCTTTTGCTTCATTCTACCCCCTTGAGCCCCCTTTTGTCTTGGCTTTTGATCCCCCTTTCTCCCACTCCTCCTTGACTCACCCTTTTGCCTCTCTCTCCCTCCTGATCACCCCTCCTTTTGCCTCTTCTTGGCCCCCCTCCTTTGGTCTCCTGATCCTTCCTCCTTTTGACTTTTCACCTCTTCACCCCACTGTCTGCCTCCTTTACTCTCCTCTGCCGGGTGCTCGCTGTTCTCTCGCGAGCCCCGGCAGAGGTCAGCGTCGGAGCATTGCCATGGTAACCCGCGGCAATGCTCAGACGCTGTAGGAGTGAGAGAGGTGACCGGGGAGCATTGTGAGCAGCTCCCCGGGCTCCCTCTCTGCAGCACCGACCCTGACACAGGGTATCGGTGCTGGCATCGGCCGCATTTGCGCGAGTACAAGTACTCGCGCAAATGGTGGTATTGGCACCGATACCGATACCAGTATCGGTATCGGTGCAACCCTACATATAAGCACACTCTATAGATAACAGATGAGAGTTGGTACCATGTTAGCCGTAAAAAAACAGGAGGCAGATATAGTCGTTGACACCTTTATTGTCTAACTAAACAGATTTAGGATGTAAGACATCTCAGGTCTCTTCCTCAGGCATGTTATACAGATGTATCCGTTCTTCTCAAATTAGTCTCAGAACAGAGAAGACCTATGAGAGGATTGCCTACAGAGTATGGCCACATTCTAGAGCCAAGCCAAAATATGTTTCTCCCTTACTGGAATTCTCTGCTTAATGACTTCCAGAACTTAAAGGGATAGCAATACTTCATTTGATCTTTATTTTATTTTGTAGGCATTAAAAAACATGAAGAACGATATAAGTCTTATCTCTCAAACCTTTATGGTTTAAGAGATATTCACAAGCAAAGTATCCCCCCCCCGGTCAGCCAGATCAGAAGGGAGGTGCCCAGGTAGACTGCAGAGAGGGACAATCTTCAATTAAGATAAGGGAAAAAGCTGAAAAACTTGTCAAGGGGGGGAGGGCTTTCATTGTTCTCATAGGAAGAAGATTGTCCTCTTCTGTTATCTGTCTGGTCTATGGACTGGATTCCACATCTGAGAAGAGATGGCTTACACCAGGTAAAAGGGGCGGGAGGGGAGACTTTGCTTGTGAATATCTCTTAAACCATAAAGGTTTGAGAGATAAGACTTATATCATTCTTCATGTTTTTTTAATGCCTACAAAATAAAATAAAGTTAAAACGAAGTATTACTATCCCTTTAAGTCATCCACAGATATGAAGACTTTCCAATCTCCAGCAACTATATTTGCCTCCTGTATTTCTACAGCTAACACGGTACCAACTCTCATCTATATTCTGATCAGTCTTTTATCTGGGGCAACCAGGCTGTTAGCTATACTACAGAGGAGTAACGGTGGTGGAAGCTCTTCTTCTGATCAGAGAAGGATACCCTCTTCTAGAGATCACTTTCTAGGAATAATGGACAATTATATCAAAATTAACAAAATTCTTTTTTCCTGAACACAACCACGGCAGCGTTCGCTAATCTCCCATTCCTTGTTTAGCTTGCAGCTTTGGAACTAAGACAACTGGTGAAGGTGTGTGTTTGTGGGGGTGTCTCTTATGCTGTTTGAATTTGTTTGGCCTTTTCTCTTTCCAGTCAGCTAAAAGGGAAGGAGCTAACACATGTTTATGTCCAGGAATGTCTTTTTAAGTATGTTATAATTCTCCATTTTTTGCTTGGCCTTGTGGTAAATGCAGGGAAAAACGAAAACAAATGTGTATCTTCATTTTCACATCTCTTATGGTTCCTTGGAAGTCTCGCGGTTTGACCTGGAGACACAGAAGTTTTGACCCTAATCTCAGCGTCTCTAGATGAAAGACCAAATTCTCAGGGTTTGAAAGTCTTGTGTTTCCTACTACAACATCCACTCCAATTACCTACTTCTTTTTAATATCTTAATTGGTGACATTTCTACCAGGCAGGAAGAGAGCGAAGTCCTCATTGTCACGTCTGGAATCCTTTAGTGCTCAAAACACACATTGATTCAGATCCAGATGCAATAAAAGGTTGTGTGTGTCTAGAAGTGAAAGGCTTTTAACCAGATCAGTTGTGCACAGAAGCTGCTGCACCAAATCTCTGTTGCTGTTTGGCCTAAGGAGGTTTTGTTGTATAAGTGCCTTGTCTCTCCCAGCAGCTGCCAGCAATTGTGCTAATCACTGCAGCCAATCATGATCTCCCAACTCATTTAACCCATTCAGTGCCAGAAAGGTAGTCAACGCATGGCAAAGGGAGGCATAGCTACCCCTCTGGCACTCAAGGGGTTAAAGGAGCAGTGCCCCCCTACAGCAAAACTTAGATAAGTGGATGATCATGTTCAGGGAAGAAAATAAATTATCTATCTGTCTGTCTATCTATCTATCTATCTATCTATCTATCTATCTATCTATCTATCTCATATCTATCTATCCATCTCATATCTATCTATCTATCTATCTATCTATCTATCTATCTATCTATCTATCTATCTCTATCTATCTCATATCTATCTATCTATTTATCTATCTATCTATCTATCTATCTCATATCTATCTACCCATCTTCAATCTATCTATCTATCTATCTATCTCATATCTATCTATCTATCTATCTATCTATCTATCTATCTATCTATCTATCTATCTATCTCATATCTATCTACCCATCTTCAATCTATCTATCTATCTATCTCATATCTATCTATCTCATATCTATCTATCTATCTATCTATCTATCTATCTATCTATCTATCTATCTATCTATCCATCTATCTATCCATCTCATATCTATCTACCCATCTCATATCTATCTACCCATCTTCAATCTATCTATCTATCTATCTATCTATCTATCTATCTATCTCATATCTATCTATCTATCTATCTATCTCATATCTATCTATCTCGTATCTATCTATCTCGTATCTATCTATCTATCTATCTACCCATCTTCAATCTATCTATCTATCTATCTCGTATCTATCTATCTATCTATCTATCATCTATCTATCTCTATCTATCTATCTATGTCATATCTATCTATCTATCTATGTCATATCTATCTATCTATCTATCTCATATCTATCTATCTATCTATCTATCTATCTAATATCTATCTATCTATCTATCTCATATCTATCTATCTATCTCATATCTATCTATCTATCGATCTATCTATCTATCTATCTATCACACATCTATCTATCTATCTATCTATCTATCTATCTATCTATCTATCTATCTAATATCTATCTATCTATCTATCTATCTATCTCATATCTATCTATCTATCTATCTCATATCTATCTATCTATCGATCTATCTATCTATCTATCTATCTATCTATCACACATCTATCTATCTATCTATCTATCTATCTATCTATCTATCTATCACACATCTATCTATCTATCTATCTATCTATCTATCTATCTATCTATCTATCTTTTTGTAATATATCTTATACACATATAGATAGATATAGGGACCTTGAGCTTGTTCCAATCTTTAGAGCCAAAGGTGACTTGTGAGTTCACTGCCATTTTTTTCATTTCTTGTGCATTCTCGTGTTCAGGGACGGAATATAACAGCTCTATTTTATTCTCATATCTCTTTGACACACTGTCACAGTAATCAGGCAAATAATGACAGACACAGTATAAAATTTATCCACCTTTATTGAGAATGTAGCAAGGTAGATACTAACCCACACAATCCCAGACCCAGACAAGCTCAGGCCCAGGCTCCCCGGGAGCTGCACACTGTGCTGTGCACTGTACTGCAGAAGGACGACAGACAGGGGTAGAGGAGAACACCAGAGTGAGATAGAGGGTAGGATACTCTAGGCCTCGAGGTAGAGGCAATGGGGAGCGAGTAGGCAGTTACAGCCACAGGTCAGGCACACTGGGACTACACAGGCACGGGTCGTAGCCAGAGCCACTGACCTGACAAACGGAGACTACATGGAGTGACAGAGACCAGCACAAGAGAAGACGCGCTGGAACCCACAATCGGGTAGAGGCCGGAACCAAAGGGTAAGCACACTGAGGACACACGGAGCCAGACATTGGCCGGAGCAACAGGAAGCGCACAGGAGACTATACGGAGAAATACAGATACCGCCTGTTGCAAGCGCTGATGCTCCGGCTGAAGAGCCGCACAGAAGTCCATCTTCACCTGGAGGACTACACCAGGCAACAGGATGTCCCACAGCTCCCACAGGGTAGGTGTCAGGTGTTCAACTTCAACTCACATCATGGCCAAACAACATCTTAAGGTCATACTGATTTATTTGGTGGATTGTGAGTTGAAATTGGACAACAGTATATGAGCTTTGTGTGGTTCCAACTCTCCAACACCTTACAACCAAGTAATATGTGCAGAAGTTGTGTTCACTGCATTACATTGCAATACATTAGAGACATCTCTACCACATAACCTGTTAGAAACCAGAAAGATTCACAGACATAATGGGGATCAATAAGTACAGTTTTATTTTGGAGAAAAATGACAAATGGGGATACTTAATATTTTTTTGGGGGGGGGCTTGGAAGGGGCTGCAGAGGTGGATGACCTCATAAATTGTCTAGTTACTCTGGTTATTCTGAAGGTTGGCATAGGGGGTCACACTGGGGGGGGTTGTTGCTGTTGACCCCCCTGTGAATTGCTGAGCCCTCTCCATCCAACTGCTCTCCCTCATTTCCACCAGCATCTGTCTAAGCATGTCCAGCGTCCCAGTCCTGAAATGGCATATCTGTAGTGATGAGCGAGCACCCCAATGCTCGGGTGTTCGGGTGCTCTGACCGAGCGCCCCCGGAGGCTCGAGTGCTCGGCCGAGCACCCGAGCCCCATTGAAGTCAATGGGAGGACTCGAGCATTACACCAGGCACCCCCTGCTCTGATGAGGGGAGGGTGCCTGGTCCATAGGAAAAGGGCAGAAAAGGATGGAAACACCACAGAAATGGTTCAGGGACAGCATAGGGAGGATGTCTGGATGCATCTTGGACTCCAACATCGCTGCTGGGAACGATCTTTCGCCCGTAGTACGCCATTTTTACAGACTGACCATAAAACACACAAAAAGGAAAATAAAAACGACTTTAGGCGAAAAATTGTTACCAAACAATATTTGCTGTATATTTACTTGTATATTATCTGCAAATTATCCCAAAAATTTCCTTGATTTTCTGAAGTGAGGCCATGATTAAGAGGGAAACGTGCGCAGAGGCAAATTATCCCAAAAATTTCCTTGATTTTCTGAAGTGAGGCCATGATTAAGAGGGAAACGTGCGCAGAGGCAAATTATCCCAAAAATTTCCTTGATTTTCTGAAGTGAGGCCATGATTAAGAGGGAAACGTGCGCAGAGGCAAATTCTCCCAAAAATTTCCTTGATTTTCTGAAGTGAGGCCATGATTAAGAGGGAAACGTGCGCAGAGGCAAATTCTCCCAAAAATTTCCTTGATTTTATTGAACTGAGGCCATGATTAAGAGGGAAACGTGCGCTGAGCTGACCATCTAAAACATTATGGGTGAGGGTCTGCTGCAGAGCTGACCATCCTAAACATTATATGCGAAGGCCCGCTAGTGAGCTGACGCTATAAAACATTATATGAGAGGGCCCGTTAGAGAGCTGACCCAATAAAACATTATATGAGAAGGCCCGCTGGTGAGCTGACCTATATAAAAATTGTCAAACAGGGCCCGCTGGTGAGCTGGCCCTATATAAAAATTATATCACAGGGCCCGCTGGTTAGCTGGCCCTATACAAAAATTATAGCACAGGGCATATGGAAGAGGAGGAGGAGGATGAGAAGATTAAGAGTCAACCATATACCCGTTTTTTGGGTGGAAGGGGTGAATGGGAATACAGAGTATTCCCATCATTGTAAATAACATATATAAAGTGAGTTTATGTTCCCCCGGGGCTTTCCTCCAGTGGAGTGGAGAAGTCAGGGGAAATCCAGGCCTTGTTCATTTTTATAAGTGTCAACCTATCAGCATTGTCGGTGGAAAGGCGGATACGCTTATCTGTTATGATGCCACCAGCAGCACTAAATACCCGCTCAGACAGAACGCTGGCGGCAGGGCAGGCCAGCACCTCCAAGGCGTAGAGTGCCAGTTCATACCACGTGTCCAGCTTGGACACCCAGTAGTTGTAAGGCACAGAGGGATCATTGAGGACGCTGACACGGTCTGCTACGTACTCCTTCACCATCTTCCAAAACTTTTCCCTCCTTGTGACACTAGGCTGCGCATCAGGGTGAGGGTGCTGGCGGGGTGTCATGAAGGTGTCCCACGCCTTGGAGAGTGTTGCCCTGCCTTTGTCGGAACTGCTGTGTGCTCCCCTTTTCTCCCCTTCTCGGTTGGCCAAGGTAGCACGTACTCTGCCGCCAGCGTTGTCAGATGGAAAATTTTGGAGCAATTTTTCAACAAGAACCTTCTGGTATTGCACCATTTTGCTTGTCCTCTCCACCGGAGGAATGAGAGATGAGAAATTCTCTTTGTAGCGGGGGTCCAGAAGGGTGAACACCCAGTAATCCGTGTTGTCTAAAATGCGTACAACGCGTGGGTCACGGGAAAGGCAGCCTAACATAAAGTCAGCCATGTGTGCCAGAGTACCAACAGGCAAGATTTCGCTGTCCTCACCAGGAGGATGACTCTCAATATCCTCATCCTCTTCCTCCTCTTCTGCCCACCCACGCTGAAGAGATGGAACTAAAGTTCCATGGCTACCCTCTGTAGCGGAGGCAACCGTGTCTTCCTCCTCCTCCTCCTCCTCCGCCTCCTCCAATTGTCGCTGAGAAGACGAAGTGAGGGTGCTCTGGCTATCACCTTGTGTAAGCTCTTCCTCCCCCATTTCCACCTCTTCCACATGCAAAGCGTCGGTTTTAATTGTGAGCAGCGAGCGTTTCAGTAGACACAGAAGTGGGATGGTTACACTGATAATAGCGTTATCGCCGCTCACCATCTGTGTCGATTCCTCAAAATTGCGTAAAACCTCGCAGAGGTCTGACATCCATTCCCACTCCTCACTTCTGATTACAGGAAGTTGAACGGAGAGGCGACGACCGTGTAACAGCTGGTACTCCACTACTGCCCTCTGCTGCTCACAAAGCCGGGCCAACATGTGGAAGGTGGAGTTCCAGCGCGTGCTCACGTCACACAGCAGCCGGTGAGCTGGCAATTGTAAGCGCTGCTGCAGCTTCAACAGGCCGGCCGAAGCTGTAGATGACTTACGGAAATGTGCACACACGCGGCGCACCTTGGTCAAGAGATCATGCACATTGGGGTAGGTTTTTAGAAATCGCTGAACCACTAAATTAAATACATGCGCTAGGCATGGTACGTGTGTGAGCTTGCCGAGCTCCAAAGCCGCCACCAAGTTACGCCCATTATCACACACAACCATGCCTGGTTGCAGGTTGAGTGACGAGAGCCACTGCTCGGTCTGGTGACTAATCCCCTGCAACAGCTCTGAGGCCGTGTGCTGTTTGTCCCCAAGGCAGATCAGCTTCAGCACGGCCTGTTGACGCTTCCCCACTGCAGTGCTACACTGCTTCCAGCTACTGGCTGATGGGGGAGTGGCGCTGCGTGTTGAGATTTCGGAGGTGGAAACGGAGGAGGAGGAGCCAATAACGTAGGTGCTGGCGGAAACCCTGATGGAGGTAGGGCCCGCAATCCTCGGCGTGGGTAGCACCCGTGCCATCCCAGGGTCCGAGTCGCTCCCAGCCTCCACGACATTCACCCAGTGTGCCGTCAGGGAAATGTAGCGTCCCTGGCCACAAGCACTTGTCCATGTGTCAGTCGTTAAGTGGACCTTCCCAGTAACTGCGTTGGTCAGGGCACGGGTGATGTTACGGGACACATGGTGGTGTAATGCGGGGATGGCACACCGGGAAAAGTAGTGGCGGCTGGGGACCGCGTAACGAGGGACAGCTGCTGCCATCAGGCTGCGGAAGGACTCAGTGTCCACAAGCCTAAATGGCAGCATTTCGATGGCCAGTAATTTGGAAAGGTGTGAGGTTAGTGCTATGGCCTGTGGGTGGGTGGCTGGGTATTTTCTCTTGCGCTCAAATGCCTGGGGTAACGACATTTGGACGCTGTGCTGGGACAGGGAAGTGGATGTGGTCGCTGATGGTGCTTCAGATGGTACAGGTGCAGGGCGGGAGGTATGCGGGCCTGCGCCTTCGACAGGCGATTGGCCGGCACCGAAAACAGGGGAAGAGGAGGCAGTGGTGTGGCCTGCAGACACAGATGGGCGATCCAGGCATTCCTCCCACTTATTACGGTGCTTGGATGCCATGTGTCGGATCATGCTGGTGGTGGTGAGGTTTCTAGTGTTCATGCCTCGGCTCATTCTGGTGTGGCACAGGTTGCAAACTACAATTCTTTTGTCGTCCGCACTTTCCTTAAAAAAACGCCATACCGCGGAACACCTACCCTTTGGCAAGGTAGATTTACGCAAGGGGGTGCTCCGTGGAACATTTGCGGGCCGGTTTGGTGCGGTCCGCCTTCTTTCTGTAGCCACACCACTGCCTCTTCCAGCCTGTTGCGGTGCTGCAGATGGCTCACCCTCAGGACTGCTGTCATCGCTCGGCTCTACACCTTCCCAGGTGGGGTCAGTCACCTCATCGTCCACCAAGTCCTCCTCCACTTCCTCACTCTGATCATCCTCCTCATGTCTTGATCCCACCACATACTCAGTCATTGACAACTGTATAACATTCTCCTCAACAAGGTCTTGAGACGGTAATAGTGGTTGATTTAATGGCAACTGTGTCTCATCATCATCATCATCATCCACTACTTCCTTTGACCTTAAATGCCGTTCACATCTGTCATCTTCTTGTGATTGGGTACCCTCTAGAGGTTGTGAATCAGGGCACAAGATGTCATGTTCCTCTGCAAGCGTGCTTGGAGAGAGGGTCAAATGAAGGATTGGTGATGAGACGAGCTCCTCACTATATCCCAGTGTGGGATCACTTCTTTGACCAGACCGTGTATGGTGGGAGGAAGGATGATCAGAGTGAGGATTATGTTGACCAGACTCTTGGCTACTGAGAGTGGACTTGGTGGAAGACAGGGTGGTGCTTAACCGACTGGAAGCAGTATCAGCTGACATCCAACCGACCACCTGTTCGCAGTGGTCGGACCTCGAGAGTGATGTCCTGCGACGCCCTGTGAAATGAGACATGAAGCTAGGTATGGTGGATGTCTTTCTTTCTTGTGCTCTGGCACCAGGCACAGTTTCTCTGCGTCCTGACCCGCGCCCTGAACTATCAGGATCACGTCCACTTCCCCGTCCCTTTTTACCCGCCTTCTTCATCTTACACGGAATATGTGACTTTAATATTTTAGTTTGAAAACTTAACAGTATTTCTTCCTATTCTGCAACTGTGCAGAGTACACAGAATAGGCTGCTAAACTGCGGTGACACACACTGAATGGAATATGTGACTTTAATATTTTAGTTTGAAAACTTAACAGTATTTCTTCCTATTCTGCAACTGTGCAGAGTACACAGAATAGGCTGCTAAACTGCGGTGACGAACACAGAATGGAATATGTGACTTTAATATTTGAGTTTGAAAACTTAACAGTATTTCTTCCTATTCTGCAACTGTGCAGAGTACACAGAATAGGCTGCTAAACTGCGGTGACACACACTGAATGGAATATGTGACTTTAATATTTGAGTTTGAAAACTTAACAGTATTTCTTCCTATTCTGCAACTGTGCAGAGTACACAGAATAGGCTGCTAAACTGCGGTGACACACACTGAATGGAATATGTGACTTTAATATTTGAGTTTGAAAACTTAACAGTATTTCTTCCTATTCTGCAACTGTGCAGAGTACACAGAATAGGCTGCTAAACTGCGGTGACGAACACAGAATGGAATATGTGACTTTAATATTTGAGTTTGAAAACTTAACAGTATTTCTTCCTATTCTGCAACTGTGCAGAGTACACAGAATAGGCTGCTAAACTGCGGTGACACACACTGAATGGAATATGTGACTTTAATATTTTAGTTTGAAAACTTAACAGTATTTCTTCCTATTCTGCAACTGTGCAGAGTACACAGAATAGGCTGCTAAACTGCGGCGAAGCACACTGAATGGAATATGTGACTTTGATATTTTAGTTTGAAGACTTAACAGTATTTCTTCCTATTCTGCAACTCTGCACAGTACACAGAATGTGCTGCTAAACTGCGGCGAAGCACACTGAATGGAATATGTGACTTTGATATTTTAGTTTGAAGACTTAACAGTATTTCTTCCTATTCTGCAACTCTGCACAGTACACAGAATGTGCTGCTAAACTGCGGCGACGCACACTGAATGGAATATGTGACTTTGATATTTTAGTTTGAAGACTTAACAGAATGTGCTCTAATCTGCAACTTTGCACACTAAACAGAATGTGCTCTAATCTGCAACTTTGCACACTAAACAGAATGTGCTCTAATCTGCAACTTTGCACACTAAACAGAATGTGCTCTAATCTGCAACTTTGCACACTAAACAGAATGTGCTCTAATCTGCAACTTTGCACACTAAACAGAATGTGCTCTAATCTGCAACTTTGCACACTAAACAGAATATATGTTTTTTTTTTTTTTTTTTTTTTTCCCCCCACACAAAATAACCTGCTGCCCCCACACACAGTAGTCCTAAAAAGGACTTTTGGTTCTTTTTTTTTCACAATCGCTTTTTTTTCTCCCTACACTGACTTTCCCTTCCTATCCTCATCTCTCCCTGGCTAAGACTGAGCCGAACTCGCTGGTCAGGTGCTATACAGCACCCGACCACGGGTTCTGGCCAGCCAATCAGTGTAATGCCAGCAGCCAACATGGCTGCTGGCATTACACTGATGTCAGAGCCTCCCTGCACGTTTATTGGCTGCGCAGCAGCCGCAAAACGTGCGGGGAGGAGACCCGAACATGGCGGGCGAGCACATGCGGTACTCGTACGAGTACCGCCATGTGCCGAGCAGAGCGATGCTCGAGCCGATCCGAGCATCGGCCGAGCATGCTCGCTCAACACTACATATCTGCTTAGTCAGGATGTCTTGCTGTGATTCTATTGCTCGGAGGGTGATTGTGTTCCTCTTTACATCCCACTGCAACCTCCTCGAGTACCTTGTGGATCTCCTGGTCTCCCTCAGCTGCTTCCTCTGGATGCTTAAGCACTCTGAATCCATCCCCATGGTTTGGCTACCTGTGGCAACGGATGTTGGCATAGATGGTGGAGTTTCAGGTGCTGGAGATGGCTCTCCAAGTTCTTCTGACTCTTCATGTTGGCCCATGGGTTCCTCCATGTGTTGTGGTTGTTCTGCTGGTGGTGGTGGTGTGTGTTGACGGGCAGGTGTCAGGGGTCCAGCATGTGAGTACTTTGAGGATGCCTGTGACCCCACCACATCTATGAACTCCATACTTGCCACAGATGGTTGGAACTCTGGTTGAGTCTGTGGTTGGGGTGTGAAGTCCTGCAGTTCTTGTGAATGCTGTGGCTTAACAATTAGGCCCAGATATTCATAATACAGTGGCCATGGGGCATACCGTGGCCACTGGTATCCGGTTCCTTCCCACCTGGGTGTGGGGTCATAGGTGGGCTCCTGCTGTGGATGCATCCAGGAGGGTGGCTGTGGTCTTGCAGTGGGGCCATATGCCCTATAATGTGGTGTGGTCGCCATACATGGCATCCAGTGTGGTCCTGGTGGTAGTGTTGATGGTGGAGTCATCCTATAAGGGCCTTGTGTGGTCAGATGCATCCAGCTCCCAGATGCCCTCCACTCTGTGGCAGGTTGAACTCCAAGGGTGATGGTGACCTCCTCTTTGTGCCCTCTCCTAGCTCCTCCTGGCTCCTCAGGGGTTAGGCCACTGGGACGGATGTCATATGGCTCCTCCTCACTCTCATCCTGAGATAGTGTGATCTCCTAAACACAGGGACACCAGGGTGATACACTTATATACACACCACACAGCCTGATCTCCTAAACGCAGGGACACCAGGGTGATACACTTATATACACACCACACAGTCTGATCTCCTAAACACAGGGACACCAGGGTGATACACTTATATACACACCACACAGTCTGATCTCCTAAACACAGGGACACCAGGGTGATACACTTCTATACACATCACACAGTCTGATTTCCTAAACACAGGGACACCAGGGTGATACGCTTATATACACACCACACAGACTGATGTCCTAAACACAAGGACATCAATGTAATACGCTTATATACACACCACACAGTCTGACCTCCTAAACGCAGGGACACCAGGGTGATACACTTATATACACACCACACAGTCTGATCTCCTAAACACAGGGACACCAGGGTGATACACTTATATACACACAGTCTGATCTCCTAAATACAGGGACACCAGGGTGATACACTTATATACACACCACACAGTCTGATCTCCTAAACACAGGGACACCAGGGTGATACACTTCTATACACACACCACACAGTCTGATCTCCTAAACACAGGGACACCAGGGTGATACATTTATATACACACCACACAGTCTGATCACCTAAACACAGGGACACCAGGGTGATACACTTATATACGCACCACACAGTCTGATCTCCTAAACACAGGGACACCAGGGTGATGCACTTCTATACACACCACACAGTCTGATGTCCTAAACACAGGGACACCAGGATGATACACTTATATACACACCACACAGTCTGATCTCCTAAACACAGGGACACCAGGGTGATACACTTCTATACACACCGCACAGTCTGATCTCCTAAACACAGGGACACCAGGGATACACTTATATACACACCACACAGTCTGATCTCCTAAACACAGGGACACCAGGGTGATACACTTCTATACACATCACACAGTCTGATCTCCTAAACACAGGAACACCAGGGTGATACACTTCTATACACATCACACAGTCTGATCTCCTAAACACAGGGACACTATGGTGGGAAAGAGGGACAGAGGGATTTGGGTCTCAAAGAGGCACTGTACCTCCTAAACAGCAACACTTGAGAAGTATGGACCCCTAATATCTCCTAAAGAGGGACACTTGGGAGGTATGAACCCCTAATATCTCCTAAAGAGGTACGGATCCCTAATATCTCCTAAAGAGGGACACTTGGGAGGTATGGATCCCTAATATCTCCTAAAGAGGGACACTTGGGAGGTATAGACCCCTAATATCTCATAAAGAGAGACACTTGGGAGGTATGGACCCCTAATATCTCCTAAAGAGGGACACTTGGGAGGTATGGATCCCTAATATCTCCTAAAGAGGGACACTTGGGAGGTACAGACCCTAATATCTCCTAAAGAGGGACACTTGGGAGGTATGTACCCCTAATATCTCCTAAAGAGGGACACTTGGGAGGTATGTTTCTGTCCAGGGGAACAGTTTCAGTTCTCTCTGCATTTGGGCTGGTATACACACACGTGTAGTTCCAGCCCCTTTCCATTGCTGAAGGTGTGGTGACTGAAAATAATTTGTTTAATTGCACCAGGAGCACCTCCCCCTTTTTAATTTTTCTCACCAAAGGCTTCCTAAGAAAACTGTGCACTGTACAACCCTTTGGGAGCCAAAGGGTTATGAATAATTTGGGTACCTCTGATAAGACCAAGAAATGAGAAGCAATTCTGCAAAACAGCTGCACCATAAGGGATAGATAAAGCATCCCATTGGCTTAAATGAAGATTTTAACCTCTCGAATGCTAGAAAGACCTCTTCAGAATATAAGTGGTTAAAAGTCCCATTTAACAGATCAATGTGAGGTTTATTTTCCCAACCATGGTGCAGTTGGTTTGCTCCAGAATGATTCCTCTTATACAGAGGTGTAGGAACCCCCACAAATCTGGGGGGGGGGTAGCATTTTTAACCCAGCTCCCCTGTGTGTCACTTTGCACCCCCACCCCCCTGTGTGTCACTGCACCCCCAGCCCCCTTGTGTGTCGCTTTACCCCCCAGCCCCCTATCTGTCACTTTGCACCCCCCACCCTGTGTGTCTCTTTACCTCCCCAGCCCCCCGTGTGTCACTGTGCACCCCCCACCCCCCGGTGAGTCGCTTTGCGCTCCCCCAGCCCCCCTGTGTGTCTCTTTACCCCCCCAGCCCCCCTGTGTGTCACTTTGCCCCCCCCGCCCCTCTGTACTCTCTTTGTAGCGTGTCTGAGAGGACTGAGGTAGAGGAGCTTCTAGGGTTGCCACCCAGCCGGTATTTTACCGGCAGGCCTGGCCGGTACTTTTTTTGAAGAAAAGGTGGCAACCCTAGGAGCTTCTGATCCTCTGCCTGGTCTGACAGGAAGTGATCATTCCTCTCGGCGAGCAACTTCCTGTCAGACCGGGGTAGAGGATACAGAACCTCCTCTACCCGTGGTCCGCTCTGCTCAGCCACACTACAAGTTGGTGACCTGCAAGAGGGAGCGATGTGCACTGCTCTCCCCTCCAGGCTGCCAGTCACCCAGAGCCTGCGCCCCCCGGGCCAGTGGATTTCTTTATAATCTGTCCCCCGCATGATTTCCTGGGTTGGATGCATCCCCCTGGTTCCTAATCCCCTGCTTATACAGCCCAAATGTTTGACCACAAGAGAGGGGATCTTCATACCCATTCCAGGCCTGTCCAGCCGGATCTTTAACCCTTTGAGCGACAGAGGGGTATGGAACGCTCCCCCAGCCCCCTGTGTGTCTCTTTACCCCCCAGCCCCCCTGTGTGTCTCTTTACCCCCCAGCCCCCCTGTGTGTCACTTTACCCCCCAGCCCCTCTGTACTTTCTCTGTAGCGTGACTGAGCGGACGTGGTAAATGAGCTTCTGATCCTCTACCTGGTCTGACAGGAAGTGATCATTGTGCACGGCGAACAGCTTCCTGTCAGACCAGGGTAGAGGATACAGAAGCTTCTCTACCCGCGGTCCGCTCTGCTCAGCCACGCTATAAGGAGGTGACCGGCAGGAGGGAGCGCTGTGCAATGTGCTCCCCTCCAGGCTGTCGGTCACCCAGAGCCTGTGCCCCCTGAGCTGAAGGATTTATTATCTGTCCCCCGAATGATTTCCTGGGTTGGATGCGTCCCTCCCGGTTCCTACGCCCCTGCTTATACAGCCCAAATGTTTGACCACAAGTAAGGGGATCTTCATACCCATTCCAGGCCTGTCCAGCCGGATCTTTAACCCTTTGAGCAACAGAGGGGTACGGAACACATTGCTTTGCAAGGCGTTCCATACCCCTCTGGCACACAAAGGGTTAAGGTAACTCCATGCTGTCCTAATCCTCTTACAATCCCTACAACACATTACAGGCTGAGAGTCGCTGTCCGCCGGATTAATGTTCTTTCAACTAAATATGATTGAAAATTCAGACACCGGCGAATTAGTCAGCATTACGGCTTCTACTTGTGCCAGGAAAGTCTAAGGATCAGGCATGGAAAATGGTATCAAATGCAATCTAATGTACAGAGCATATTTATTCCCATTCAGCACTGGACGTTAAAGCAACACGACTACTAAAATATGAAGGCACTATTCACAAAGTAAAATGTGGATCAATTCTGGGGCAAATCAGATGTGCCATCCACTGATGAGAATTGGGGTTTTAACCCTATGAGTTCCAAATGGTGTCCAATGCACTGCAACTCAATGCATTGGATACATCTCTGGCACTGAAAGAGTTAACAGTATTCATTGGACGGCTGGCCTGGGGGCAGGGGGGCAATTCTCTCCATGACCAGTCATATGTGTGGGCTTGTGGGTCACTGACTCTCTCAATTTCCTGATTGCTGCTATAAACAGAGTTACACTAGTGATACCACAGAGCTTACAACTGAAATGGATCTACACTAGTGATACCACAGAGCTTACAACTGAAATGGATTTACACTAGTGATACCACAGAGCTTACAACTGAAATGGATCTACACTAGTTATACCACAGAGCTTACAACTGAAATGGATCTACACTAGTGATACCACAGAGCTTACAATTGAAACAGAGCTACACTAGTGATACCACAGAGCTTACAACTGAAATGGATCTAGACTAGTGATACCACAGAGCTTACAATTGAAACAGAGCTACACTAGTGATACCACAGAGCTTACAACTGAAATGGAGCTACACTAGTGAGACCACAGAGCTTACAATTGAAACAGAGCTACACTAGTGATACCACAGAGCTTACAACTGAAATGGATCTAGACTAGTGATACCACAGAGCTTACAATTGAAACAGAGCTACACTAGTGATACCACAGAGCTTACAACTGAAATGGATCTACACTAGTGATACCACAGAGCTTACAACTGAAATGGATCTACACTAGTGATACAACAGTGCTCACAACTGAAACAGAGCTACACTAGTGATACCACAGAGCTTACAACTGAAATGGAGCTACACTAGTGATACAACAGTGCTCACAACTGAAACAGAGCTACACTAGTGATACCACAGAGCTTACAACTGAAACAGAGCTACACTAGTGATACCACAGAGCTTACAACTGAAATGGATCTACACTAGTGATACCACAGAGCTTACAACTGAAATGGATCTACACTAGTGATACCACAGAGCTTACAACTGAAATGGAGCTACACTAGTGATACAACAGTGCTCACAACTGAAATGGATCTACACTAGTGATACCACTGAGCTTACAACTGAAATGGATCTACACTAGTGATACAACAGTGCTCACAACTGAAACAGAGCTACACTAGTGATACCACAGAGCTTACAACTGAAATGGAGCTACACTAGTGATACAACAGTGCTCACAACTGAAACAGAGCTACACTAGTGATACCACAGAGCTTACAACTGAAACAGAGCTACACTAGTGATACCACAGAGCTTACAACTGAAATGGATCTACACTAGTGATACCACAGAGCTTACAACTGAAATGGAGCTACACTAGTGATACAACAGTGCTCACAACTGAAATGGATCTACACTAGTGATACCACTGAGCTTACAACTGAAATGGATCTACACTAGTGATACCACAGAACTTACAACTGAAATGTATCTACACTAGTGATACCACATAGCTTACAACTGAAATGGATCTACACTAGTGATACCACAGAGCTTACAACTGAAATGGATCTACACTAGTGATACCACAGAGCTTACAACTGAAATGGATCTACACTAGTGATACCACAGAGCTTACAACTGAAATGGATCTACACTAGTGATACCACAGAGCTTACAACTGAAATGGATCTACACTAGTGATACCACAGAGCTTACAACTGAAATGGATCTACACTAGTGATACCACAGAGCTTACAACTGAAATGGATCTACACTAGTGATACCACAGAGCTTACAACTGAAATGGATCTACACTAGTGATACCACAGAGCTTACAACTGAAATGGAGCTACATTAGTGATACCGCAGAGCTTACAACTGAAATGGATATACACTAGTGATACCACAGAGCTTACAACTGAAATGGTGCTACACTAGTGATACCACAGAGTTTACAACTGAAATGGAGCTACACTAGTGATACCACAGAGCTTACAACTGAAATGGAGCTACATTAGTGATACCACAGAGCTTATAACTGAAATGGATATACACTAGTGATACCACAGAGCTTACAACTGAAATGGAGCTACATTAGTGATACCGCAGAGCTTACAACTGAAATGGATATACACTAGTGATACCACAGAGCTTACAACTGAAATGGAGCTACACTAGTGATACCACAGAGCTTACAACTGAAATGGAGCTACATTAGTGATACCACAGAGCTTATAACTGAAATGGATATACACTAGTGATACCACAGAGCTTACAACTGAAATGGAGCTACATTAGTGATACCGCAGAGCTTACAACTGAAATGGATATACACTAGTGATACCACAGAGCTTACAACTGAAATGGTGCTACACTAGTGATACCACAGAGTTTACAACTGAAATGGAGCTACACTAGTGATACCACAGAGCTTACAACTGAAATGGAGCTACACTAGTGATACCGCAGAGCTTATGACTGAAATGGATCTACACTAGTGATACCTCAGAGCTTATAACTGAAATGTATCTACACTAGTGATACCACAGAGCTTACAACTGAAATGTATCTACACTAGTGATACCACAGAGCTTACAACTGAAATGTATCTACACTAGTGATACCACAGAGCTTACAACTGAAATGGAGCTACACTAGTGATACCACAGAGCTTACAACTGAAATGCAGCTACACTAGTGATACCACAGAGCTTACAATTGAAATGGGCTACACTAGTGATACCACAGAGCTTATAACTGAAATGGATCTACACTAGTGATACCACAGAGCTTACAACTAAAATGGAGCTACACTAGTGATACCACAGAGCTTACAACTGAAATGGATCTACACTAGTGATACCACAGAACTTACAACTGAAATGTATCTACACTAGTGATACCACAGAACTTACAATTGAAATGGATCTACACCAGTGATACCACAGAGCTTACAATTGAAATGGATCTACACTAGTTATACCACAGAGCTTATAACTGAAATGGATCTACACTAGTGATACCACAGAGCTTATAACTGAAATGGATCTACACTAGTGATACCACAGAGCTTATAACTGAAATGGATCTACACTAGTGATACCACAGAGCTTATAACTGAAATGGATCTACACTAGTGATACCACAGAGCTTACAACTGAAATGGGTCTACACTAGTGATACCACAGAGCTTACAACTGAAATGGATCTACACTAGTGATACCACAGAGCTTATAACTGAAATGGATCTACACTAGTGATACCACAGAGCTTACAACTGAAATGGATCTACACTAGTGATACCACAGTGCATACAACTGAAATGGATCTACACTAGTGATACCACAGAGCTTACAACTGAAATGGAGCTACACTAGTGATACCACAGAGCTTATAACTGAAATGGATCTACACTAGTTATATCACAGAGCTTACAACTGAAATGGATCTACACTAGTGATACCACAGAGCTTACAATTGAAATAGAGCTACACTAGTGATACCACAGAGCTCACAACTGAAACAGAGCTACACTAGTGATACTACAAAGCTACAATCCAAATGGAACTACATTACTGATACCACAGAGCTTACTACTGAAATTGAGCTACACTATTGGTGCCTCAGAGCTTACTACCAAAATGGATCTACACTAGTGATACCACAGAGCTTACAACTGAAATGGAGCTACACTAGTGATACCACAGAGCTTACAACTGAAATGGATCTACACTAGTGATACCACAGAGCTTATAACTGAAATGGAGCTACACTAGTGATACCACTGAGCTTACAACTGAAATGGATCTACACTAGTGATACCACAGAGCTTACAACTGAAATGGAGCTACACTAGTGATACCACAGAGCTTACAACTGAAATGGAGCTACACTAGTGATACCACAGAGCTTACAACTGAAATGGAGCTACACTAGTGATACCACAGAGCTTACAACTGAAATGGAGCTACACTAATGATACCACAGAGCTTACAACTGAAATGGATCTACACTAGTGATACCACAGAGCTTATAACTGAAATGGATCTACACTAGTGATACCCCAGAGCTTACAACTGAAATGGATCTACAATAGTGATACCACAGAGCTTACAACTGAAATGGAGCTACACTAGTGATACCACTGAGCTTACAACTGAAATGGTTCTACACTAGTGATACCACAGAGCTTACAACTGAAATGGAGCTACACTAGTGATACCACAGAGCTTACAACTGAAATGGAGCTACACTAGTGATACCACAGAGCTTACAACTGAAATGGAGCTACACTAGTGATACCACAAAGCTTACAACTGAAATGGATCTACACTAGTGATACCACAGAGCTTACAACTGAAATGGAGCTACAGTAGTGATACCACAGAGCTTATAACTGAAATGGATCTACACTAGTGATACCACAGAGCTTATAACTGAAATGGATCTACACTAGTGATACCACAGAGCTTACAACTGAAGTGGATCTACACTAGTGATACCACAGAGCTTATAACTGAAATGGATCTACACTAGTGATACCACAGAGCTTATAACTGAAATGGATCTACACTAGTGATACCACAGAGCTTACAACTGAAATGGATCTACACTAGTGATACCACAGAGCTTATAACTGAAATGGAGCTACACTCATGATACCACTGAACTTACAACTGAAATGGAACTACACTAGTGATACCACAGAGCCACAATCCAAATGGATCTACACTAGTGATACCACAGAGCTTACAATTGAAATGGAGATACAATAGTGATACCACAGAGCTACAGTACAAATGGATCTACACTAGTGATGCCACAGAGCCACAATCCAAATGGAGATACACTAGTGATACCACAGAGCTTACAATTTAAATGGAGATGCACTAGTGATACCACAGAGCTACAGTCCAAATGGCGATACACTAGTGATACCACAGAGCTACAGTACAAATGGATCTACACTATTGATGCCACAGAGCCACAATCCAAATGGAACTACACTAGTGATACCACAGAGCTACAGTACAAATGGAGATAAACTAGTGATACCACAGAGCTACAATCCAAATGGAGATACACTAGTGATACCACAGAGCTTACAATTGAAATGGAGATACACTAGTGATACCACAGAGCTCCAATCCAAATGGAACTACAGAGGTGAAACCACAGAGCTTACAATTGAAATAGATCTACACTAGTGATACCACAGAGCTACAGTACAAATGGATCTACACTAGTGATACCACAGAGCTACAATCCAAATGGAGATAAACTAGTGATACCACAGAGCTACAATCCAAATGGAGATACACTAGTGATACCACAGAGCTTACAATTGAAATGGAGATAAACTAGTGATACCACAGAGCTACAATCCAAATGGAGATACACTAGTGATACCACAGAGCTTACAATTGAAATGGAGATACACTAGTGATACCACAGAGCTCCAATCCAAATGGATCTACAGAGGTGAAACCACAGAGCTTACAAATGAAATGGAGCTACACTAGTAGCATAAACCATTGCCTTGTAAGCTCTGTGGTATCACTAGTGTAGCTCCATTTCAGTTGTAAGCTCTGTGGTATCACTAGTGTAGATCCATTTCAGTAGTAAGCTCTGTGGTATCACTAGTGTAGATCCATTTCAGTTATAAGCTCTGTGGTATCACTAGTGTAGATACATTTCAGTTGTAAGCTCAGTGGTATCACTAGTGTAGCTCCATTTCAGTTATAAGCTCTGTGGTATCACTAGTGTAGATCCATTTCAGTTATAAGCTCTGTGGTATCACTAGTGTAGATCCATTTCAGTTGTAAGCTCTGTGGTATCACTAGTGTAGATCCATTTCAGTTGTAAGCTCTGTGGTATCACTAGTGTAGATCCATTTCAGTTGTAAGCTCTGTGGTATCACTAGTGTAGATCCATTTCAGTTATAAGCTCTGTGGTATCACTAGTGTAGATCCATTTCAGTTGTAAGCTCTGTGGTATCACTAGTGTAGATCCATTTCAGTTGTAAGCTCTGTGGTATCACTAGTGTAGGTTCACTTTCATTATGCTTAAGTTCTTCTTTACAGAAATGGTGATATATTCATGGAATAGCCTTCCAGAAGGGATTGTAGGGACTAATATATGAAGGGTATGAAATTTAATATTCCTGGGATGGGGAGAAGTCTGTTCTGAGTATTACCGCAGGCTGTTGTTAGTTTCCCAAAAAAATGGATTTTTAAGAATGAGGTTTGGGTCATTAGCACTCCTCCCAGGCAATTCCTAGCATCACTCTCTGGGATTAAACAAATTATTGCATTGGTCCCCTCTCATTTTAAAACTAACAACTCACCTTTTTATGGCAAGGAAATTCTAGTAGTCTGTGGGAATTTTGTCCTTGATTGTAGGCCTAAGAGATAACAGGAGTTATGCACTAAGGTGTGATAAAGAGGTGATAAAGTGGAGATGACTTGTCAAGTGATATCAATTCTCCAATTCCTTTGTTATTCTATGGAGCCAATGCACTTGAGACTTGATCCAACTGACACTGGAAAAAAAATGTATGGTTGGTAGTTTCAAGTCACAGTCAGTTATGCAATAACCTGCACGATGTCACACTACCGAATGGACAAAATGCACTACGGGCGCTAAATTTGCTCCCATTGGAAGCAATGCTGAAATAGTTGAATTTGTGAATCAATTACATATGGTGGTTAATAATGTGAGTTAAGGGACTCAACTTTATCTCTATAAATTTCCAGCAAAACAAGTTGACAATGAGTCCCCTAACGCGTGTGCCTAACCACCAACGTGTACGTGACGTGTTCGTGACATGTAAAAAAAGCTATGGTAGGGATCCCTACACAAGTGACCTTTGGATGTATTTATTTGGGGCCCTAAGCCTCATATCAATACATCCCAGTACTAAAAAGCATGTAAGGCAAAAACAAGTCAGCTTTTCAGTGCTAGAGGGGTACTCAATGCATTGCTAAGCAAGGGGTTGTGTACCTCTCTGGCAATGAAAGGGTTTCGAAAAATGTGTGTGAATGAATAACAATGTAACCCTTTGAGTGCCAGCAGGGTATGTAATACATTGCAGAGTGTTGCATAGCTACCCTTTTGGCACTCAAAGGATTAATCACCCCAAAAACAGCACCATATAATTATAATCGACACTTTCCTGTAATCCTGATGTCCAGCGAGGTCTCTGCACCTGATCATCTTCTTCAATTGTACTTCTGTAATCTTCTCTCTGCTTCTTCCTCATCTGTCATCCTTTTCTCCTGTAATCTTCTATCTTCTCTCTTCTTCTTCATCTGTCATCCTCTTCTCCTGTAATCTTCTATCTTCTCTCTTCTTCCTCATCTGTCATCCTCTTCTCCTGTAATCTTCTATCTTCTCTCTTCTTCTTCATCTGTCATCCTCTTCTCTCTTCATCTATTATATTCATCTGTCATCTGTCTTCATCTGTCATCTTTCTTCATCTCTCATCCTCTTCTTTCTTCATTATTCAACTTAGTGTTGAACTTGTAAAAAAATATATATATAGTTATTAAAATAAATAAATCATTAAACTTACACTGCCACTGTTGGAGGCAGGAAACAAAAGCAAAGACCCCCCCTCCTCTTATCTTTCAGGTCGCTGCCCAATACGCACTGAGGGAAATCTGAATATGGATTGCCTTTTATAGGGCCAGTCCCTGTTCAAACTAATTCTCTAGCTCCCATTGGCTGGAATGTGGGGCTCTCAGGGAAGAAAATGTGCCCTGCAGTAACCACACCTCCCAGCCAATCAGCTTCTAGCACATTCAGCTAGTAACTGATTGGCTGGGAGGTGTGGTTACTGCAGGGCACTTTCTGTGCCTTGTGTAAACCCAAATCCCAGCCAATGGGAGCATGAGGGGCAATTTTAACAGGGACCGGTCATATAAAAAGTAGTGCTTGTTCAAATTTCCTGCAGTTGGCATCGGGCAACAGCCCAAAAGGTACCAGGAGGGTTTTTTTTTGCTGTTTTTTTTACTGCCGCCGCCGTTACATTAGACAAATGTATTTTAATAACTATATTTTTTCTGTTACATGTTCTACACTAAGTTCCAAGAAGAGTGAAGAGGAGCATAGATGAAGAAAGAAGATGAAGATGACAGATGAAAAAGCAGGTAAGGAAGAAAGAAGATTAAGATGGAAATGACAGGTGAAGATAACAGATGAAGAAGAAGAAAGAAGAGGATGACAGATTAAGAAGAGGATAGAAGATTACAGGGTGCAGAAGACCCAGCTGGACATCAGGATTACAGGTAAGTGCTCCAGGTGATAGGATAGTGTTAGGGATAGTACTGGTACACTTTACTGTCCATGTTAGGGGGAGTGTAGGGGCAAGGGGAGGGTTAATGTTTATTTGGGTCATGTTTTTTTTAGCTGACGTCCCGTGTTTGACACTGTATCATACAGGCCCGGACTGGGACAAAAAATAGGCCCGGGCATTTTAGGCTGAGCAGCCTAGTTTTATTTTTTGAGCAGCCCATGGGGGGGGGGGGCAGTCACCGGGTTGGGTTGTCGGCCGGTGGTGATTATGGGAGGAGCTTATAATCACGTGCGGTGCACCGCACGGCCGCACGTTGATTTCCCGCCCACCGGGAAACTTGTAAAGAGGTGGTCGTCTTTCAGAAAGTGAAAGACGGCCCAAACTCGTTTAATGATTAATTTTTTTTTAAAAGCCCGGACTGGCCCCAGACCGGCCCACTAGGTAAATGCCTGGTATGCCCGATGGCCAGTCCTGACTTCTCCCTCTGCCTTTCTGGTACAAGTGGCATCCATTTAGAGACGAAAGAAGCATTTAACTGGAGCAGAATATATAACAAGTAGCACTGAACTCTCTCACCCTGAGATTTTGGCTCTTCACCCTGAGACCCTGAGATCTGGGCCAAAACCCTGAGTCTTAGGGTCAAACCCTGAGAGTTCCCAGATTTAATGGAGTGGTGGAAAGATTTTTGATGAATATAACCTTCTGAAGAGAATCTGAGCTGGAAAAAAAGCATCTTAACAAGTGATAAGGACGGCACGATCGTGAGTTAATCTTTGTTGACAACGGAGGATTTTTGAGATGCTTAATCGAGGAGAGATCCTTGATGTGCAATAAGAATAATTAATACACCTAATTGGAGTGGTGGAAAGGCTTTTGAGGAAGGTAACTTTTCGGAACGAATCTGCGCTGGAAAAAGATACTTTAACAGTAAGTGGATACTTTGTGTCTTTGCTTAATCATATCAGCATTGTACTGACCAAACCTTGTATGTCTGTGTTTTTTATGAGCGGAGCGGCAAGGACGGCATGATCGTGGGTTAATTCTTGTTGATAACGGAAGAGTTTTGAGATATTTGATCGGAGGAGATCTTTGATATGCAACAAGAGTAATTAAAATAAGAAACTTTTTCCACAAGCGATAAAAATATATACCGCATAGAGGACTTCTATGGTTGATCGCAACGATTAAGGGAGCGCCTGGGTTAATTTTGAATGTTTAATTAGATTTCCTGTTTGATTCTAATGGAGAGGAAAGTCAGAGAAATACAATTCTCTGTAGAATGTGATGGAAACTGCCTGTCAGTTCCTGTCAGTTAGAACTATCAGGAAGTAAACACAGTAAATTCACTTCCTGTCAGTTAGAACTATCAGGAAGTAAACACAGTAAATTCACTTCCTGTTAGGGTTGCCACCCAGCCGGTATTTTACTGGCATGCAGGTAAAAAATTGGCTTCTTTCCAATGTTAAGTCTATGGAGAGAATGCCATGGCCGGTATTTTTTTGAAGAAAAGGTGGCAACCCTACTTCCTGTCAGTTAGACCTATCAGGAAGTAAACACAGTAAATTCACTTCCTGATTATTTAAACTGCTATCATTTTTTTAATAAAACATCTGACAGCGATGGGAGTGACCTTGTTTTATTCAGCATGAAAAGATCTATAAAATATGTGTTTTCATAAAAAAAGTTTACTGATCCTTTAAAGAGATAGTAATGTCACATAACAAATGTTCGTTTGTTCGCTGTCATTTTCTATACTCTGTTCGAACACCTATTACCTTTATATTCGGCTTGAAAATCCAATTACAAGTGCTCCTCTCCCATACCTTTTGAGCACATCACTTTGACTTCCCTCTGATCCGAAAGCTGGTCTCTTGACTAGGGTTGCCACCTTTTCTTAAAAAAAAATACCGGCCATGGCATTCTCTCCATAGACTTAACATTGGACAGAAGCCAATTTTTTACCGGCCTGCCGGTAAAATAACGGCTGGGTGGCAACCCTACTCTTGACAGGACGGCTAACCATGAAGGACAATATTGAGTCTGTCAGTTTAAGCAAAGCCCTGCCCTCTTGATGACGGAGGGCAGGTTTTCCTTATGCTGAGACAAGATTGTCCTTCATTACCATCCATCTTCGCTGTGATCCATCTGCATTGCTCTTTGGCACACACAAAGGGTTAATTCAAGCACTTTATCAGCAGACTCATTTTATAATTATCCTGAGCATAATTGCTGGGCGCAATGGTCATACCAGATGTTCTTTGCAGGTGTCAGGTATTGGTACAGTAATTCTAGATTCCAATTTTTTATGTGCCAATTGTAATAAAAAAAAATGTAAAAACTTAATCACTACACAGTAATAATTACTGAACAGGGAAATGCATTTTGGTAAAACGTAAATACAACCAAACTTTTCCATGTGTGCAGCACAACGCACTATCTAGACAGCACTTGTTACCGGAGAACAATATAAAAAGGCATTTAAAAAAAAATGGAGTTTTTCGGTTACCAAATATTATCGCAGAGACGGAGAAATCCTTTTGTTCGTAGCACGGTCTGCTTGCGGGTTTTTAATTTGTTTGAAATATCTTCTAAAGCAGAATTATGTTTGAGTTTACATAAAAGGAGAGAATGACATGTGAAGTTTTAACATAAGCAGCAAAATATAAAGACTAATCTTATTTAAAAGTAATATGTGTGTCTTGATTTAAAGCCCAGATACGTTCAACTGGGAGTTTGTAGCGGGCTACATTCTAAGCTGTTACACTGACTTATACAGAAAAGGTTTTCCTGAGCTTAGAATGCCAGACTTGGAATACTCCTGTGGCTGACTTTAATAAAGAAACGAAAAGTCTTGGGTAAGGGGATATGATTTTTTATGACAGAAGGAATGCAAATAACTTTTAGTCTCCTTTGCGTAGACCTGGTTTTGGGCTGATTTGATGGAGTTTAATAATGACTTATAACCTGTGCTGATGATGTGCAGACCCGAGCAACGTCATTTAACTCATTTATTCTACTCGCTGTAAAAACAAAGAGATTGCAAGTAAATATATGGAAAGAACATTGTTTGTCAGAGGGCCCGAGCCAAGAGTCTACAGTGACCTTTTAAAATGCAGTCCCCTGCTAGCACTAAAATGTCTGTCACTCAGCGTACACGCTTGCACAAGTTGGCCTTTTAACCCAATGCATCTTGTTTTTCTCTCTTTCAACTGGTTGTATGAATTTCAAATCAGCAGCACCTATTCCGATTCTTTAACCCTTTGAGTGCCAGTGGGGTAGCCAACTCAACGTGTTGGCTACCCCTCTGGCACTCAAAGGTTTAAGCACCGAAGGGGGGGCATGCTCGCAATGTTTTATGTACCACTCTGGTCATTAAAGGGTTAGTAATGTCTTGTGTTAATAAAAAGTAATATTGTAGATATTCAAATAATAAATCAATTGATTCCAGTCCGATCTCTCAAACCTTCATAGCTTGAGATATATATATATATATATATATATATATATATAGTGATAGCTGACAGAAGGAGATCTGAGACCATCCAGTGGCTCTTCAGCAGAGCCGAAATCACTCTATTTAAAAATAAATATTTCAATGGAACGGTCTACAAAGTGTGCTTGCAAACCAGGCCCACTTTGCAGACCGTTCCAGAGAAGTATTTCTTTTTAGATAGCACTATTTCGGCTCTGCTGAAGAGCCGCCTCGAGTTACATGACTCAAATCTCCTTCTGTCAGTTTTACAGCTGATATCAGTGAAAGGAGAGGGAGGGAGGACTTTAAAGGAGCAGTAAACTTTTTTTCTGAAAACACATATTTTGTATATCATTTCCTGCTGAATAAAACAAGGTCACTCCCATCGCTGTCAGATGTTTTATTCAAAATTTATAGCAGTTTAAATAATCAGGAAGTGAATTTACTGTGTTTACTTCCTGATAGTTCCACCTGACAGGAAGTGAATTTACTGTGTTTACTTCCTGATAGTTCTAACTGACAGGAAGTGACAGGCAGTTTCTATCACATTCTATGGAGAACTGTATGTCTGACTTTTCTGACTTTCCTTTACAATTAGAATCTAACAGGAAATCTAATTAGAATTTGACCACTAGAGGGCACTGCTAACGTAAAAAAATGGGTTTAAACTGTAATAACTCTGGAAATATAAATCTTTTAGCAGTGGGAGTACCCTTATTTTAATCAATAGGAAAATCCCTACAATATATATTTTTTCATAAAAAAAGTTTACTGCTCCTTTAAAACCTTATGTCTCTTAAACTAAAAAGTTTTGAGAGATCAGACTGGCATCAACTGATTTATTTTTTGAATAATAATAATAATAATAATAATAAATAGTATTGATATAGCGCCTTTCTCCCAGTGGGACTGAAAGCACTTTCAGCGCACACTCTCAGAATTAACCAAATCAGCAGCTGATTAACAGATGTTATTATTACCCAACCAATGGTACTCATTTATCGACCTTGGAAGGATGAAGGGCTGAGCGGACCCTGAGCTGAGGTTCTGCAATCAGGGTATTTACCACTGAGCTATCTCACCGGCTATCTACAATATTAATTTTTATTAATATAAGACATCACTATCCCTTTAAAGGGATAGTAATACTTCGTTTTAACTTTATTTTGTAGGCATTAAAAAAACATGAAGAACGATATAAATCTAATCTCTCAAACCTTTATGGTTGGAGAGAGATTCACAAGCAAATTTTCCCCTCCCGCCACTTTTTCCTAGTGTAAGCAATCTCTTCTCAGATGTGGAATCCAGTCCATAGACCAGACAGATAACAGCAGGGGACAATCTTCTTCCTATGAGAACAATGAAATCCCTGCCCCCCTTGACAAGTTTTTCAGGTTTTTCCCTTATCTTAATTGAAGATTGTCCCTCTCTGCAGTCTACCTGGGCACCTCCCTTCTGATCTGGCTGAGCAGTGTTACATCAGTAAAAGGGGCGGGAGGGGGATACTTTATCATTGAATTACTCTTGTACTACAACTCTGACAGAACTGAAATAACACTCTCCAAAGTCCAAATACTATGATGATTAATTAGAGCTGCTTTTATTATGAAACATTACTATCCCTTTAAGATACATTTATATAATTTGACAGATAAGTAAAAACTTCACATATCTTGCGTTAGCCGTTAGTTTGTAATACAAATAGTTTTTGAGAAATTAACTTTTATTTGTATAACGGAACAGTCTGGCATTTTATGCTAATTAGTCTCTGCGCTGGGCCAACATCACCACACACGCTATGCTAGGAATGAATCTAGGAACAGCCCACACACAGTGCATTCCCATTAGCACTGCAGGTTATAAGTTTGGCCTTGAATACCTAATTAGCATTCTTTGCAGGGATTTAGCATAAAAAAATTAAATAAAAATGTACTCGTTAATTTCTAAAAAAAAAAAAAAATTCTTGAAAAATAGTACAATATAAAAAAATTATTTTCTTTTTATGAAAAATGGTTTGTAAAATATATAGGCAGCCTCTGTTAAACAAAATAAACTTTACTTAGGGTGACAGGTTTACTTTAAAACTTTAAGATTTTTTTTTTTTTTTGAATGCGAGGATTACTGTAAATTGCAAGCTGACAATTACAATGCACAGCTCACCGGAGAGTTATTAATGGCTAGGTCTACTGATGGCCTTTCAGCGTTGACTTGGGCCTGCAGTTACTCAGTCTTAATTAGATCCAGTAAGTGAAGTCTATTCAAATGATATAAGGGGTCGTCCAAGGAGCTCGATTTTAATCAGAGGAAGATACCAATTGATCATTGAAGGCTCATATCAACCATGTCTAAATCTTTAATTCACATTCTCCTTAATGACTTGTTTTGGCTTAAGAAGCTAAGTTATTTGACAGCATCAATGTCGACTAACAATGGTCCGCAGGTGGTTTTAATAAAAAGATTTCTATTGCTGGAGATTTTGCTAAAGACAGAGCAGCAGTTCAACAGACACAAGTGAGGCCTGTAAAACGAGGTCTGTTGTAGTGCTCATGGAGCGGTCAGCCCTGAATCGAACTGTTCCCTTTGCTTTTATTAAGAGAGCGTTTGGGGATTTTGTGTTTGCTTTAAATCCTGCACAAGCCTCGTCTGGGTTTCGGTATTTCAGCACCTTTATTCTTGACTGTTAGCTGTCAAAGTCCAAGAGCTGAACACGAGGACGGTATCCTGCAAAACGCGACTGGATCGAATCTGACATCAGATGAAATCAGAAAGAGTAGACAAACTGTACCATATGCACATCATACTGGCACTAACCAACTGCTCCATGCAAGGCAAATGGAAATTACTAATGGTTTGAGTTAGGCTTTAACCCCTTGAATGCTGGAGAGGTATCCAACGCATTGAGAGACCTCTCCAGCATCCAAGAGGTTAAATTCCCTAATGTTATCAATGGGAATTTGGAAACATTTTATTTTTTCTCTAGACTGCGCAAAAAATGGGTTCCTTATATAAATATTTATAGCTGATACAGCATTCTAAATATATGACTAAAGACAAACCCGGAGCAACTAGTTAAATTATGGAATTCCTTGCCTGAGGATGTGGTAATGGCAGATACAATGGATATATTTAAAGTGGATCTATCACCATGTGACAAATTTTTATCAATATGTAGAAGCGTTAGCGAATAATAATAAAACATTATTTAAAAAAAAACAAACAAACCTTATTTGTGAGAAAATTACATTTTAAAGTATGCCCAGCAACCTACTTCCGGCTAAACTGCTCTTGCCGCAGTTTGCCGCACAGCCTCTGCTCCCATCACTTCCTCCAGCATCCTCTGCTGACAGAGACGTTCTCTTAGTAAGCTGGAGCGATCTCATTGGCTAGGTATCGATCTCTGCCAATGAGATCACTCCAGCTTACTAACAGAACTCCTCCGCCAGGGAGGATGGTGGGGAGTGTGACGGGAGCAGAGGAGTAGCGGCAAGAGCCGTGTACCTGGAAGGCTGCTGGGCACACTTTAACCCCTTAACGACCCTTGACGGTCATAGTACGTCATGGGTAGATCTGACTTAGCTACCCATGACGTATTATGGCCGTCATGGAATTCCGGGCTCCCCCTGCGGCTGCACGCTGTTCGGGGAGTCTGGAATACAAATTAAAAATAAAATGCTCCATGGTCCTTTAGTGACTGCAACGAGCCCGCACGGCCAGTTGTTAAGGGGTTAAAATGTAATTTTCTTGCAAATAAGGTTTTTTTTTTTTTTTTTTTTTTTTAACAAATAACATTTTATTATTATTCGCTAACTCTTCTACATATTGATAAAAATTTGTCGAGTGGTGATAGACCCACTTTAGGAGAAGATTAGATACATATCAAGAGGGAACATACATACATACTGTATATTAGTAGACAAATCAGGAAGGTCTGATAAAGATTAACTTGTTTGGTAGCAGGAAAGCTATATAATTCTCATGTCTCTGGGTTATGAGGCAAAGGTTGAACTTGATGGACTTTTTTCGACCTAATTTACTACATCACTATGTTACTATGTAACTTTGGAGCCAACTACCTCATCGGGGACAAATAGAAAGTAGCTTATTTCCTAATTAAAGTTTAATGGAAATTATAATATGTAAAATATATATATTTTAGGGCTTTTTCCTGTTGTGTAAAGCAAGGGCAACCTCACTGCTGGGAGATGATTTCAAAAGTTATTATAGTTGCAACTGTCATAAAGTAGTAGAGCGGTTAATATCCCGTTCTATAGAGGACTGTAGCCTGGGGCTAAGTTCTCTCATAGATTGCAATAGAAAACTATCTGAACACCATGTGGCACTGTTACCAACAGCTTAACTTAAAAACAACAGTTTGAGATTTAATAACTTTAAAACAAAATATCTCCCAGCAGTTGGAGCACCCTCTCTGAATCAGCAGGAAAAAAATCTTACAATTTTATAGTGGAAATTTACTGCTCTTTTAAAGGAGCAGTAAACTTTTTTTTATGAAAAAATATATATTGTAGGGATTTTCCTATTGAGTAAAATAAAGGTACTCCCACTGCTGAGAGATTTATATTTCCAGAGTTATTGCAGTTTAAACCCATGTTTTTTTTACATTAGCAGTGCCCTCTAGTGGTCAAATTCTAACTAGATTTCCTGTTAGGTTCTAATGGAGAGGAAAGTCAGAAAAGTCAGAGACATACAGTTCTCCATAGAATGTGATAGAAACTGCTGAGTCAGTTCCTGTCAGACAGAACTATCAGGAAGTAAACACAGTAAATTCACTTCCTGTCAGTTAGAACTATCAGGAAGTAAACACAGTAAATTCACTTCCTGTCAGAAGTATCAAGAAGTAAACACAGTAAATTCACTTCCTGTCAGTTAGAACTATCAGGAAGTAAACACAGTAAATTCACTTCCTTATTATTTAAACTGCTATAATTTTTGAATAAAACACCTGACAGCGATGGGAGTGGCCTTGTTTTATTCAGCAGGAAAATATCTATAAAATATATGTTTTCATAAAAAAAATGTACTGCTCCTTTAACTAGTTAGCCCCTTAACAGTGCATTGGAGACCTTTTTAGCATTCTAGGGATTAATTCATAATATAAAGTGTCAACCAAGGATGCAACTTTGTTTCCAAAAAAATAAATACTAACTTGTGTCCTGTATGAAGCTTTAAAGATATTGAGAAAACTCCAAAATACGTGAACTGGCAAGAAAAGTACTAATTTGTTTCAAATTGATCATAAAATGACACGGAATTGTTCTGAGGTTTAACGTTTATCAAGTGCTGATAATATATTATTTATTATGATCATTTGAATCCCATTTGTATGAAAAATGTGCCGGTAATTTATTATCCGTTAGTCCATATGAGTCATCTAGTCTTGTGGATGTTATTTTGGAGAAGTCTTTAAAAGGACGAAGCTTAATCTTGTTCCAGTATTTTATATTTCTAAGATACCAAATAAGACTGAAACATGATGAAGAAAAATCAACACGGCAACGCCCCTAATTGAAGAAATTAAAGTGGACCTAAAATTTTAAATTATTAACCCTTTGAGCCAGGGAGGTAGCCAACAGCATTAAGGAGAACTGCAAACCCCCACTGGTCCACATAAACAGGCCCTGTCACCTTAAGATATATATATATTTTTTTAAATATATTTTATTATCAGATCGCTCCATACATATCTCATATACAGAAAAATACATGTAAAATTGTTCAAATACAGCAAAAATATGTAGACATATGTAACAATGAAAAGAACATTTACATATCAGTAGGGTATACAGAGCCAAACTGAGGTTTTATTGTTATGTCAACGTCTAATAACCAAAACTCCCAAAAACTAACCTAACTTTTACTAACCTCCCCTACCCCAATTCCGATTCCTCTCTCTCCCAAACCCGCAGCACCCCCCACCCGCCAGCAAGGCCACAAGATCTCGATAAGTACAGGGTTCTAACATAACGCCACGCATCGACCATGTATCACAGCCATCCACGCAACAAGCAGGCGCGACCTCAATCAACCAGCTCCGTCAAGTTTCTCATTATCAAGCGCTACATTAGCATCAGCTCTATGTGTCCGCCAGGTCTGCCATCTTCCCCAGATCTTGTCAAACTTGTTCGGAGTGCCCCGGTGTAAGTAAACCAATCTATAGTGTGGAATACACTGTAAAACTAAATTAATCCATGCCCTGCAATTGGGAGCTCCGCTTGACATCCATTTCAAGGCCAACACCTTTCTCGCCATCACCAAGAGGTCTCTCAGCAGGGATCTGTCAGTTGCATCCTCAATCTCATCAGGGAAAATAGACAATAAACAAATTTTAGGAGTCACAGGAACAGGTCTCCCCAGCACCAGGACCACAATACGCATTATTTCTTTCCAAAACCTCCCAACTCCAGGACATTCCCAGATCATGTGGAAGTATGTGCTCGGAACATTATCACATTGTTGACAACTGTCGGTACCAGAGACCTTAAGATATATTTAGATAATTTTAAAGATAAGTAAAAATGACATACTTTGCTGTAGAGATTTTTTGCAGTAGAAATAGTTTTTGGAGAAATTAACCTTTACTTTTTGATGGCAACGTCTCATACTTAATGAAAATTCATTTCTGTGCCAGGCACCTCACACTGTGCTATGAATACATCTAAACCAGAAGTCCCTTAGCAGCTGGTCTGAGATTTTCAGGGCACCCTTAATATATTGTAGGTCATTTGTCACAGATTTAACGATGGAGACAACAGACAAATACATAATTATTTTTAGGACTCACAATCAGACAGAAAAAATAAAGTATATCGTGTGTATTGGCATTAATGTTGTGAAATAAGGTGACACCACGTGGCTGTCAAATGAAATGGGTCTACACCAGTGATATACAGAGCTAACAATTGAAATGGCACTACACTACTGATACCAGAGAGCTTACAATTGAAAGGGAGCTACATTACTTATTCCACAGAGCTTACAATTTAAGTAAAGCTACATTAGTGGTACCGTAGAGCGTACAAGGAAGATTGATTATACTACCATTGTATCTCCATCTGGATTGGAGCTCTGTGGTATCACTGCTGTATCTCCATTTGGACTGGAGCTCTGTGGTACCACTACTGTATCTCCATTTGGATTGGAGCTCTGTGTATCACCTCTGTATCTCCATTTGGATTGGAGCTCTGTGGTATCACTGCTGTATCTCCATTTGGATTGGAGCTCTGCTGTATCACTGCTGTATCTCCATTTGGATTGGAGCTCTGCGGTATCACTGCTGTATCTCCATTTGGATTGGAGCTCTGTGGTATCACTGCTGTATCTCCATTTGAATTGGAGCTCTGTGGTGTCACTGCTGTATCTCCATTTGGATTGGAGCTCTGCTGTATCACTGCTGTATCTCCATTTGGATTGGAGCTCTGTGGTATCACTAGTGTATCTTCATTTGGATTGGAGCTCTCTGGTATCAATAGTGTATCTCCATTTGGATTGGAGCTCTGTGGTATCACTTCTGTATCTCCATCTCGATTGGAGCTCTGTGGAATAACTAGTGTATCTCTATTTGGATTGGAGCTCTGTGGTGTCACTACTGTATCTCCATTTGGATTGGAGCTCTGTGGTATCAATAGTGTATCTCCATTTGGATTGTAGCTCTGTGGTATCAATAGTGTATCTCCATTTGGATTGGAGCTCTGTGGTATCACTGCTGTATCTCCATTTGGATTGGAGCTCTGTGGTATTACTGCTGTATCTCCATTTGGATTGGAGCTCTGTGGTATCACTGCTGTATCTCCATCTGGATTGGAGCCCTGTGGTATCACTGCTGTATCTCCATTTGTACTGGAGCTCTGAGGTATCTCTATTGTATCTTCATTTGGACCGAAGTTCTGTAGCTTCACTTGTGTAGCTCCATTTTAATTGTACAATGTGTTATATCACTAGTGCAGCAGGGGATTGAGTGCAGCAGTGGCCCACCAGCCCAGATATATGACGAGCCCAGTGGGTAATTGCCCTCATGCCCTCCAGGCCAGCCCTTTCCTGTACAATTATATACACACCGCATAGTCTGATCACAGAAAAAGAGGGACACCATGACAGCAAAGAGGGACAGAGCGATTTGTGTCTCAGAGGTACTGAAAGGGTATACTTGGGAGATACGAGCGAACATTCTTACTTTGTGTCCAGTGCTTGTTAAAAAATGCACTAATCATCAAAGGAAAACACAAAAAAAGTTGATTTTTTTCTCAATGTTTTATATCATTATCAAACTAAATCATGCTTTTACATATAAATATGGCATCAAAAGAAAGCCTTGCCTACCCTTTAAAATCTGTATAATTTCTGTGGATGTACTAAATGAACTGAAGGGAAAAATGGACAGGACCAATATCACTCTTGTCCTCTATTGTTTAAAAAAATAAAATAAACCCCCCCCCCAGCCTTTGTCACAGTGGGGTCAGAGGGACGCCATCACCTAAAAACAATTTCAGTGATTTTAAAAGAGCTGTCAAAATCACATTAACCATTTTTTATATAGAAAACTAGTTTGTGTGTGTGTGTGTATATATATATATATATATATATATATATATATTATATAATGTTAATTAACCCTTTGAGTGCCAGAGGGGAATGCAACACATTGCAGAGCAATGCGTTGTGTACCCCTCTGTTATTCAAAGGGTTAACTCCTCGAGGACCACAGGGGTATGCAATGCATTGTCTTGTTGCACAAACAATAATCGTATGGCTGCACTAAAGCAAAACTGTCAGACATTCTGTAACCGAATAAAAGAAACTGTTTCTTTATTGAAGTCAAAACAATTACCACATTGTCACGTACACGGCGGTTAGGAAACTGTGTGGTGCTGGCTCAGGTTAATGTGCTAGCGTGCTAAACTGGAGTGCGGAGCTCGTGATCGGTGATGGCGTTCCAGGTACTCCCTTGCTGCAGCCGAAGCTGGTTAAAGGTGCTGGTCGCAAAACCAGATTGTTCCACCCCAGTTGATCCGGGGTGCAACCGGGATAGGAGTACCTAGGAACTGTTGGAAAACCAGGCCAGCAGGATGGTCGAGATACCAAGCAGAGAGAGCTGGGCAACAGGAATGGTCAAGCGTAGCCAAGGTGTAAGCCAGGAGCGGAGATCAAGCGTGGTCAGGAGCGGAGCCAAAGCTCAAGCAGGGAGTGGAGATTGAGAGTGGTCAGGAGCAGAGCCAAAGGTCAAGCCCGGAGTGGAGATCAAGAGTAGTCAGGAGCAGAGCCAAAGGTCAAGCCAGGAGTGGAGATCGATAGTGGTCAGGAGCAGAGCCAAAGGTCAAGCCAGGAGTGGAGATCGAGAGGGGTCAGGAGCAGATCCAAAGGTCAAGCCAGGAATACTGATCCAGGGTAGACAGACAAAAGGTCCAGAGCCCAGAACCTAGCCAATAACAAGCTTGTGGAACGGGTGCCCTAAGCCTGGGGCAGCCCGTTTAAATACTAGGGCTAACCAATGGATCTGCTGGGAGAGAGGGGCTCGACTGGCAGCCGCGCGAGACAGGAGGACATCTGACAAATAGAGCGCCGGGCCGGGCACATGCGCATCCGCCAAGCTGAAGATGGATGGGAACTGCACATGCGCGACCCGATCGCTCTGAGACCCAGAAGAAGAGCCACCGCGTGAGAGAAAGAGACGCGGCCAGGGAGAGCAACCGATATGGTGACAAGCATCAAGTTCAAGGCATCCAAACAATAAATGAAAATTACAGACCATGAGACGTCTTCATGAGCAGGTGTGCGCTCTCCTTTTCACGTGCTTTAACTCTTAGTCATGGCCATTCATGGTCACAACTAAGCATTAATACACACAAAACACGTTGATTGGACAGCTCACACCTGCTCATGAAGACGTCTCACGGTCTGTAATTTTCATTTATTGTTTGGATGCCTTGAACTCGATGCGGTACATGTTTTGACTTCAATAAAGATACAGTGGCTTTTATTTGGTTACAGAGTATCTGACAGTTTTGCTTTAGTGCGGCCATATGATTATTGTTTGTTTATGACATATGGAGTTGTGGAGAATCTCTAGGCTGGCACATTGAAACAGTGACACCCATACCTTTGCACTGGAAAACAAAGCGGAACCAGTACTGTGCTTAAATTATATATAAATAGTTAACCCCTTCACTGCTAGAGCCGCTACATATTTGTGAATGTTATTGTCTTGTTGCACACCACTCTGGGCCTCAAGAGGTTAAGGAATGCTGTGGAGGCACTTCCTGTCTTAGCCCTCTGCTACCTCCCCCACTCACTGACACACTTCCTTCCTGTACTGATGTAATCTCTAGTGCAACACTGTTTTTGTACCTGAACAAAGGGAGGCACCACATGAAATGTGGACTGATTAGGAGTTTGCCTACATCAAGAGAATCCAATGTGAGGTCTGAGGTCCAAATGAGGCCTACCTGAGCCCAAGGTGCAGCCTGCATGAGATTTTTACGAGAAAATATGTTTCCATATTAGCTAGCACACATGAACTAAAAGTCCAGCAGGGCCGACCTCCTACTTACCTTCTACCATTGTATTCAGTGCCAGGTTATGCACAAGGTAACAGAGGCCAGTGCCTAGGGCCCATGCAAACCAGAATGGCTCCTCCGCAGCATGGTGGGTTGCAACCTGGCACAGTAGGTGACTGACTGCAGCTGCCAACCAGGCCTGTCTCCACTTTTTCTAATAAAATGTATAACGCTGTGTCCTAGTGCTGGTAGGACAGGCTGGATCAGAGAGGCAATAAGGTGGCACATAAGGGATACAGGAGATAAAAGAGAATGTTGAGTAATTCTTCTCCCGCCCTGGATTGGTTACACTGTGGGAGGAAGAAGAGAGGTCACAGCATGTGCTTCTGAACTGGGACAACTATGTGGTGCACACAACGGGAGCAGTGAAGAGTGGCATCAGAGGTCATTCCAAGAGCTCCCTACTGGTATCTAAACCATATATCTATTATATCCCACCCCATCAAAAAGCAAAGGAAATGACTTTACTCTGTACAATGTATGCATGACAGCGAGAGAATGGTAGTTCAGCACTGTAGAAGAGCAGGGGATTAATTTATACCTGGGAGAGAGTGACTATGCGTTATCCTCTTACATGTCAGCGTAATCTCCAACATGTTGAATTCTGATGCCTTGTGCCCACTCTAGCATTCAAAGGGTGTTATAACTGAGAGCAGTTATCTGCAGAGCATCACAGTACTCTCTCCCATTGTCCCTCTTTGTCTATCTTTCTGTCCTCCCTCTCAACCATCACTTTCAGCAGCCTCTCTCCCTACCATTCCACTCTACATCTGCCTCTCATCACAGAAATTCTCTGCCTCTCATCACAGACCTTCTCTGCCTCTCATTCCTTTCCTGTCATCACAGAAATTCTCTGCCTCTCATCACAGACATTCTCGGCCTCTCGTAACAAATATTCTCTTCCTTTCATCCCAGACATTCTCTGTCTCTCATCCCAGATAGTCTCTGCCTTTCTTTCCCTGCTTCTCATCCCAGAGAGTCTCTGACTCTCATCATAAACATAATTTGCCTCTCATTCCCTGCCTCTCATCCTGGGCATTCCCTGCCTCTCATTCCAAACATTCTTTGCCTCTCATTCTCTGCCTCTCATCCTGGACATTCCCTGCCTCTCATTCCAAACATTCTTTGCCTCTCATCCCAAATAATTTCTTTCCCTCGTCTCAATTATTCTCTGTCTCTCATCCAAGACATTCTCTGTCCTCCCCTGAGCCATTCTCTATGTCTCTTTCCTAGCCCTTTTTGTTTTTCCTTAGTCCTTCTGTCTGGCTGTCCCCAGCCCTTCTCTCTCTATTCTCCAATCAGTCTGTCTCCTCAAAACCCCCTGTTTAACTCTTTCCCATTACTCCATCTCACTTCCCAGCCCCCCTCTTTTTTATTTCTCTGAACCCCTCTCTCTACCCCAGCAAATTGTACAGGAGGTCACACATTGTTAGGGTTTCCACCTTTTCTTAAAAAACATACCGACCATTGCATTCCCTCCGTAGACTTAACACTGGACAGAAGCCAATTTTTTTACCGGCCTGCCGGTAAAATACCAGCTGGGTGGCAACCCTATACATTGTACAGGAAGTACAAATTGTACAGGAGGTCACGCATTGTACAGGAGGTCATACACTGTACAGGAAGTCACACATTGTACATTAAGTCACACATTGTACAGGAAGTAATGAATTGTACAGGAGGTCACACATTGTACAGGAAGACACACATTGTACAGGAAGACACACATTGTACCGGAAGTAACGAATTGTACAGGAGGTCACACATTGTACAGGAAGTAATGAATTGTACAGGAGGTCACACATTGTACAGGAAGTCACACACTGTATAAGAAGTCACACATTGTACATGAAGTCACACATTGTACAGGAAGTAATGAATTGTACAGGAGGTCACACATTGTACAGGAGGTCACGCATTGTACAGGAGGTCACGCATTGTACAGGAAGTCAAACACTATACAGGAAGTAACAAATTGTACAGGAGGTCACACATTGTACAGGAGGTCATGCATTGCATGGGAAGTCACACACTGTATAAGAAGTCACACACTGTACTAGAAGTTACACATAGTACAGAAATTCACATGCTGTACATGAAGTCACAAATTGTACAGGAAGTCACACATTGTACAGGAAATCACACATTGTACAGAAATTCACATGCTGTACATGAAGTCACACATTGTACAGGAAGTCACACATTGTACAGAAATTCACATGCTGTACATGAAGTCATACATTGTACATGAAGTCACACATTGTACATGAAGTCACATGCTGTACATGAAGTCACACATTGTACATGAAGTCATACATTGTACATGAAGTCACACATTGTACAGCAAGTAACAAATTGTACTGGAAATTGTACTGTTTAAAGGAAGAAATTAATTGCACAGTGTATAGGAGGTCACGCATTATACAGGAAGTCACACAATGTACAGGAAGTCACAGACATAGCTGGGAACTCTCTGCATTTGCACAGGAGACTTTGGTTTTGACTCTACATTACGGAGCCTCCTGGACAGTGGCTGTCTCCAGATGTGGGGAGTTTCTACTGAAACTCTGTCTACTTCTGTTGTTTCTCATTCTGTTCCTCCTTCCTCAGCTTATTTTTTTAACACTTTTCCCCCCCGTTAAGCCCCCCCACACCTTTTTGATGCGATTCAAGTCTTTTTTCTCATCCCTTCAGCACCACAGGACTCCCCTCCAGGTAGGCAACACATCAAAGTTCCCAGGTATGGTCACAAATTGTACTGAAAGTCACAAACTGTACAGGAGTTCACACATTGTACAGGAAGTCACATACAGGAGTCACACACTATACAGGAAGTCACACACTGTACAGGAGGTCACGCATTGTACAGGAAGTCACATACAGGAATCACACACTATACAGGAAGTCACACACTGTACAGGAGGTGACACATTGTACAGGAGGTCACACACACTGTACAGGAGTTCACACATTGTACAGTAAGTCACACACTGTACAGTAGGTCACACACTGGCCACCACTTATCTGTGCACAGACAAATTCAGTGGCATTTAAATGCACAAAACAAACTCAGATATCTTGGATATTTGAAGGTAATGAAGCATGGAATAGTCAATAACCAACTGTACTTTTCACACCAATACTAAGACCCTCTCTAATGTCCCTCATTTACTTAGCACCCCCCACCAGATTTATCAGCCTTCGCCTTCAGCAGTTCAGGTTTACACAAACATTTTAGTTGTTTTTGTGGATGAATTTATCTCCAATGAATCTGTCGTTCATTCCTCTAGTTATTGTCTAGTAATCTTGGATTATTTGCAGATTATATGTCTTGTTGCACAAGCACAGCTGCTTGTCATTAATTCCATCCACAATCTACTAATAGTTTAATTTACAGTAGTCTAAATAATTAGTAAGCATAACCCTTTGTGTCTCAAAGGGCCGTGCATTGAATTGCAGAGCAATGGACTGAACAACCTCTGGACTTCAGGGGTTAAGTTACACACACAGTATTAAATGAGCGTTTCATTGTTTAAGAGTAATGCATCTATCTATCTATCTATCTATCTATCTATCTATCTATCTATCTATCACATATCTATCTATCTATCTATCTATCTATCTATCTATCTATCTATCTATCATATTTAACTACTTATTTTTGTATATAGTGATCTCTTTTGAAGTCTGTATATAAATCACACTTACTGCAAACAATGACGGACTCCTACCTAGGTAAGTGTTTCTGTTACACACAGTAATTATATACATACACCTGACTGCTGTATAATGGACTCCTACCTAGGTAAGTGCTTCTGTTACACACAGTAATTATATAGATACACCTGACTGCTGTATGATGGACTCCTACCTAGGTAAGTCCTTCTGTTACACACAGTAATTATATAGATACACCTGACTGCTGTGTGATGGACTCCTACCTAGGTAAGTCCTTCTGTTACACACGTAATTATACAGATACACCTGACTGCTGTGTGATGGACTCCTACCTAGGTAAGTGCTTCTGTTACACACGGTAATTATACAGATACACCTGACTGCTGTGTGATGGACTCCTACCTAGGTAAGTGCTTCTGTTACACACGGTAATTATACAGATACACCTGACTGCTGTGTGATGGACTCCTACCTAGGTAAGTGCTTCTGTTACACACGGTAATTATACAGATACACCTGACTGCTGTGTGATGGACTCCTACCTAGGTAAGTGCTTCTGTTACACACAGTAATTATATAGATACACCTGACTGCTGTATGATGGACTCCTACCTAGGTAAGTGCTTCTGTTACACAGTAATTATATAGATACACCTGACTGCTGTGTGATGGACTCCTACCTAGGTAAGTACTTCTGTTACACACAGTAATGGTATAGATACACCTGACTGCTGTATGATGGACTCCTACCTAGGTAAGTGCTTCTGTTACACACAGTAATTATATAGAAACACCTGACTGCTGTGTGATGGACTCCTACCTAGGTAAGTGCTTCTGATAAACACATTATGCAAGACATAGTCCCAGGGTATAGTTCACCTTTAATTATCCTATATAATAATATGCTAGGATGTTTGTCAGAAGCCGTCATGCTCAGTAGATACTACTCGAATGCACAGAATGTTGGGAGCATGGAATGCTGGGAGGTGTAGGAATGCTGGGAGTTCTGTGCTGGGAGCATTCTGTGCTTTCGGGCAGTATCCACAGTGCATGACTGCGTCGGCGGCAGGACGCAGAGCAGGACTGGCCTCTCCACCCTTTGAGTGCCAGAGGTGTGCGCAACGCATTGCAAAGCAATGCGTTGCTTAACCCTCTAGCACTGAAAGGGTTAACATAACCCGGACGTTGGCCCGTGTACACAGGCTTTTACACTAGTATGTTATAATTGGGAGGGTTTGTTGTACCGCATCCAATGGGCACAAATGCTTATTGCTTAATTCAGACATCCCTGATCTTTTAGATTGTAGAAAACAGACATATCAATGTAAATCTAAATGGCGGAGTTTGGAATGTTTTCAGTATTTACAGACTGAACATTGACACTTTATAAACAATTTCTTAGCCTCTTTAAATCTTACATTTCAGTTTTTGACACTGTAAAGAATCAAGGCTGGGGTGTGGCCTCTGTTCCCACAACGGTATCCACAACTGGCTGGGCTCTGCCGGTGAACAGAGTCTCCTAAGACAGCAGTAAATCCAGCTCTGATCTGCTCATTTACAATTGTAATAAGGCATGAAAAGGGGGATCAGAGTGAGCGTAATCACTGCCAGGGCTGGGCACACAGTTACAAACACTCTTCACTGTCTGATGGACCCGCTCTTGAAGAAACATAGAATCTGACGGCAGATAAGAACCATTCGGCCCATCTAGTCGCCCATTTTCCTACTGTAAAAACCTCAAACCTTATTTAGTCCCTGGTCTTGTGTTCAGGACAGCCTTATGCGTATCCCATGCATGCTTACATCCCCTCACTGTATTAGCCTCTACCACTTCTGCTGGTAAGCTATTCCACTTATCTACTACCCTCTTAGTGAAGTAAAACTTTCTTACATTACATCTAAACCTGTGTCCCTCTAGTTTTAGACTATGGCCTCTTGTCCTAACATTTTTACTCCTGTGAAATGTACTTCCCTCCTGCACTTTGTTGAATCCCTTCATGTATTTGAATGTGTCTATCATATCCCCTCTCTCTCTTCTCTCCTCCAAGCTATACATGTTCAGATCCTTTAGTCTGTCCTGATATTTCTTTTCCTGTAAACCAGTCACCATTTTAGTAGCCCTTCTCTGAATTCTCTCTAGAGAATCTCCATCCAGGGCCGGAGTGGGAATAAAAAACAGCCCTGGAAAAATTTCCTTACCAGCCCCATAGCATTGCGTTATTATACCAGCCCCGTAGCATTGCGTTATTATACCAGCCCCGTAGCACTGCGTTATTATACCAGCCCCGTAGCATTGTGTTATTATACCAGCCCCTTAGCATTGCGTTATTATACCAGCCCCATAGCACTGCGTTATTATACCAGCCCTGTAGCATTGCGTTATTATACCAGCCCCATAGCATAATGGCATTTTTTTCTTGTTCATAAAAGGGGAAACCATTCATTTTAAAACACATTTGAATGCCACCACCAGAGCAATAAAATTATATGCCACCACCAGAGCAATAAAGAATTATATGTCAACACCAGAGCAATAAAGATTATATATATATATATATATATATATATATATATATATATATATATATATATATATATATATAATCTGAGTTTCAAGGAAGCACTCTCGCTTACTGTTTGACAAATGATGAAACCTGCAAAAAGTATTCAAGTTTCAGAAGGACATAAGCCGTCTCAAGACTCCACTGAAGAATATGAAATAAAACTGATTTTATTTGATCAACGTTTTGGCTGAATCTTCCTCAGGATGAGGAAGGCTGACAAGATACAGCCGAAACGTTGATCAAATAAAATCAGTTTTATTTCACATTCTATCTTCAATGAAGTCCTGAGAGTGCTTATGTCCTTCTGAAAACACATAAATATATATCTATATATATAAAAGAATAAGCCTCGTTGCATAATTTATGGTACCTCACACACAGAACATAATTTATGTCTCCTCAGAAAACAAACACACAGAATGCCTCATTACATAATTTATGTCTCATTAGGAGACACAACTCCTATTGGGTGATTCAATGGGGAAGTTACTGCTCCCATTGTGTGATTCAATGGGGGCATGTTTACCATACAGGGTGTTGGCCTGCCCCCTCCAGCCCGCCGACCACTATCCAACTGACAAAAAATATATAGCTGCCACTCGCTCCTGAAGTAGGGGATATCAGTAACTTCTCCCGGTCCACTCACACTCTCACTCAGGATCATGACCCCACAAACACACTGTTTCACCTCCCACAGATAACTGTAACCCCCCATACACTCTGTGTCACCTCCCACAGATAACAGTAACCCTCCATACACTATGTGTCACCTCCCACAGATAACTGTACCCCTCCATACACTCTGTGTCACCTCCCACAGATAACTGTAACCCTCCATACACTGTGTGTCACCTCCCACAGATAACTGTAACCCTCCATACACACTGTGTCACCTCCCACTGATAACTGTAACCCTCCATACACTCTGTGTCACCTCCCACAGATAACTGTAACCCTCCATACACTCTGTTTCACCTCCCACAGATAACTGTAACCCTCCATACACTCTGTGTCACCTCCCATAGATAACTGTAACCCTCCATACACTCTGTTTCACCTCCCACAGATAACTGTAACCCTCCATACACTGTGTGTCACCTCCCACAGATAACTGTAACCCTCCATACACTGTGTCACCTCCCACAGATAACTGTAACTATCCATACACTCTGTGTGTCACCTCCCACAGATAACTGTAACCCTCCATACACTGTGTCACCTCCCACAGATAACTGTAACCCTCCATACACTGTGTGTCACCTCCCACAGATAACTGTAACCCTCCATACACTGTGTGTCACCTCCCACAGATAACTGTAGTCCTCCATACACTGTGTCACCTCCCACAGATAACTGTAACCGTCCATACACTGTGTGTCACCTCCCACAGATAACTGTAACCCTCCATACACTGTGTGTCACCTCCCACAGATAACTGTAACCCTCCATACACTCTGTTTCACCTCCCACAGATAACTGTAACCCTCCATACACTCTGTGTCACCTCCCACAGATAACTGTAACCCTCCATACACTCTGTGTCACCTCCCACAGATAACTGTAACCCTCCATACACTGTGTCACCTCCCACAGATAATTGTAACCCTCCATACACACTGTGTCACCTCCCACAGATAACTGTAACCCTCCATACACTGTGTCACCTCCCATAGATAACTGTAACCCTCCATACACTCTGTTTCACCTCCCACAGATAACTGTAACCCTCCATACACTGTGTCACCTCCCACAGATAACTGTAACCCTCCATACACTGTGTCACCTCCCACAGATAACTGTAACCCTCCATACACTGTGTCACCTCCCACAGATAACTGTTACCCTCCATACACTCTGTGTCACCTCCCACAGATAACTGTAACCCTCCATACACCGTGTCACCTCCCACAGATAACTGTAACCCTCCATACACACTGTGTCACCTACCACAGATAACTGTAACCCTCCATACACTGTGTCACCTCCCACAGATAACTGTAACCCTCCATACACTGTGTCACCTCCCACAGATAACTGTAACCCTCCATACACTGTGTCACCTCCCACAGATAACTGTAACCCTCCATACACACTGTGTCACCTCCCACAGATAACTGTAATCCTCCATACACTGTGTGTCACCTCCCACAGATAACTGTAACCCTCCATACAGTCTGTGTCACCTCTCACAGATAACTGTAACCCTCCCTACACTCTGTGTCACCTCCCACAGATAACTGTAACCCTCCATACACTGTGTCACCTCCCACAGATAATTGTAACCCTCCATACACACTGTGTCACCTCCCACAGATGACTGTAACCCTCCATACACACTGTGTCACCTCCCACAGATAACTGTAACCCTCCATACACTCTGTGTCACCTCCCACAGATAACTGTAACCCTCCATACACACTGTGTCACCTCCCACAGATAACTGTAACCCTCCATACACTCTGTGTCACCTCCTACAGATAACTGTAACCCTCCATACACTGTGTGTCACCTCCCACAGATAACTGTAACCCTCCATACACTGTGTCACCTCCCACAGATAACTGTAACCCTCCATACACTGTGTCACCTCCCACAGATAACTGTAACCCTCCATACACACTGTCACCTCCCACAGATAACTGTAACCCTCCATACATTCTGTGTCACCTCCCACTGATAACTGTAACCCTCCATACACTGTGTCACCTCCCACAGATAACTGTAACCCTCCATACACTGTGTCACCTCCCACAGATAACTGTAAGCCTCCGTACACTCTGTGTCACGTCCCACAGATAACTGTAACCCTCCATACACTGTGTGTCACCTCTCACAGATAACTGTAACCCTCCATACACTGTGTCACCTCCCACAGATAACTGTAACCCTCCATACACTGTGTCACCTCCCACAGATAACTGTAACCCTCCATACACTGTGTCACCTCCCACAGATAACTGTAACCCTCCATACACTGTGTCACCTCCCACAGATAACTGTTACCCTCCATACACTCTGTGTCACCTCCCACAGATACCTGTAACCCTCCATACACCGTGTCACCTCCCACAGATAACTGTAACCCTCCATACACACTGTGTCACCTCCCACAGATAACTGTAACCCTCCATACACTGTGTCACCTCCCACAGATAACTGTAACCCTCCATACACACTGTGTCACCTCCCACAGATAACTGTAACCCTCCATACACTGTGTGTCACCTCCCACAGATAACTGTTACCCTCCATACACTCTGTGTCACCTCCCACAGATAACTGTAATCCTCCATACACTGTGTCACCTCCCACAGATAACTGTAACCCTCCATACACTCTGTGTCACCTCCCACAGATAACTGTTACCCTCCATACACTCTGTCACCTCCCACAGATAACTGTAACCCTCCATACACACTGTGTCACCTCCCACAGATAACTGTAACCCTCCATACACTCTGTGTCACCTCCTACAGATAACTGTAACCCTCCATACACTGTGTGTCACCTCCCACAGATAACTGTAACCCTCCATACACTGTGTCACCTCCCACAGATAACTGTAACCCTCCATACACACTGTGTCACCTCCCACAGATAACTGTAACCCTCCATACACTGTGTCACCTCCCACAGATAACTGTAACCCTCCATACACACTGTCACCTCCCACAGATAACTGTAACCCTCCATACATTCTGTGTCACCTCCCACTGATAACTGTAACCCTGCATACACTGTGTCACCTCACACAGATAACTGTAACCCTCCATACACTGTGTCACCTCCCACAGATAACTGTAACCCTCCATACACCGTGTCACCTCCCACAGATAACTGTAACCCTCCATACACACTGTGTCACCTCCCACAGATAACTGTAACCCTCCATACACTGTGTCACCTCCCACAGATAACTGTAACTCTCCATACACACTGTGTCACCTCCCACAGATAACTGTAACCCTCCATACACTGTGTGTCACCTCCCACAGATAACTGTTACCCTCCATACACTCTGTGTCACCTCCCACAGATAACTGTAATCCTCCATACACTGTGTCACCTCCCACAGATAACTGTAACCCTCCATACACTGTGTCACCTCCCACAGATAACTGTTACCCTCCATACACTCTGTGTCACCTCCCACAGATAACTGTAACCCTCCATACACCGTGTCACCTCCCACAGATAACTGTAACCCTCCATACACACTGTGTCACCTCCCACAGATAACTGTAACCCTCCATACACTCTGTGTCACCTCCCACAGATAACTGTAACCCTCCATACACTCTGTGTCACCTCCCACAGATAACTAACCCTCCATACACTGTGTGTCACCTCCCACAGATAACTGTTACCCTCCATACACTCTGTGTCACCTCCCACAGATAACTGTAACCCTCCATACACTGTGTCACCTCCCACAGATAACTGTAACCCTCCATACACACTGTGTCACCTCCCACAGATAACTGTAACCCTCCATACACACTGTGTCACCTCCCACAGATAACTGTAATCCTCCATACACTGTGTGTCACCTCCCACAGATAACTGTAACCCTCCATACAGTCTGTGTCACCTCTCACAGATAACTGTAACCCTCCCTACACTCTGTGTCACCTCCCACAGATAACTGTAACCCTCCATACACTGTGTCACCTCCCACAGATAATTGTAACCCTCCATACACACTGTGTCACCTCCCACAGATGACTGTAACCCTCCATACACACTGTGTCACCTCCCACAGATAACTGTAACCCTCCATACACTCTGTGTCACCTCCCACAGATAACTGTAACCCTCCATACACACTGTGTCACCTCCCACAGATAACTGTAACCCTCCATACACTCTGTGTCACCTCCTACAGATAACTGTAACCCTCCATACACTGTGTGTCACCTCCCACAGATAACTGTAACCCTCCATACACTGTGTCACCTCCCACAGATAACTGTAACCCTCCATACACTGTGTCACCTCCCACAGATAACTGTAACCCTCCATACACACTGTCACCTCCCACAGATAACTGTAACCCTCCATACATTCTGTGTCACCTCCCACTGATAACTGTAACCCTCCATACACTGTGTCACCTCCCACAGATAACTGTAACCCTCCATACACTGTGTCACCTCCCACAGATAACTGTAACCCTCCGTACACTCTGTGTCACGTCCCACAGATAACTGTAACCCTCCATACACTGTGTGTCACCTCTCACAGATAACTGTAACCCTCCATACACTGTGTCACCTCCCACAGATAACTGTAACCCTCCATACACTGTGTCACCTCCCACAGATAACTGTAACCCTCCATACACTGTGTCACCTCCCACAGATAACTGTAACCCTCCATACACTGTGTCACCTCCCACAGATAACTGTTACCCTCCATACACTCTGTGTCACCTCCCACAGATACCTGTAACCCTCCATACACCGTGTCACCTCCCACAGATAACTGTAACCCTCCATACACACTGTGTCACCTCCCACAGATAACTGTAACCCTCCATACACTGTGTCACCTCCCACAGATAACTGTAACCCTCCATACACACTGTGTCACCTCCCACAGATAACTGTAACCCTCCATACACTGTGTGTCACCTCCCACAGATAACTGTTACCCTCCATACACTCTGTGTCACCTCCCACAGATAACTGTAATCCTCCATACACTGTGTCACCTCCCACAGATAACTGTAACCCTCCATACACTCTGTGTCACCTCCCACAGATAACTGTTACCCTCCATACACTCTGTGTCACCTCCCACAGATAACTGTAACCCTCCATACACACTGTGTCACCTCCCACAGATAACTGTAACCCTCCATACACTCTGTGTCACCTCCTACAGATAACTGTAACCCTCCATACACTGTGTGTCACCTCCCACAGATAACTGTAACCCTCCATACACTGTGTCACCTCACACAGATAACTGTAACCCTCCATACACTGTGTCACCTCCCACAGATAACTGTTACCCTCCATACACTCTGTGTCACCTCCCACAGATAACTGTAACCCTCCATACACCGTGTCACCTCCCACAGATAACTGTAACCCTCCATACACACTGTGTCACCTCCCACAGATAACTGTAACCCTCCATACACTGTGTCACCTCCCACAGATAACTGTAACTCTCCATACACACTGTGTCACCTCCCACAGATAACTGTAACCCTCCATACACTGTGTGTCACCTCCCACAGATAACTGTTACCCTCCATACACTCTGTGTCACCTCCCACAGATAACTGTAATCCTCCATACACTGTGTCACCTCCCACAGATAACTGTAACCCTCCATACACTGTGTCACCTCCCACAGATAACTGTTACCCTCCATACACTCTGTGTCACCTCCCACAGATAACTGTAACCCTCCATACACCGTGTCACCTCCCACAGATAACTGTAACCCTCCATACACACTGTGTCACCTCCCACAGATAACTGTAACCCTCCATACACTCTGTGTCACCTCCCACAGATAACTGTAACCCTCCATACACTCTGTGTCACCTCCCACAGATAACTAACCCTCCATACACTGTGTGTCACCTCCCACAGATAACTGTTACCCTCCATACACTCTGTGTCACCTCCCACAGATAACTGTAATCCTCCATACACTCTGTGTCACCTCCCACAGATAACTAACCCTCCATACACACTGTGTCACCTCCCACAGATAACTGTTACCCTCCATACACTGTGTGTCACCTCCCACAGATAACTGTTACCCTCCATACACTCTGTGTCACCTCCCACAGATAACTGTAATCCTCCATACACTGTGTCACCTCCCACAGATAACTGTAACCCTCCATACACTGTGTCACCTCCCACAGATAACTGTTACCCTCCATACACTCTGTGTCACCTCCCACAGATAACTGTAACCCTCCATACACCGTGTCACCTCCCACAGATAACTGTAACCCTCCATACACTCTGTGTCACCTCCCACAAATAACTGTTACCCTCCATACACTCTGTGTCACCTCCCACAGATAACTGTAACCCTCCATACACTCTGTGTCACCTCCCACAGATAACTGTAACCCTTCATATACTCTGTGTCACCTCCCACAGATAACTGTTACCCTCCATACACTCTGTTTCAGTACGAGGGTGTAATGTTTCCATAAAATACAAACTCAGGGATAAACTTAATAACAACTCTTTTATTTAACTCTTTTCATCTCTTCAGTCACCTCACTAACTGTCTGTTTTCAACTGTCACTCCTCCACTTCCTGCTTTCCGCCCTTTCTCCTTAAAGGGTCAGAGATGCTTTGCTGTATGTTACAGAGGGCAAGCCTCAAACACCACTTTCTATTTGTTCCCTCAGCATATTGCTACGCTGCCTCAACTGAAGAGCCACCCCGTGTTATATTGCTATGTTACCTCAACTTAACCCTTTGAGTGCCAGAGGGGTACGCAACGCATTGCTAAGCAATGCGTTGCGTACCCCTCTGGCACTCAAAGCGTTAAGTAAGGAGGAGTTACTGCTCACATTGGGTGATTCAATGGGGTAGTGATTTAAATCATGCAGGGAGTTGGCCTGCCTCCACTATCCAGGCTGCCCACCAGTATCCACGTAACTAATAAAACAAAATGGCTGCCACTCGCTCCTACACCACAGACACAAACACATCAGGCAAAAAACACACACTCATACTCAATCACACAAACTCATTCACACACTCACACTCAGTCATACACACTCACAATAATTCACACACTCACACTCTCTCACTCACACACACACACACACTCAATCACACACTCTATAATTACCCCGCCGGCATTCATAGGGTTAACCCGACTAAGTAAAGCAACATTGCATTAACACTTACTATTAATCCTGATGTCCTGGTGCAGTGGAGCTTAACTTAGGTGCAGGTGGCCTGTGTGCAGACGCAGTCACGCGGTGCTCTTCTGAATCACGCCACTGCGTAGCCTACGTTTGACGTCACATCACCTGGCCTGCCTACATTGCACTAGCATTGACAGTCTGAGTCCACTATTACTGGACGTGGCCCGGTCCCAGCAGGTCCTTCTTCAAACAAATCTATCTTCTTGCTGCTTACGGGCTGCGGTCCATTCACCTTGCGGCCGCGGATTGGCATGTCAGTGTATCACATGTGTTGTGAGGTCATTTAAGGCAGCAGCCCCAGGGAAGCCCAGTGCCGGCGGCATACCGGGAATTTTCCCGGTATCCCGGTAGGCCAGTCCAGCCCTGTCTCTATCCTACTGGAGATGGGGTCTCCAGTACTGTACACAATCCTCTAGGTCTCCAGTACTGTACACAATACTCTAGGTCTCCTGTACTGTACACAATCCTCTAGGTCTCCAGTACTGTACACAATACTCTAGGTCTCCTGTACTGTACACAATACTCTAGGTCTCCTGTACTGTACACAATACTCTAGGTCTCCAGTACTATACACAATACTCTAGGTCTCCTGTACTGTACACAATACTCTAGGTCTCCTGTATTGTACACAGTACTCTAGGTCTCCAGTACTGTACACAATACTCTAGGTCTCCTGTATTGTACACAATACTCTAGGTCTCCTGTACTGTACACAATACTCTAGGTCTCCTGTACTGTACACAATACTCTAGGTCTCCTGTATTGTACACAATACTCTAGGTCTCCTGTATTGTACACAGTACTCTAGGTCTCCTGTATTGTACACAATACTCTAGGTCTCCAGTCCTGTACACAATACTCTAGGTCTCCTGTACTGTACACAATACTCTAGGTCTCCAGTCCTGTACACAATACTCTAGGTCTCCAGTACTGTACACAATACTCTAGGTCTCCAGTTCTGTACACAATACTCTAGGTCTCCAGTACTGTACACAATCCTCTAGGTCTCCAGTACTGTACACAATACTCTAGGTCTCCTGTATTGTACACAATACTCTAGGTCTCCTGTATTGTACACAATACTCTAGGTCTCCAGTCCTGTACACAATACTCTAGGTCTCCAGTACTGTACACACTACTCTAGGTCTCCAGTACTGTACACAATACTCTAGGTCTCCAGTCCTGTACACAATACTCTAGGTCTCCAGTCCTGTACACAATACTCTAGGTCTCCAGTACTGTACACAATACTCTAGGTCTCCAGTACTGTACACAATACTCTAGGTCTCCAGTACTATACACAATACTCTAGGTCTCCAGTACTATACACAATACTCTAGGTCTCCTGTACTATACACAATACTCTAGGTCTCCCGTACTGTACACAATACTCTAGGTCTCCAGTACTCTACACAATACTCTAGGTCTCCAGTACTATACACAATACTCTAGGTCTCCAGTACTGTACACAATACTCTAGGTCTCCTGTACTGTACACAATACTCTAGGTCTCCAGTACTGTACACAATACTCTAGGTCTCCAGTACTGTACACAATACTCTAGGTCTCCAGTACTGTACACAATACTCTAGGTCTCCTGTATTGTACACAATACTCTAGGGCTCCTGTATTGTACACAATACTCTAGGTCTCCTGTACTGTACACAATACTCTAGGTCTCCAGTACTGTACACAATACTCTAGGTCTCCAGTACTCTACACAATACTCTAGGTCTCCAGTACTATACACAATACTCTAGGTCTCCAGTACTGTACACAATACTCTAGGTCTCCTGTACTGTACACAATACTCTAGGTCTCCAGTACTGTACACAATACTCTAGGTCTCCAGTACTGTACACAATACTCTAGGTCTCCAGTACTGTACACAATACTCTAGGTCTCCTGTATTGTACACAATACTCTAGGGCTCCTGTATTGTACACAATACTCTAGGTCTCCTGTACTGTACACAATACTCTAGGTCTCCAGTACTGTACACAATACTCTAGGTCTCCAGTCCTGTACACAATACTCTAGGTCTCCAGTCCTGTACACAATACTCTAGGTCTCCAGTACTATACACAATACTCTAGGTCTCCGGTACTGTACACAATACTCTAGGTCTCCAGTACTCTACACAATACTCTAGGTCTCCAGTACTGTACACAATACTCTAGGTCTCCAGTACTCTACACAATACTCTAGGTCTCCAGTACTATACACAATACTCTAGGTCTCCTGTACTGTACACAATACTCTAGGTCTCCAGTACTGTACACAATACTCTAGGTCTCCAGTACTGTACACAATACTCTAGGTCTCCAGTACTGTACACAATACTCTAGGTCTCCTGTATTGTACACAATACTCTAGGGCTCCTGTATTGTACACAATACTGTAGGTCTCCTGTACTGTACACAATACTCTAGGTCTCCAGTACTGTACACAATACTCTAGGTCTCCAGTCCTGTACACAATACTCTAGGTCTCCTGTACTGTACACAATACTCTAGGTCTCCAGTCCTGTACACAATACTCTAGGTCTCCTGTACTGTACACAATACTCTAGGTCTCCAGTACTGTACACAATACTCTAGGTCTCCTGTATTGTACACAATACTCTAGGTCTCCAGTACTGTACACAATACTCTAGGTCTCCTGTACTATACACAATACTCTAGGTCTCCTGTACTATACACAATACTCTAGGTCTCCGGTCCTGTACACGATACTCTAGGTCTCCAGTCCTGTACACAATACTCTAGGTCTCCAGTACTGTACACAATACTCTAGGTCTCCAGTACTCTACACAATACTCTAGGTCTCCAGTACTGTACACAACACTCTAGGTCTCCAGTCCTGTACACAATACTCTAGGTCTCCAGTACTGTACACAATACTCTAGGTCTCCAGTACTGTACACAATACTCTAGGTCTCTAGTACTGTACACAAAACTCTAGGTCTCCAGTACTGTACACAATACTCTAGGTCTCCAGTACTGTACACAATACTCTAGGTCTCCAGTACTCTACACAATACTCTAGGTCTCCAGTACTGTACACAATACTCTAGGTCTCTAGTACTGTACACAATACTCTAGGTCTCCAGTACTGTACACAATACTCTAGGTCTCCAGTACTGTACACAATACTCTAGGTCTCCAGTACTTTACACAATACTCTAGGTCTCCAGTACTTTACACAATACTCTAGGTCTCCAGTACTGTACACAATACTCTAGGTCTCTAGTACTGTACACAATACTCTAGGTCTCCTGTACTGTACATAATAGTCTAGGTCTCCTGTACTGTACACAATACTCTAGGTCTCCAGTACTGTACACAATACTCTAGGTCTCCAGTCCTGTACACAATACTCTAGGTCTCCAGTACTGTACACAATACTCTAGGTCTCCAGTACTATACACAATAGTCTAGGTCTCCAGTACTGTACACAATACTCTAGGTCTCTAGTACTATACACAATACTCTAGGTCTCCAGTACTGTACACAATACTCTAGGTCTCCAGTACTGTACACAATACTCTAGGTCTCCAGTACTGTACACAATACTCTAGGTCTCCAGTACTATACACAATACTCTAGGTCTCCAGTACTATACACAATACCCAGTGGATGTATTGATATGGGGCCGTAAGCCTCACATCAATACATCCAAAGTGCCTAAAACCTGCCCAAAGTTAGTAGGATTAACCCTATGAGTGCCGGTGGGGTATAATTACCCCGCCGGCATTCATAGGGTTAACCCGACTAAGTAAAGCAACATTGCATTAACACTTACTATTAATCCTGATGTCCAGCTGAGTCCACAGCTTGCTGGTCCTTCTGTCCTGTCTTCTTTCTTCTATCTTACGCCTTGTCTCCTCCCTGTAAAATAAAATAAAATTATAAAAATCAAGCAGGAATGAATACATTCCAGAACCCTTTGAGTGGCAGAGGGGTACGCAACGCATTGCAAAGCAATGTGTTGCGTACCTCACTGTCACTCAAAGGGTTAAATATTAGTGCTCCATAAATATACCCATATATGTCTCCATGTAATGGCCCGAAGGATAAATGCCAATGAATTAAAAAGCTCCACATATACATAAATATGCTTTGCATACCCCTCCGGCACTCAAAGGGTTAAAACGGCGGTCCTGCTCTGTGTCTGCCATCACTCACGCGATGCTCTGTAGAGACTGCCCGAACGCACAGAATGCTCCCAGCACAGAACTCCCAGCATTCCGCACAGAATGCTCCCAGCACAGAACTCCCAGCATTCCGCACAGAATGGTCCCAGCACAGAACTCCCAGCATTCCGCACAGAATGCTCCCAGCACAGAACTCCCAGCATTCCGCACAGAATGCTCCCAGCATAGAACTCCCAGCATTCCGCACAGAATGCTCCCAGCACAGAACTCCCAGCATTCTGAGCATTCGAGCAGTCTACTACACATGATGGCTTCTGACAAACATCCTAACCAGTTATTAGATAGGATAGGATTCCATGGCACTATACACACACTAGTCTGTATATCAGCAGTAGTAGACATTTGAGTACCAGAGAGTTTATCTAATGCAATGTGCTACAAGCAGCTTAACAGCTCTCTGGCACCCAAAGGGTAACAGTGGAGCTGTCAGCTTAAGAGCAGTTTCAGTTTATTTAAATGGCCATTTGCTTGTAATATAAATAGTTTTTGGCAAATTACTCTTTATGGTCTCCATTCAATTGTCTGACCTAAAACAGCTGGTAAGACAAAAATGAATACCGTCCGACCAAAACAAATGTCTAAGTCGGTATTCAACTGCCAAACCAGCTGAAACCAAAAATGACATTTGGCCACAGAAAAGGTCTTGTGGCCAAATGTCCATTTTTGTGAGTTAACTTCCTAAAACACCGCTATATAGTGACAATAATGGAAACATCAAAGAAAAAAAAGCTAAAGATTGGTGCCTGACAAACTTTCAAGCAGGGCCGGATTTGCCATAAGGCAAAGTAGGCACCTGCCTACAGCGCACGCCACGAGGGGCGCCTGCCAATGGGATTTATTTTTAATTCTTTAAAAAAAACAAAAAAAACAAATAGCCACCTTGCTGGCTGCGTCGGCACCCACTCTATGTTGCCCTCACATTGCACCCCCCCGTTGTCTATTTCTTCCCTCCCTGGCATGACAGGTCTGCGCCTCCTTTGGCACAGTCCTGTAAGCGCTGCGCTCCCTCGTCGGCTCTTTAGGAATGCATTCTGCATTCCTGAATAGGAGACCGCGCGGGAGCTCCAGCACTTACAAGACTGTGCCAAAGGAGGGCAGACCTGTCCTGCCAGGAAGGTAGGAAACGGGCAATGGGAGGGAGGCAATGTGAGGGCAACATGGAGATGGTGGGGGGAAGTTGGAGCCGAAGGGGGGCATTGTGAGGGCATTGTGGAGCTGATGGGGTCAATGTGGAGCTGATGGGGTCAATGTGGAGCTGATGGGGGGCAATATGGAGTTGAATGGGGCAATGTTGAGATGATGGGGCAATATGAGGGCAATGTGGAGCTGATAGGGTCAATGTGCAGCTGGTGGGGGGCAATGTGAGGGCAATATGGAGTTGAATGGGGCAATGTTGAGATGATGGGGCAATATGAGAGCAATGTGGAGCTGATGGGGTGCAATGTGAAGGTGATGGGGGGCAATGTGAAGGTGATGGGGGGCAATGTGAAGGTGTTGGGGGTCAATGTGAGGGCAATATGGAGATTTGGAGCATTGTGGAGATGGCTGGGGGGAAAGGCGCTTCAGATATCTGTGTCTACAGGCTCCTGAGATGTAAGTCTGGCCCTGCTCTCAAGAACTGATCTTTAGCTTAAATGCGTTACCCTGACCTGCCATCCACTGTCTGTCTCTTCTAGATTCCTATCTCTTCTCTTCTCTTCTCCTTTCTTCCTTTTCCTTTTCATGTAGCTGAAAAACAAACAAACAAAAAAAACAGTCATAAATAAATTTGCCATTAAAATAAACCACACACCCATGCATAGTTTAACCCCTAGAGTGCCAGAGGCATACACAACGCATTGCTGATCAATGTGCTGTATACCTCTCTGGGACTCAATAGGTTAAACTATGCATGGGTGTATAGGTCAATAGTTTATAACATGCCCAAAGTGTACAAAAAAGTTCCCCCATGATACATAAAATGTCAAAAACGTTGAATAAAATATTGTCTTTGTCCATTTCCCTGCCGCGGTGTGCGGACGCTGTGGCAGAGAATGGGAACAGAAACACCCCCACTTTGTACCTTTCGGCCCATTTCTCAATGAGGAAATGTCAAGAGAGACTGCTTTTTATATGGGCAGTCTCTATTCAAATTCCCTCGCAACCACTGGCTGGGATGTGTGCTTACGCACCTCCAAGCCAATCAGCTTTGAGCAGCTCTGCTGAAAATGCCAGATTGTATGTTGGGAATGCCTTGAACAAAACAGATGGAGAAACACTGCACTACAATATACCCAGTTCCACCGCGCTCTGCCCACACCTCCCAATATCTCAAATGGCCAAAGAGGGACACGTCTGTTTTAGATGGTGTTGCTGGGGGTGTGCCCGGAGGGTGGGGCATTGTTTAGATTATTTCATGACTTATTGGCACCTCTTGTATAACTTATTAAATTGGCTAATGTCTAAACAGACACTAATGTGAGTTTTATTGCTATGGAGCAATGTGATACACTTATATACACACCACACTTATATACACATCACACAGGGTGATCTCCTAAACACAGGGACACCAGGGTGATACACTTATATACACACCGCACAGTCTGATCTCCTAAACACAGGGACACCAGGGTGATACACTTCTATACACACCACACAGTCTGATCTCCTAAACACAGGGACACCAGGGTGATACACTTATATACACACCACACAGTCTGATCTCCTAAACACAGGGACACCAGGGTGATACACTTCTATACACACCACACAGTCTGATCTCCTAAACACAGGGACATCAGGGTGATACACTTATATACACACCACACAGTCTGATCTCCTAAACACAGGGACACCAGGGTGATACATTTCTATACACACCACACAGTCTGATCTCCTAAACACAGGGACACCAGGGTGATACACTTATATACACACCACACAGTCTGATCTCCTAAACACAGGGACACCAGTGTGATACACTTCTATACACATCACACAGTCTGATCTCCTAAACACAGGGACACCAGAGTGATACACTTATACACACACCACGCAGTCTGATCTCCTACACACAGGGACACCAGGGTGATACACTTATATACACACCACACAGTGTGATCTCCTAAACACAGGGACACCAGGGTGATACACTTCTATACACACCACACAGTCTGATCTCCTAAACACAGGGACACCAGGGTGATACACTTATACACACACCACACAGTCTGATCTCCTAAACACAGGGACACCAGTGTGATACACTTCTATACACATCACACAGTCTGATCTCCTAAACACAGGGACACCAGGGTGATACACTTGTATACACACCACACAGTCTGATCTCCTAAACACAGGGACACCAGGGTGATACACTTATATACACATCACACAGTCTGATCTCCTAAACACAGGACACCAGGGTGATACACTTCTATACACACCACACAGTATGATCTCCTAAACACAGGGACACCAGGGTGATACACTTATATACACACCACACAGTATGATCTCCTAAACACAGGGACACCTGGGTGACACATTTATATACACACACCATACAATCTGATCTCCTAAACACAGGGACACCAGGGTGATACACTTATACACACAAACACACCACACAGTCTGTTCTCCTAAACACAGGGACACCAGGGTAATACACTTATATACACATCACACAGTCTGATCTCCTAAACACAGGGACATCAGGGTGGGAAAGAGGGATTTGTGTCTCAGAGAGGGACTGTCCCTCCTACAAAGGAACACTTGGGAGGTATGGACTCCTAATATCTCCTAAAGAGTGACACTTGGGAGGTATGGACTCCTAATATCTCCTAAAAAGGGACACTTGGGAGGTATGGACCCCTAATATCACCTAAAGAGGGATACTTGGGAGGTATGGACCCCTAATATCACCTAAAGAGGGACACTTGGGAGGTACAGACCCCTAATATCTCCTAAAGAGGGACACTTGGGAGGTATGGACTTCTAATTTCTGCTAAAAACAGACACTTGGGAGGTATGTACCCCTAATATCTCCTAAAGAGGGACACTCTGCAATGCATTGCATACAGCTCTGGCACTCAGAGGGTTAACGAATGTGTGGATTAGTGTTTGCGTCTTACGGTACGGTCAGATTACCCCAGAATTTCTGCAGATTTTGTTTGTGTGTTGCACCTTTAAAAAATGGCTGCTTGGTTTGATTTTTTTTTCTCCCATTATTTATTTTTTCTTAACGTGTATCTCGTCAAATCGCAGGTTTGCGTTCCATATGATACACGCTACTTACATGTAATCATACACCTCTGACTCATGCATTCGGGATTAACTATCTTGCACATGATATAAACACTCGCTATATAAAACACAGGGAAAAGGATATTGCCTTTTAAATAAATCCTGACAGCTGTGGAAAATATTATGCACAGATGCAATACTTAATATGCTATTTACATTAATTCCTGGGGAACTCAGAACGTCTTATCGTGAATTGTTTATATGTAATTTCAGTGTAGTTTTTTATTGATTGGACATACTGAAGGGAGATTAGGATCTTATCGTACCCAGGGCCAGAGGAAACCTCTTCAGTGTAGAATTTATTGTATTAGACAAAGGCAAGTTTACAGAGAGGAAATAAAAGCATATATATGATATATTTTCAGTAGAAATTTGAGCCCGTCTGAGAGCACGGTGCATTTTCTTGCTCTCCAGCACCTAGTTGATAGGAACGGGCACTTGTGACATTAAACAAACACAGAGGTTGGAGGTACTCATGTCGTGTTAGCTTTCACTAAGTGACAGAACTGTCTCCTTGACCTGTGACAATGCAGACAGCTCTGTTTGTTTTCTAAAGAGCCCTGATTGGTGTCAAGTCCTGTTAATGCCTCAGTTACAACAAGCTACAAAGTATTTAAGTTCTATTAAAGGGATACTAATACTTAATTTATGAAGGCTTTAATATTGCATGTATTAAATAAATGAAACAAAGTATCTATGTATTTTTGCCATAAGTTTCTTAGTTTAAAAGTAATGTTGATGTAAAGTTTCCCCCTCCCGCCCCTCTTATCTACCTCAACCCTCAAGCTGTCAGACTTGGATTCTGGGATGCGGACCGGACGGATCGTCTGGAGAGTCACAATAGGAGAGGATACCAAGGACATCTTTGTGACGGCGGTGTACTACCTCAAACCATGCCCATTTTGTAGACCGTCGTCATGAAGATTTCCTTGGTATCTATTCCTGTTTCGGCTCTCCAGATGATCCGTCTGGTCCACAGACCAGTAATCTCCATGTAAAGTTTCCCCCTCCTGCCCCTGTTATGTACATCACCCCTCAAGCTGTCAGACTTGGATTCCGGTCTGCGGACCGGACGGATCGTCTGGAGAGTCGAAACAAGAATGGAACTATTATTGTTGCTGAGTAACGAGAAACCCTACGGCCCTCAGGGTACTCAGCACCCAAGGATACGCTAAACCACTTAGCAATATAGAATTAAAAAAAGAAAGAGATACTTAAAGGAGCAGTAAACTTTTTTATGAAAAAATATATATTGTAGGGATTTTCCTAGTGAGTAAAATAAGGGTACTCCCATTGCCGAGAGATTTATATTTACAGACTTATTACAGTTTAAACCCATGTTTTTTTACATTAGCAGTGCCCTCTAGTGGTCAAATTCTAATTAGATTTCCTGTTAGATTCTAATGGAGAGGAAAGTCAGAAAAGTCAGAGACATACAGCTCTCCATAGAATGTGATAGAAACTGCTGAGTCACTTCCTGTCAGTTAGAACTATCAGGAAGTAAACACAGTAAATTCACTTCCTGTCAGTTAGAACTATCAGGAATTAAACACAGTAAATTTACTTCCTGATTATTTAAACTGCTATAATTTTTGAATAAAACATCTGATAGCAGTGGGAGTGACCTTGTTTTATTCAGCAGGAACTGCTCTATGAAATATGTGTTTTTAAAAAAAAAAGTTTACTGCTTCTTTAAATGAATCCTAGGAAATGTCCGATATGTCACAATCTATTTTTTTCTTTTTATTCTTCTTGGATTTCTCTGTGCTGTAAAGCTCCTGCAGCCGTCTTCTGGTCACTTGGTCCTGTGGCCCCTTTAAAAAAACACTGCTGTATAGGAAATAGACAAACAAAGACAGCGCAAACGCTCCTCTAAGAGAAATCTTTTGGGCAGATAATCCCTTTATCCCAGTTGGTTATTCTCCCCTTCAACGTGGGTTCTTTCCGGAACATGAGGCTACACCAGCCTCTGAGTGTTAACGCATCAATAATCTTTTGTCTTCTCTCTGTTCTTTTAATTTCCAACGTTCGATTCTTTACCTCTTCTCTAGAGGAATTTCTGGAACTCTCACAGATTATATATATATATATATATATAGAGAGAGAGAGCATAAAAAATACTACCTGGGCCTTTTTATATTATATAGCCTCCATTTATTGGTGGTACATATATTAAAATCCAAATAAAAGGAATATATAAAATATATCGTAAATAAGAATAAAAACTGACAGGTATTAATCCCCATAGTTATTGTATGTATAATTACCCAACGCGTTTCGTCACTAAAAGTGACTTCCTCAGGGGTCTAAATAAGGTTTTAGCATAAATCTTATCTATATAAATGTACCTTTATATAAGCAGTGCATTCTTTGACACCCATCCTTGTCCGGTAGCCACTCCCGCAAAACAGGGATGGATACCAAGGAAATCTTCATGACGACGGTCCTTAATATGGGCACGATTTGAGGTAGTACACCTCCGTCATGAAGATTTCCTTGGTATCCTCTCCTGTTGTGACTCTCCAGACGCTCCGTCCGGTCCGCAGACCAGAATCCAAGTGTGGCAGCTTGAGTGGTGACGTGCATAAAAGGGGAGGCAGATGGGGTAAACTTTACATCGAAATTACTTTTAAACGAAGAAAGTTACAGCAAAAAGACATAGATGCTTTGGTTTATATAGTTAAAGGGATAGTAATGTTTCATAATAAAAGCAGCTCTAATTAATCATCATAGTATTTGGACTTTGGAGAGTGTTATTTCACTACTGTCAGAGTTGTAGTACAAGAGTAATTCAATGACAAAGTATCCCCCTCCCGCCCCTTTTACTGATGTAACACTGCTCAGTCAGATCAGAAGGGAGGTGCCCAGGTAGACTGCAGAGAGGGACAATCTTCAATTAAGATAAGGGAAAAACCTGAAAAACTTGTCAAGGGGGGCAGGGCTTTCATTGTTCTCATAGGAAGAAGATTGTCCCCTGCTGTTATCTGTCTGGTCTATGGACTGGATTCCACATCTGAGAAGAGATGGCTTACACTAGGTAAAAGGGGCAGGAGGGGAAACTTTGCTTGTGAATATCTCATAAACCATAAAGGTCTGAGAGATAAGACTTATATCGTTCTTCATGTTTTTTTATTGCCTACAAAATAAAATAAAATTAAAACAGTGTTACTATCCCTTTAATGTATACTATATTAAAGCCTCCATAAATGAAGTATTACTATCCATTACTATGTTATTTGCTCTTTAACCCCTTAACGACCGGCCGTGCAGGCACGCGGAGGTCACTAAAGGACCACGGAGCATTTTTTTTTTTACGATCCAATTCAGGGCTTCCTGAACGGCGTGCAGCCGTGTGGGGAGCCCTTAAACCCATGACGGTCATAGTATGTCATGGGTCGTTCAGCCACTTTTTACCCATGACGTACCATGTCCGTCAAGAATCGTTAAGGGGTTAATTGAAAGAATCAATTGAACTGAAGAGATTTCCTATGTGCTGTATAACTCAGTAGCAACATAGCTGGGAACTTACCAGTTTTGCCCCAGAGATACTCCGGGTTTGACTCTGCATTACCAGGTCTCTGGGGCAGGGTCTGATTCTCTGGTGTTTGGGCAGTTTCTTAAGAAACTCTGCCCATTGGTGCTCCTTCCCTATTGCTCCACCCTATCCCCTCCCACTTCTCCTTCCCCAGCCTATTCCCCTATACTTTTACATTTGTCTGAAGCCCCTCCCCAGTTGTGATTAAGCCCCACCTCCTTGTTGACGCAAATTGTGTCATTTGTGTTCCTCAACGGCACCACAGGCCGCCAGAAGAAAAAGTTCCCAGGTATGAGTAGCAAGTGTATTCCGCACAGTCCTAAGGGTATCATTACAATATAAAGGAGAATCGGTAACAATATATACAGACCACACATGTATCAATACAAGCAGACTCATATGAACAAGAGAGGTCCTTACCCGGTCCTGAAGAGAATCCAGTTGGCTATACCGTGTGTCTGATGAGAGTACGACATTCTGATCATACCTTCCTCTGCTGCTGTTTCTTATTCCTGAAAAAACCAGTAACAGTTTATCACGGTGCCCGTGATTGCTGCCTTTGTGTGTCTATTACCTGTAGGGGGCTCCCATTGGCTGTCTGCCTTCAGCCCGCCCCACTTTGCCTATTTAGACTGAGTCTGGGCACCCTTTGGTTGCCCTTTCATGTTGTCTCTAGGCAGTTTGTATTTTCATCATGTTCCTGAAGTTCCATGGGTCATTGCTGTGTTCCTGCTATCCGGAGATCATCCTCTTCCTGAGTCTCCTGTTCAGCGGTTCCAGTTTCCGTTCCTGATCCATTTGGAGTCGTCCAACGTTGCTGCTTCCTGATGCCAGTCCTCGTTGCCGTTCCTGATCCGGTTGACCATCGGAGTGCTGGTTCCTGCTTCATCTGCAGCGTTCAGTTTCCAACTCATCTGTGTCTGCTTTGATCTCCGGTCGCCCAGGCGATATTTCCACTCTTGCTGGCTCCCAGTATGCGGGTACTGGTTTGCTCCACTACTTTACGGCTACGGCTGCCCTGATACGAGTTGCTCCCAGTACGCTGGTACTGGTTCTCTCCACAGCCATCCGGCTGTCTTACATTCATGTGATTGCTCCCAGTACGCGGGTACTGGTTCGCTCCACTGCCTTATGGCTTACATTGCATTGATACTGTTGGTTCCCAGTACGCGGGTACTAGTTTGCTCCACGGCCTCACGGCCTACATTGCCATTGATACTGTTGGTTTCCAGTGCGCGGGTGCTGGTTCGCTCCACTGCCTCCCGGCTTACATTGCATTGATATTGTTGGCTCCCAGTACGCGGGTACTGGTTCGCTCCACTGCCTCACGGCTTACATTGCATTATTATTGTTGGTTCCCAGTGCGTGGGTGCTGGTTCGCTCCACACTGGTTTTGCTGTCAAGTCCTAGACAGCTATGTTGGTTGCCCAGTACACGGGTACTGGTGATTCCCTGTGATTCCATGATTTACTACTTATACTCATTTAGCCTCCGTATATCATCTTTATGACTGTCATTGTCATCTGACGGTCATTGAGTTCTCAGTGGTTGCCACCATCTCTGTTAAGGCTGCCTTGCCCGGTATATAGGTAAGGCCGGTACAACCTTCCTTTAATTTTCATCTTGGGTTGCCTTACCCGGTTTTAGCAGGGCCGGTAAAGCCTGTATACATCTTGTGTTCCGTTAGGCTGCCTTGCCCGATATATTGGCAGGGCCGGTAGAGCCTGTATACATCTTGTGTCCCGTTAGGCTGCCTTGCCCGGTATATTGGCAAGGCCGGTAGAGCCTGTATACATCTTGTGTTCCGTTAGGCTCCCCTGCCCGGTATATTGGCAGGGCCGGTAGAGCCTGTATATTCCTTATATTCCGATAGGCTGCCTTGCCCGGTATATTGGCAGGGCCGGTAGAGCCACCTATTTCTCATTGCTTGTCCAGGCTGCCTTGCCCGGTATATTGGCAGGGTCGGTAGAGCCTTACTCGCTATTATTACTGCTTTCCTGTCATTTTTATGTATATGTATGTATGTGTATGAGATCCTATGGGATTGTCTTAAACTTTTCAATAAAGTTGTGTTTTTACCTAACCTTGTGTCTGAGAGTCTTAACAAACCGTGACACAGTTCTTATGAGAAAAAAAAAATTCCTGTTGAGTAAAACAAGGGCACTCCCATTGTTGGGAGATGTATCTTTCCAGAGTTGTTACAGTTAAAGGGTTAGTAATGTCAATATATTAACACCTTAACGACCCTTGACGGTCATAGTACGTCATGGGTAAATCTGACTGAACGACCCATGACGTACTATGGCCGTCATGAAATTCCGGGCTCCCCCTGCGGCCGCCAGGGGAAAAGGTCAGTATGTTAGTTAATTTTACTGTTTGTGTGAATAATAATGCAGTAGATAGACAGAGTTTATGGATGAGATATTAATGTGTATATTTCTGTATTTTTGTTCAGTTCTTATGGTGAATTTTTGGAGTTAAAGGAATAGAGTTCAATAAAACTTCATAAACCATCAGTAAAGTTTGCCCATCATTTGGGAAGGGTCTGCTACAACGTGAGTAATATAACAGTGCACAGGGGAGGACCTTGTCTTCCCACCTAGGTGATGCCAGGGTGTGACAGTGGCTACCTGTCAGACGAGAGAGCCGTGGAGCCTAAAGGACTGACTGAGTGAAGAACCCCTACACCTAAAACGCAGAAGGTCAGCCTCCTCCAACAAAGGATTAGGGAGCGAGAAGATAGAGTGCGACGCTAGAGAGCGTAGCTCGGGCACGGTGGTTGATTGTACAATGTTGTGCTGCGGCTACTGCCGGGTAAAGGTGCTGGCCGCGAAGCCAGATTGGTCCCCTTCGGTTGAGCCAAAGGGGGTCCGCGATAACACTGCACAACCAAGCTATACTACCCAATCCTCAGGGAGGAAGATATGTCTCCAAAGTAAACAGGGCACTCACTCAGGTAACGGAGGCCACAGGCGGGCAATAGTGGAGGTAGTCAGAACAGACGGGCTACGCAGGATTCCAGGTAGGTTAGAAGATGAGGCAGGTCAGGTAGGCCACAGGTAGTCACAGAACTGGAGGGATTACACAGGATCCAGGTAGACCAGGAGATGAGGCAGGTCAGGTAGGCCACAGGTAGTCACAGAACTGGAGGGATTACACAGGATCCAGGTAGACCAGGAGATGAGGCAGGTCAGGTAGGCCACAGGTAGTCACAGAACTGAAGGGAGTTGCACAAAAGAATCCAGACAATGCAGAAACACAGACTAGACTGAAACATACAGGACGCTATACTAACGCGTCCGACCAAAGATACAGGCAGTCTAAATACTCACCGACAGAAGCACCGAAGCGTCCCAGGAAACCACGCCGCAGCCAGCGCGACATCACTTCCGGCCTCACGACGAAACGTCAGACGCAAAGCCAGGACGGTCAGAGGGAGGAGAGAAACCCCGGACGTGACACTGCCTGGAAGCTCTGGAGCTCATGTACTTGCAGCTCACCTGGAAAAGCAAATTGAGCAGAGACAAGTTCCAGATGGGAGGTCAGTGACACAGGCAGTTTTGAAATGTGGGGTGGGAGTAAGGGGGGTTCCCATGTGAATTTTTTGCTTTGGGCCCCCAAAATCCTAGAGCCGCACCTGTGTGGGGAGATGAACACAGAACACTGATCAGTATCTCAACGCTGACAACAGGAGAGTCACTTTGAGGAAATGTTTTGCGATAAGTTGACCCTGAATCTCTTTCATCATCTTGGTGGGATCCTTTTCCGTGCATCCTTACCCCTTTAAAGACCAGTGGGGTATGAAATACATTGTGAATCAATGCATTTGAACACCCTTCTCGTCCTTAAAGGATTAGTGGCCTACCCATCCTCTAAATGCAGTTTGGGTTTTTCCAATATGGTTATTTGTCATGGGAAGGTACGCTTATAAATAATGTACATTGAGGTACGTAACATCTGGAGACAAACGCACCATAATAAGAGTGGAACAATTCTGGGAAACACCAACAGGACCACGGGAGACAAATTCTCAAAACTTTCTTTGATGTAACCGTTTCACAGTGTGCTTGAGACCTGTCTAGCATTCACAGGGTTACAAACCCATTTAATGTGGACCTGTGATCCAGATATGTTTAGTTAATTTTAGATATAAGTGAAAAGTGCCTATATGTTCCATTAACCATTTGTTTCTACAATAGTTTGTGAGAAATTAAGATTTATTTATTGGTGGTACAGTCGGGCACTTTATGCTAATTAGTCTCTGTGCTGGGCCAATGTCACTACACACTGTGATATGAATGTATCTAGACAGAGCACACACACTGTGATATGAATGGATCTAGACAGAGCACACACACTGTGATATGAATGGATCTAGTCCACACACTGTGATATGAATGGATCTAGACAGAGCCCACACACTGTGATATGAATGGATCTAGTCCACACACTGTGATATGAATGGATTTAGGCAGAGTCCACACACTGTGATATGAACGGATCTAGGCAGAGTCCACACACTGTGATATGAATGGATCATGAATGGGTCTAGGCAGAGTCCACACACTGTGATATGAATGGATCTAGTCCACACACTGTGATATGAATGGATCTAGGCAGAGTCCACACACTGTGATATGAATGGATCTAGGCAGAGTCCACACACTGTGATATAAATGGATCTAGTCCACACACTATGATATGAATGGATCTAGACAGAGTCCACACACTGTGATATAAATGGATCTAGTCCACACACTGTTATATGAATGGATCTAGTCCACACACTGTGATATGAATGGATCTAGGCAGAGTCCACACACTGTGATATGAATGGATGTAGGCAGAGTCCACACACTGTGATATAAATGAATCTAGTCCACACACTTTGAAATGAATGGATCTAGTCCACACACTGTGATATGAATGGATCTAGTCCACACACTGTGATACAAATGGATCAAGTCCACACACTGTTATATGAATGGATGTCGGCAGAGTCCACACACTGTGATATGAATGGATCTAGTCCACACACTGTGATAAGAATGGATCTAGACAGAGTCCACACACTGTGATATGAATGGATCTAGGCAGAGTCCACACACTGTGATGTGAATGGATCTAGTCCACACACTGTGATATGAATGGATCTAGACAGAGTCCACACACTGTGATATAAATGGATCTAGTCCACACACTGTTATATGAATGGATCTTGTCCACACACTGTGATATGACTGGATCTAGGCAGAGTCCACACACTGTGATGTGAATGGATGTAGGCAGAGTCCACACACTGTGATATAAATGAATCTAGTCCACACACTGTGAAATGAATGGATCTAGTCCACACACTGTGATATGAATGGATCTAGTCCACACACTGTGATATGAATGGATCTAGGCAGAGTCCACACACTGTGATATGAATGGATCTAGTCCACACACTGTGATAAGAATGGATCTAGACAGAGTCCACACACTGTGATATGAATGGATCTAGTCCACACACTGTGATATGAATGGATCTAGTCCACACACTGTGATACAAATGGATCTAGGCAGAGTCCACACACTGTGATATGAATGAATCTAGGCAGAGTCCACACACTGTGATATGAATGGATCTAGTCCACACACTGTGATAAGAATGGATCTAGACAGAGTCCACACACTGTGATATGAATGGATCTAGTCCACACACTGTGATATGAATGGATCTAGTCCACACACTGTGATACAAATGGATCTAGGAAGAGTCCACACACTGTGATATGAATGGATCTAGTCCACACACTGTGATATGAATGGATCTAGTCCACACACTGTGATATGAATGGATGTAGGCAGAGTCCACACACTGTGATATAAATGAATCTAGTCCACACACTGTGAAATGAATGGATCTAGTCCACACACTGTGAAATGAATGGATCTAGTCCACACACTGTTATATGAATGGATCTAGTCCACACACTGTGATATGAATGGATCTAGTCCACACATTGTGATATGAATTGTTCTAGGCAGAGTCCACACACTGTGATATGAATGGATCTAGTCATAGTCCACACACTCTGATATGAATGGATCTAGGCAGAGTCCACACATTGTGATATGAATGGATCTAGTCCACACACTGTGATATGAATGGATCTAGGCAGAGTCCACACACTGTGATATGAATGGATCTAGTCCACACACTGTGATATGAATGGATCTAGTCCACACACTGTGATATGAATGGATCTAGGCAGAGCCCACACACTGTGATATGAATAGATCTAGGCAGAGTCCACACACTGTGATATGAATAGATCTAGGCAGAGTCCACACACTGTGATATGAATGGATCTAGGCAGAGCCCACACACTGTGATATGAATAGATCTAGGTAGAGACCACACACTGTGATATGAACGGATCTAGGCAGAGTCCACACACTGTGAAATGAATGGATCTAGTCCACACATTGTGATATGAATGGATCTAGTCCACACACTGTGATATGAATGGATCTAGACAGAGTCCACACACTGTGATATGAATCGATCTAGGCAGAGTCCACATATTGTGATATGAATGGATCTAGGCAGAGTCCACACACTGTGATATAAATGGATCTAGTCCACACACCATGATATGAATGGATCTAGACAGAGTCCACACACTGTGATATAAATGGATCTAGTCCACACACTGTTATATGAATGGATCTAGTCCACACACTGTGATATGAATGGATCTAGGCAGAGTCCACACACTGTGATATGAATGGATGTAGGCAGAGTCCACACACTGTGAAATGAATGGATCTAGTCCACACACTGTGAAATGAATGGATCTAGTCCACACACTGTGATATGAATGGATCTAGTCCACACACTGTGATATGAATGGATCTAGACAGAGTCCACACACTGTGATATAAATGGATCTAGTCCACACACTGTTATATGAATGGATCTTGTCCACACACTGTGATATGACTGGATCTAGGCAGAGTCCACACACTGTGATATGAATGGATGTAGGCAGAGTCCACACACTGTGATATAAATGAATCTAGTCCACACACTGTGAAATGAATGGATCTAGTCCACACACTGTGATATGAATGGATCTAGTCCACACACTGTGATAAGAATGGATCTAGGCAGAGTCCACACACTGTGATATGAATGGATCTAGTCCACACACTGTGATAAGAATGGATCTAGACAGAGTCCACACACTGTGATATGAATGGATCTAGTCCACACACTGTGATATGAATGGATCTAGTCCACACACTGTGATACAAATGGATCTAGGCAGAGTCCACACACTGTGATATGAATGAATCTAGGCAGAGTCCACACACTGTGATATGAATGGATCTAGTCCACACACTGTGATAAGAATGGATCTAGACAGAGTCCACACACTGTGATATGAATGGATCTAGTCCACACACTGTGATATGAATGGATCTAGTCCACACACTGTGATACAAATGGATCTAGGAAGAGTCCACACACTGTGATATGAATGGATCTAGTCCACACACTGTGATATGAATGGATCTAGTCCACACACTGTGATATGAATGGCTGTAGGCAGAGTCCACACACTGTGATATAAATGAATCTAGTCCACACACTGTGAAATGAATGGATCTAGTCCACACACTGTGAAATGAATGGATCTAGTCCACACACTGTTATATGAATGGATCTAGTCCACACACTGTGATATGAATGGATCTAGTCCACACACTGTGATATGAATGGATCTAGGCAGAGTCCACACACTGTGATATGAATGGATTAGTCCACACATTGTGATATGAATTGTTCTAGGCAGAGTCCACACACTGTGATATGAATGGATCTAGTCATAGTCCACACACTCTGATATGAATGGATCTAGGCAGAGTCCACACATTGTGATATGAATGGATCTAGTCCACACACTGTGATATGAATGGATCTAGGCAGAGTCCACACACTGTGATATGAATGGATCTAGGCAGAATCCACACACTGTGATATGAATGGATCTAGGCAGAGTCCACACACTGTGATATGAATGGATCTAGGCAGAGTCCACACACTGTGATATGAATGGATCTAGGCAGAGCCCACACACTGTGATATGAATAGATCTAGGTAGAGACCACACACTGTGATATGAACGGATCTAGGCAGAGTCCACACACTGTGAAATGAATGGATCTAGTCCACACATTGTGATATGAATGGATCTAGTCCACACATTGTGATATGAATGGATCTAGACAGAGTCCACACACTGTGATATAAATGGATCTAGTCCACACACTATGATATGAATGGATCTAGACAGAGTCCACACACTGTGATATAAATGGATCTAGTCCACACACTGTTATATGAATGGATCTAGTCCACACACTGTGACATGAATGGATCTAGGCAGAGTCCACACACTGTGATATGAATGGATGTAGGCAGAGTCCACACACTGTGATATAAATGAATCTAGTCCACACACTGTGAAATGAATGGATCTAGTCCACACACTGTGATATGAATGGATCTAGTCCACACACTGTGATACAAATGGATCAAGTCCACACACTGTTATATGAATGGATGTCGGCAGAGTCCACACACTGTGATATGAATGGATCTAGTCCACACACTGTGATAAGAATGGATCTAGACAGAGTCCACACACTGTGATATGAATGGATCTAGGCAGAGTCCACACACTGTGATGTGAATGGATCTAGTCCACACACTGTGATATGAATGGATCTAGACAGAGTCCACACACTGTGATATAAATGGATCTAGTCCACACACTGTTATATGAATGGATCTTGTCCACACACTGTGATATGACTGGATCTAGGCAGAGTCCACACACTGTGATATGAATGGATGTAGGCAGAGTCCACACACTGTGATATAAATGAATCTAGTCCACACACTGTGAAATGAATGGATCTAGTCCACACACTGTGATATGAATGGATCTAGTCCACACACTGTGATATGAATGGATCTAGGCAGAGTCCACACACTGTGATATGAATGGATCTAGTCCACACACTGTGATAAGAATGGATCTAGACAGAGTCCACACACTGTGATATGAATGGATCTAGTCCACACACTGTGATATGAATGGATCTAGTCCACACACTGATACAAATGGATCTAGGCAGAGTCCACACACTGTGATATGAATGAATCTAGGCAGAGTCCACACACTGTGATATAAATGGATCTAGTCCACACACTGTGATATGAATGGATCTAGTCCACACACTGTGATACAAATGGATCTAGGCAGAGTCCACACACTGTGATATGAATGGATCTAGTCCACACACTGTGATATGAATGGATCTAGTCCACACACTGTGATATGAATGGATGTAGGCAGAGTCCACACACTGTGATATAAATGAATCTAGTCCACACACTGTGAAATGAATGGATCTAGTCCACACACTGTGAAATGAATGGATCTAGTCCACACACTGTTATATGAATGGATCTAGTCCACACACTGTGATATGAATGGATCTAGTCCACACACTGTGATATGAATGGATCTAGGCAGAGTCCACACACTGTGATATGAATGGATCTAGTCATAGTCCACACACTCTGATATGAATGGATCTAGGCAGAGTCCACACATTGTGATATGAATGGATCTAGACAGAGTCCACACACTGTGATATGAATGGATCTAGTCCACACACTGTGAAATGAATGGATCTAGTCCACACACTGTTATATGAATGGATCTAGTCCACACACTGTGATATGAATGGATCTAGTCATAGTCCACACACTCTGATATGAATGGATCTAGGCAGAGTCCACACATTGTGATATGAATGGATCTAGACAGAGTCCACACACTGTGATATGAATGGATCTAGTCCACACACTGTGTTATGAATGGATCCAGTCCACATACTGTGATATGAATGGATCTAGTTCACACATTGTGATATGAATGGATCTAGTCATAGCTCACACACTCTGATATGAATGGATCTAGGCAGAGTCCACACACTGTGATATGAATGGATCTAGTCCGCACACTGTGATATGAATGGATCTAGTCCACACACTGTGATATGAATGGATCTAGGCAGAGTCCACACACTGTGATATGAATGGATCTAGTCCACACACTGTGTTATGAATGGATCCAGTCCACATACTGTGATATGAATGGATCTAGTTCACACATTGTAATATGAATGGATCTAGTCCACACACTGTGATATGAATGGATCAAGGCAGAGTCCACACACTGTGATATGAATGGATCTAGGCAGCGCCCACACACTGTGATATGAATGGATCTAGTCATAGTCCACACACTCTGATATGAATGGATCTAGACAGAGTCCACACACTGTGATATGAATGGATCTAGTCCACACACTGTGTTATGAATGGATCCAGTCCACATACTGTGATATGAATGGATCTAGTCCACACATTGTGATATGAATGGATCTAGTCCACACACTGTGATATGAATGGATCAAGGCAGAGTCCACACACTGTGATATGAATGGATCTAGGCAGCGCCCACACACTGTGATATGAATGGATCTAGTCATAGTCCACACACTCTGATATGAATGGATCTAGTCCACACACTCTGATATGAATGGATCTTGTCCACACACTCTGATATGAATGGATCTAGGCAGAGTCCACACACTAAACATATCTAATTAGCATAATGTGCAGGAAATTCGCATAAGCTGCCAAAGTATGCCAGCAAAACATCATGATTCATTTATGAAAAACTATGTATTTTACAGAATAATGTCTAGAATAAGGCATAGGCAGATTTTACTTCTCAGTACAACTAAACTAAACCTATATTAGGGGGACAGGTCCATTTGAAACGTAACCCTTTGAGTGCCAGAGAGGTGTCCAATGCATTGCGATTAAATACTCTTACAGGATTAAATCCATTGGAGTGTTTGTTCTTTATGGTACAATTGGCTTCCAGAAAAATTGCTCCACTTTGCGTTGTGCACACATCCCTTGGCGATGCTGGCTCCTAGCAGACCTTGCTGACACATGGATCCCAGGCGCTGGGGGGGGCATATTACAAGCTGCACCAGGACCTGGCTGTAACGTCACCCGTAGGCATTAGGCTGCAGGCGTCCAACAGGATTTTATTTATTTTTTTTTTACAAAGCCAAATCAAAACACATTAAGGGGTAAGGGAATGCACAAAATACACACTCAAAAATGGAAAGAACCACACATAAACATTAAGAATACATTCTTTATAAAAACACATTAATCATGTTTCAGAATTGTAAGAATTAACCACTTAGCAAAACACATTTGGGCTTTACTTAAACCGCTGCTGACAATTGTGCTGCACTTGCCGAGAGAATGTTTAACCCTTTAAAAGAGCAGTAAACTTTTTTATGAAAATATATATATTGTAGGGCGTTTCCTGTTGAGTAAAATAAGTGTACTCCCACTGCTGAGAGAGGCATATTTCCAGAATTATTACTAATGAAACCTGTCTTTTTACATTAGCAGTGCCCTCTAGTGGTCAAATTCCAATTCGTTATTCTGTTGCAATCTAATGGAGAAGAAAGTCAGTGTTTTACAGTTGTCCATAGAATGTTATAGAAACTGCTGAGTCACGTCCTGTCAGTTAGGACTATCAGGAAGTAATCACACTGTAATTCACTTCCTGATTATTTGAACTGCTATAAAGTTTGAATAAAACAACCGACAGCGATGGGAATGGCCTTGTTTTACTCAGTAGGAAAAGCTCTACAACATATGGTTTTCATAAAAAAAGTTTACTGCTCCTTTAAAGCAGGGATGGGTAACCTGAGGTCCTTCAGCTCTTGAGAAGTACAATTCCCTTCATCCCTGGCCAGCCGTTGAAGTGAATTGTAGTCCTGAACAGAGGGCTTCAAGCTGCCCATCCCTACGCTTTGCAAAGTGTGACCTACCCATCTGGCACTCAAAAGGTTAAAAAGAAAATCATATTATACTTTAACTCTGTGATTGCCAGAGAGAGGGGATTCCAACTAATTGGTGGAGCAGGTCCAACAAAGGATCTGCAAAATAAAATGCGGACACATTTGCTAATCCCCTGTCTCTTGCATCAAAGGGGTTAAATGTTCTTCTTTGGTAGGAAAGTTCTACATCCTATATAATAATTTGCTAAATGTATATTTGTCAGAAGCCATCATGTGCAGTAGAGACTGCCCGCACGGACAGAATGCTGGGAGTTCTGTGCTGGGAGCACGGAATTCTGGGAGGTGTAGGAATGCTGGGAGTTCTGTGCTGGGAGCATTCTGTGCTTTTGGGCAGTCTCTACAGTGCATGACTGCATCGGCGGCAGGATGCAGAGCAGGACCGGCCTCTTAACCCTTTGAGTGCCAGAGGGGTACGCAACGCATTGCAAAGCAATGTTTTACGTACTCCTCTGGCACTCAAAGGGTTAACATCCTCCGGACCTTGGCCCGTGTACATGAGCTTTTAAACTAGTTTTGTCATAAATGGACATGAAACAAGGCCAACAGCTACAATGTGACCACTTGTTGAATACGTGATGGAACTATAAACAGATAATTGCTTTGAGACTGGGACCCTTTCTTTTCAGACTACAGAATCTCATATGTCCTATTTGTTTATCTCAGTCATGCCGTACATTGTACTGATCACTAACAAGGATTGTATAAACGCAGAGGGGTCAGACAGACATGTATCGCTGTCTACATAGAAAGAAGAAAAGCAAATGATCACATGTTTTAGGGTTTATGCTGCGTAGAAATCATTACATATGTTAGCCGTGAATGCAAGACCTTTAACCCCTTAATGACTGGCCAATGCTGTGAACATGAGTCCTTGCAGTGGAGTCAGGGTTGCTGAGCGGTGTGTAGCCGTGCAGAGATCCGGGAATTCCTGCCAGGAACGTCACTGGTTCATAAGTGCCTGACCAGGAGTGAGGGTCCTGGCATGTCAAGGGTCCTTAACACCTTAAAGAAGCAGTAAACTTTTTTTTTATGAAAACACATATTTTATAGAGCATTTCCTGCTGAATAAAACAAGGTCACTCCCATCGCTGTCAGATGTTTTATTCAAAATCTATAGCAGTTTAAATAATCAGGAAGTGAATTTACTGTGTTTACTTCCTGATAGTTCTAACTGACAGGAAGTGAATTTACTGTGTTTACTTCCTGATAGTTCTGACAGGAAGTGAATTTACTGTGTTTACTTCCTGATAGTTCTAACTGACAGGAAGTGACTCAGCAGTTTCTATCACATTCTATGGAGAACTGTATGTGTCTGACTTTTCTGACTTTCCGCTCCATTCGAATCTAACAGGAAAGCTAATTAGAATTTGACCACTAGAGGGCACTGCTAATGTAAAAAAACATGGGTTTAAACTGTAATAACTCTGGAAATATAAATCTCTCCGCAGTGGGAGTACCCTTATTTTACTCAATAGGAAAATCCCTACAATATATATTTTTTCCATAAAAAAGTTTACTGCTCCTTTAAAGGACCAGTGATAGTCCTAGCACGTCATGGATTTCAGAGCTCCCCATGAGGCTGTACACCATTCGGGGAGCCCTGAATCGTATCGTATTAAAAGAATAAATGCACCATGGTCTGTAAGTGCTGGCTGCGGGCTCGCACAGTCGGTCCTTAAGGGGTTAAAAGGCTGCAATAAGAAACAATGAGCTGGAAACATCTCTACCATCTAATGGCTAAGTCTTTGTTAAAATAAACTCTCCATTATTTTATTGAGGTTTTATTTTGTCTGTGTGCGCGCACATTTTTGCATCTGTGTGTATATATATATATATATATACTAGTTGTAGAGCCCGTTACACGGGCCACAGTGCCACTGCCAGCCGGTTGCAGGGCAGTCATGCGCAGTAGAGACTGCCCGCGTTGCGGCTGATACAGAGCAGGACGCTCCTTCGGACCTTCCAGCTGTGTGTCAGCCGCGGATTGGGCAGTCTCTACTGCGCATGACTGAGGCATTACACACGTTTTAGTGAATTATTACATAGGATATTATATCTGTGTGTGACGTGTCTGTGTACGAGTAATGTGCACACCTGTGAACTCTCCACGTCTGCCCCAGACACTCCTGTTTTTGCAGTGAATTAGCGGGTCTCTGGGGACAGACATTGATTCTCTGGCGGTGGGGAGTTTACACTCACTGCAGGTCAGCATAGTGTGATATCAGCCAGGTACCACATTGTCGTTATGAAGAAGATATATTGTTATAACGATACAAGATACAACTCGTAGTGTGTCAAGATTACTGCTGGTTCCACTGGATTAACCCCTTAAGGACCCTTGACGTACCAGGACCATCACGGTCCTTGAAATACTCAAGGACCGATGACGGTCATAGTACGTCACGTACTTTTTACTTACAGCGCTCTACCGGGAGCGCTGTAAGTAAAAATAGGGCCTGAAATTGACCGCTCCAAAATCGGAGCGATCTCTATCAGGCCCCATAGTGACGCACCGATACACGCGACAGGTCATGTGTACCGGCGCGTCCAAGTGCCCCTATGCGGACGTTATGGGAAGGAAATGTCCCATGACCGCCGGTCCTTAAGGGGTTAAAGGAACCTAGAGTGGAAAAGGTCATTGTCAGTGGAGTAGCTATAGAGGTCGCAGGGGTCGCAACCGCAACCGGGCCCATCACTCCAGGGGCCTGACTGCCCCCTGCGACCCCCTACTCTTGGCGCCATAAGCTCCCTCCAGAGCTCTAGCAATGCAGAGCGCTGGGAGATGACATCATCTAGTAATGCAGAGCGCTGGGAGATGACATCATCTAGTAATGCAGAGCGATGACATCATCTCCCAGCGCTCTGCATTACAGAAGAGGACAGCGCGGGAGCACGTCGCACCAGCCCGCCTCTCCTGCCACTGCACTGGACCAACAGGGATAGGAAGGTAGGAAATGGAGGCATTGTGGAGGGCACGGTGGCCAATGTGTTCGGGGGTTGGGGGGGGCCCATGGCACTTCTTGCACCAGGGCCCGGACCGTTCTAGTTACGCCTCTGGTCATTTTTTTTGGGAGAGAATTGTGGAGATACCTGCACTGGAGGTTATCCAGGAGATGATAAGAATTTACGAGGCTGGTCTATGCCTCTTTACAATGTGAGTAGTGTGTTATAGTACACAAGGTGTTATCAGCGGTGCTGGCTATCAGTCTGCACTTAGAGCGTATGTACCCTCTGTGTTTTCTCTTCTACATGTGTAAGAGGAACCACTTTGCCAACGGTTCTAAGAGACAACTATGAACCAGCGGAGAAGTGGATTCTTTTTAAGAGACTCTCTATAAAGGACTGGTAGGAGTATTTTTGCCATATGATTTGTGGTATTTAGCTCAACAAAGAGAGGTATTGAAAGTCATCTAAAACTGTGCCCACTTCTGCTCCTTCCCACCCTGTTCCTCCCACTTCTCCTCCTTCCCGCCCTGTTCTTCCCACTTCCCACCTACTTCTCCTCCTTCCCACCCTGTTCCTCCCACTTCTCCTCCTTCCCGCCCTGTTCTTCCCACTTCTCCTCCTTCCTGCCCTGTTCTTCCCACTTCCCACTTCTCCTCCTTCCAACCATGTTCCTTCCACTTCCCTCCCACTTCTCCTCCTTCCCACCCTGTTCCTCCCACTTCCCTCCCACTTCTCCTCCTTCCCGCCCTGTTCTTCCCACTTCTCCTCCTTCCCAGCCTGTTCCTCCCACTTCCCTCCCACTTCTCCTTCTTCCCACCCTGTTCCTCCCACTTCCCTCCCACTTCTCCTCCTCCCCACCCTGTTCCTCCCACTTCCCTCCCACTTCTCCTTCCCACCCTGTTCCTCCTACTTCTCTTTCTTACACTCTCTTTCTCCCACTTCCCGCACACTTCTAGGGTTGCCACCTTTTCTTCAAAAAAATACCGGCCATGGCATTCCCTCCATAGACTTAACATTGGAAAGAAGCCAATTTTTTACCGGCCTGCCAGTAAAATACCAGCTGGGTGGCAACCCTACCCACTTCTCCTCCTTCCAACCCTGTTCCTTCCACTTTCTGCCCACTTCTTCTCCTTCCCACCCTGTTTCTTCCACTTCACTCCTTCTTCTCCTACTTCCCACCCTGTTCCTCACACCCCCCCCCACTTCTTCTTCCCACCCTGTTCTCCCACTTCTTCTTCCCACCCTGTTCCTCACACTTCTTCTCCTTCCCACCCTGTTCCTCCCACTTCTTCTCCTTCCCACCTTGTTTCTTCCACTTCAGTCCTTCTTCTCCTACTTCCCACCCTGTTCCTCACACATCCCACCCACTTCTTCTTCCCACCCTGTTCCTCCCACTTCACACCCACTTCCCATACTTCCATCCCTGTTCCTCCCACTGCTGCCTACTTCTCCCCCTTCCCACCCTGTTCCTCCCACTTCCCAACCCCTTCCACCCTGTACCGCCCACAATCCTCCCACTTCTCTTCCTTCCCTCCCAGTTCCTCCCACTTCTCCTCCTTCTCAGCCTGTTCCTCACACTTTGGGTGGGGTTATGTTAGGAGAGGGTTGTGGCCATAGGTGGAGCTAAGTGCACCTAGAGTGCCTTGTCCAGGGGAGACTGGGTTATAAATTCCTCCCTAGCTATGTGTATGTGTAAGTGTGCATGTGCCTGTCTGTATGTGTGTGTATTTGTAAGTGTGCATGTGTGTATGTGTGTGTGTATGTGTGCATGTGCGTGTCTGTGTGTAAGTGTGTACGTGTGTGTGTGACACACATTCCTGGGAACTCTCAGGGTTTTGAAACAAATCTCAGGGTGAAGGGCCAAATACTCCAGGAGAGATCTCTGTTACTCACTACATTATTTACACCAATTAACTGCTTCTTTAGTCTCTAAATTGGTGCCAATTGTACCAGGAAGGCAGAGGGAGAAGTCCTGTATGTCTTATGTGTGTGATCATACAGTGATATCTGTAAGGCAGAGGGAGAAGTCCTGCTTGTTTTGTGTGTGTTCATACAGTGATATCTGTAAGACAGAGGGAGAAGTCCTGCTTGTCTTGAGTGTGTGTTCATACAGTGATATCTGTAAGGCAGAGGGAGAAGTCCTGCTTGTCGTGTGTGTGTGTTCATGCAGTGATATCTGTAAGGCAGAGGGAGAAGTCCTGCTTGTCTTGTGTGTGTGTTCATACAGTGATATCTGTAAGGCAGGGGGAGAAGTCCTGCTTGTCTTGTGTGTGATCATACAGTGATATCTGTAAGGCAGAGGGAGAAGTCCTGCTTGTCTTGTGTGTGTGTGTTCATACAGTGATATCTGTTAGGCAGAGGAAAAAGTCCTGCTTGTCCTGTGTGTGTTCATGCAGTGATATCTGTAAGGCAGGGGGAGAAGTCCCGCTTGTCTTGTGTGTGATCATACAGTGATATCTGTAAGACAGAGGGAGAAGTCCTGCTTGTCTTGTGTGTGATCATACAGTGATATCTGTACGGCAGAGGGAGAAGTCCTGCATGTCTTATGTGTGTTCATACAGTGATATCTGTTAGGCAGAGGGAGAAGTCCTGCTTGTCTTGTGTGTCTTTATACAGTGATATCTGTAAGACAGAGGGAGAAGTGCTGCTTGTCTTGAGTGTGATCATACAGTGATATCTATAAGGCAGAGGGAGAAGTCCTGCTTGTCTTGCGTGTGATCATACAGTGATATATGTAAGGCAGAGGGAGAAGTCCTGTTTGTCTTGCGTGTGATCAGCCAGTGATATCTGTAAGGCAGAGGGAGAAGTCCTGCTTGTCTTGTGTGTGATCATACAGTGATATCTGTAAGACAGAGGGAGAAGTCCTGCTTGTATTGTGTGTGTGTGTTCATACAGTGATATCTGTAAGGCAGAGGGAGAAGTCCTGATTGTCTTGTGTGTGATCATACAGTGATATCTGTAAGACAGAGGGAGAAGTCCTGCTTGTACTGTGTGTGATCACACAGTGATATCTGTAAGGCAGAGGGAGAAGTCCTGTTTGTCTTGTGTGTGTGTGATCATACAGTGATATCTGTAAGGCAGAGGGAGAAGTCCTGCTTGTCGTGCGTGTGTGTTCATGCAGTGATATCTGTAAGGCAGAGGAAGAAGTCCACCTTGTCTTGTGTGTGTGTGTTCATTTAGTGATATCTGTAAGGCAGAGGAAGAAGTCCTGCTTGTCTTGTGTGTGTGTTCATACAGTGATATCTGTAAGACAGAGGGAGAAGTCCTGCTTGTCTTGTGTGTGTTCATACAGTGATATCTGTAAGACAGAGGGAGAAGTCCTGCTTGTCTTGTGTGTGTTTATACAGTGATATCTGTAAGGCAGAGGGAGAAGTCCTGTGTGTCTTGAGTGTGTGTTCATACAGTGATATCTGTAAGGCAGAGGGAGAAGTCCTGCTTGTCGTGTGTGTGTGTGTTCATGCAGTGATATCTGTAAGGCAGAGGGAGAAGTCCTGCTTGTCTTGTGTGTGTTCATGCAGTGATATCTGTAAGGCAGTGGGAGAAGTCCTGCTTGTCTTGTGTGTGTTCATACAGTGATATCTGTAAGACAGAGGGAGAAGTCCTGATTGTCTTGTGTGTGATCATACAGTGATATCTGTAAGGCAGTGGGAGAAGTCCTGTATGTCTTATGTGTGATCATACAGTGATATCTATAAGGCAGAGGGAGAAGTCCTGCTTGTCTTGCGTGTGATCATACAGTGATATCTGTAAGGCAGAGGGAGAAGTCCTGCTTGTCTTGTGTGTGTGATCATACAGTGATATCTGTAAGGCAGAGGGAGAAGTCCTGCTTGTCTTGCGTGTGATCATACAGTGATATATGTAAGGCAGAGGGAGAAGTCCTGTTTGTCTTGCGTGTGATCAGCCAGTGATATCTGTAAGGCAGAGGGAGAAGTCCTGCTTGTCTTGTGTGTGATCATACAGTGATATCTGTAAGACAGAGGGAGAAGTCCTGCTTGTATTGTGTGTGTGTGTTCATACAGTGATATCTGTAAGGCAGAGGGAGAAGTCCTGATTGTCTTGTGTGTGATCTTACAGTGATATCTGTAAGGCAGAGGGAGAAGTCCTGATTGTCTTGTGTGTGATCTTACAGTGATATCTGTAAGGCAGAGGGAGAAGTCCTGCTTGTCGTGTGTGTGTGTGTTCATGCAGTGATATCTGTAAGGCAGAGGAAGAAGTCCTGCTTGTCTTGTGTGTGTGTTCATACAGTGATATCTGTAAGACAGAGGGAGAAGTCCTGCTTGTCTTGTGTGTGTTCATACATTGATATCTGTAAGACAGAGGGAGAAGTCCTGCTTGTCTTGTGTGATCATACAGTGATATCTGTAAGGCAGAGGGAGAAGTCCTGCTTCTCTTGTGTGTGTTTATACAGTGATATCTGTAAGGCAGAGGGAAAAGTCCTGCTTGTCTTGAGTGTGTGTTCATACAGTGATATCAGTAAGGCAGAGGGAGAAGTTCTGCTTGTCTTGTGTGTGTTCATGTAGTGATATCTGTAATACAGAGGGAGAAGTCCTGCTTGTCTTGTGTGTGTTCATACAGTGATATCTGTAAGGCAGAGGACCTGCAGCACTGAAAGGGTTGCTCACCTTTCCTGCAGATCTTCCGTCTTCAGATCACCATGTATTAATAAGAAGCCTCGGTGGGCAACTTCTGGGGAAATAACTTGAATGCAAGATTTTCCCCCAGGGCTTAAGGTCCACAAAAAGCACCTGGATACTGAGCTAGCCACATCTAAGGGCATTGTCAGTTATGGTAATCCGCCTAATGGTGGTATTCCATTTCTAACAGAAAAATAATAAAAAAAGCTTAAACTATAGCAGAACTGTTCTCTTGCCTTGTGTCTTGACCAAGGAACAAATCTTACTGGGGATTGGCTAGCTGCAAGCTAAGGTGAGGAGGTAGGCTCCACCCATCGGTCACTTCTCAGACTAGTTCCTGCCTATTTAAAGGGGCTGATCGCCTACCCAAAGTTACCATTAACTTGTATTGGACGACAGAGGAAATTAGTTTTTAATAATGTAAAATTCGCCATAACATGGGTTTTTTTTAGCAAAAATAATCAACGATTGAAGCTTATTGCTAGATGAGAATTACAATAAGGTAAACTTGAATAGGGGTGATATTTCCCCTTTAAGGTTAAGGGTCCAGTTCCCCAGGAGCGGCCGTGCTAAATTCCACCAGGAGCGGCCGTGCTAAACTCCACACTAATTTCACCTACAAGTGTGTAGTTCCTCTGCACCATAAAATACTTTGTTATTTTTTTCCCTTCTAACCATCCACTTAATTTGTGCAGATGGAAGGTGACTCCAGGTTCCCCTGAGGTTTCCCTTGTGATGTTATACATAGATTTTGTACCTTTAATTTGTACACAGAATCGCATGGGAAACAAAAGAGCAAAGAATCCATTAAAAAGAAAGAATTAGGCAACGCAGGCGCAATTTCAGGTTTTTTTTCAGCACGTTGACCGGCTGCCAAGACCGTTCCTCTCTCTGCAGCCCACGGGTTCACATTTTAGAGAGAGTTATTAAAGGGGGATTAGTGCTGTTACAACAACTAATTTAGTTTTACATTTCTCCGTGTTCCTAATGCGGCTCTGTAAAAACGTTCCACCTTCAACAGCTGCGCGGAAAAAATAAAGAAAAGAACGTTCGGGAATGTGTGTGTGAATGAACAAACCTGTGATGTCGGGCTGGGAGGAAAAAAATATATATGATTGTAAACTCCTTGAGAGAGAGGGAGGGTAACGTTTCTAATTTGTGGTTTACATTTTAAAGGGATAGTATTCAAAATTACTGTCCCTCATATTGTAGCCCTTAATAAACTGAGTTAAATGACACCAGCGGCATCTCTCAGACCTTTATGGTGTAAGAGATAGCCTCTTTCAAAGTTTCCTCTCCCCTGCTGGCAGCAGAACGCTGAATCCGGTCTCTGAATCAAGAGGAGGCTCTTCAGCAGAGCCGATATCTCGTTATGGAAGGAAAAATGATTCATCGAAACAGTCTTCTATGTGTGCTTGGTAACCAAGCTCACGTAGAAAACTGTTTCAATTAATAATTTTTCCTTCCATAACGAGATATCGGCTCTGCTGAAGAGCCTTCACCTGTCCCGGGACCGGATTCCCCTGCTGGCAGCAGAACGCTGACAACAGGGGAGAGGAAACTTTGAAAGCGGCTATCTCTTACACCATAAAGGTTTGAGAGATACCGCTGGTGTCATTTAACTCAGTTTATTAAGGGCTACAATGTGAGGGATAGTAATTTTGAAGTAATACTATCCCTTTAAAGCAGAAATAGTACATCCTAATGATATCCTCCCACTTACATTCCCATGGCCAGGAAAGCTTAAAGGGATAGTAATACTTCGTTTTAACTTTATTTTATTTTGTAGGCATTAAAAAAACATGAAGAACGATATAAGTCTTATCTCTCAAACCTTTATGGTTTGAGAGATATTCACAAGCAAAGTTTCCCCTCCCGCCCCTTTTACCTAGTGTAAGTCATCTCTTCTCAGATGTGGAATGCAGTCCATAGACCAGACAGATAACAGCAGGAGACAATCTTCTTCCTATGAGAACAATGAAATCCCTGCCCCCCTTGACAAGTTTTTCAGGTTTTTCCCTTATCTTAATTGAAGATTGTCCCTCTCTGCAATCTACCTGGGCACCTCCCTTCTGATCTGGCTGAGCAGTGTTACATCAGTAAAAGGGGCGGGAGGGGGATACTTTATCATTGAATTACTCTTGTACTACAACTCTGACAGAATTGAAATAACACTCTCCAAAGTCCAAATACTATGATGATTAATTAGAGCTGCATTTATTATGAAACGTTACTGTCCCTTTAATGGCCCCTATGAAATATGACTTTGTGCCGTGACTCAAGAGATAAAATCTTCACTCAGCCCTGGGATGTCGTGTTCATGGAGGTGGACATTAGAGTCATGAGGATTTTCTAGACATAGTAAGTTCTTCTTTTCAGGAATTAGATTTGAAACATAAAATATGGAAAGAAATCAGAGAAAAAAGAATGTATATTTAAAAAACTGGTTAAAAATCAAGGGGGAATTTTTTTAAAAAAGGACTCTATCGCCCAAAGAGAATTTTATGGATTTTGAAAGCTCTTTAAAAATCCTATGTACATTGTATTCATCATTTTTATTTATAAAACTAGTTTTTAAGTTATTTAGCTTCAGAGGCAATGCTAATTAGGGCACACAATGTAAAAACTTTCTGCCCTAGTCCTAAATTACCTCCCACATTCACTGACACTGCTCAGGAATACATTACCTACCTCCCCTAGCACTGACTTCCTGTCTTATTCCTACATTACCTCCTCACTCACTGACACTGCTCAGTAATGCATTACCCACCTCCCCTAGCACTGACTTCCTGTCTTATCCCTACATTACCTCCCCACTCACTGACACAGCTCAGCATTGCATTACCTACCTCACCTAGCACTGACTTCCTGTCTTATCCCTACATTACCTTCCCCACTCACTGACACTGTTCAGCAATGCATTACACACCTCCCCTAGCACTGACTTCCTGTCTTATCTCTACATTACCTCCCCCACTCACTGACACTGCTCAGCAATGCATTACCCACCTCCTCTAGCACTGACTTCCTGTCTTATCACTACATTACCTCCTCACTCACTGACACTGCTCAGTAATGCATTACCCACCTCCCCTAGCACTGACTTCCTGTCTTATCCCTACATTACCTCCCCCACTCACTGACACTGCACAGCAATGCATTACCCACCTCCCCTAGCACTGACTTCCTGTCTTATCCCTACATTACCTCCCCACTCACTGACACTGCTCAGTAATGCATTACCCACCTCCCCTAGCACTGACTTCCTGTCTTATCCCTACATTACCTCCCCACTCACTGACACTGCTCAGTAATGCATTACCCACATCCCCTAGCACTGACTTCCTGTCTTATCCTTACATTACCTCCCCACTCACTGACACTGCTCAGTAATGCATTACCTACCTCCCCTAGCACTGACTTCCAGTCTTATCCTTACATTACCTCTCACATTCACTGACACTGCTCAGTAATACATTACCCACCTCCCCTATTGCTGACTTCCTAGCTTATCGCTACATTACCTCCCCACTCACTGACACTGCTCAGCAATGCATTACCCACCTCCCCCAGCACTGACTTACTGTCTTATCCCTACATTACCTCCGCACTCACTGACACTGCTCAGCAACGCATTACCACCTCCCCTAGCACTGACTTCCTGTCTTATCCATACATTACCTCCCCCACTCACTGACACTGCTCAGAAATGCATTACCCACCTCCCCTAGTACTGACTTCCTGTCTTATCCCTACGTTACCTCCTCACTCACTGACACTGCTCAGTAATGCATTACCCACCTCTCCTAGTACTGAATTCCTGTTATATCCCTACATTACCTCCCCCACTCACTGACACGGCTCAGCAATGCATTACCCACCTCCCCTAACACTGACTTCCTGTCTTATCCCTACATTACCTCCCCCACTCACTGACACTGCTCAGCAATGCATTACCCACCTCCCCTAACACTGACTTCCTGTCTTATCCCTACATTACCTCCCCCACTCACTGACACTGCTCAGCAATGCATTACCCACCACCCCTAGCACTGACATCCTGTCTTATCCCTACATTACCTCCCCCACTCACTGACACTGCTCAGCAATGCATTGTCCAGTGGAACCATGCTGGGAGTCAGACAGTGTATGTGAGGTATGTGAGTTCCAGTGGAACCAGGCTTGGGGGGGGGGGGGTGCAGACAGTGTATATGGAGTATGTGACTACCAGTGGAACCAGGCTGGTGGCAAGCAGTTGCATGTGGGTACTGTATGTACTGGTGGCAAATGTGGGATCGTACCTAGGGCTCTATGGAGTCTTCATCTGGCTCTGACTGGTACCAAGTAAAATTCTACCATATTTTAAATCAATACTATGTTAATTCCTTGGATGTTAGAGAGGTCTCCATAGCAAAAGCAAAGAAACGCGTGGAAGACTTGTCTGGTAACTAAAAGTCAAAGGGCTTTATTGTTGAATTTTATGGTTACTGCATTTGAAGCTACAAGGATTCCCAAACAGTGAAAGGCTTCACAACTGCAATTACCCTATAGAAACCTGACGAAAACAAAAATGTGTCAACAATCCCATGCTATGCTTTAAGGCCCAAGATCACAATGGCATGTGCGGGATTATTTTCTTGTAACCTTTGACCAGGGAGGCCTGAGAAGTGTTAAGTCACTCTACTAAACTTTATTAGTAGCTTTCGGGGTTTCATGTTGCTAAATGTAAATCATGTCGCCACTCGCAGCCAAGCAAATTGTTCACGATGATCTTTTGTAAGGAAATACACATTTAGTCCAGCCAATATATTTGGCAGTGACCGCGTTTAATATGCATTTTTAAAAATGATGTTTATTTAAAAGAAAATGTATTCACTGGTTTATTGTAACCTCATAATCAAATCACAATTGTTTAGTCTCTTAACAGCACCGATACGGTTTCATTTCACCTGCACCTATTACTTTTTACTTAATCTTTCAAAATCAAAATTTGTACTCAGTCGATGAAATATGATGGGATCCAGATCATTTTGATTCCAGAAACAACCAATAATGTAAACTGATGAAGTTAAGAAAGCTAAGAAATTGTTTTCATGCCCTTGTTGGTCAATTAAAACGCATTATGACAATGCTGCTGCAGTGCCTATGTTATATTGTTAATCATGATTGAATTTTAATTCCCTGAAATGGATTCTAAAGAGTAAAAAACTGTGGCTGATGTCAGTCACACTATTCCTCAGTAGTTAAAAGAACATAAATAAAGAAATATCTGGGTGTCTGGCAGTGGCTACTCTCAGAGATGCCTTGCTGCGGCCTAGGCACAGTTAGAGATGCTGGCCACAAGGCCAGATTAGTGCTGACAAGAAGAGCAAGCCTGCACTCTTAATGTCAACCCAGAGAACAGCAGCTACTTACTGAGGTCAAAGAGGATAACAAAGCAAGTGACCTACCTGCAGTATTAGTCATAGTTATTGTATAGCAACACTGAGAAAACAGGACAGGATAGTAGATGTCAGACTGTTGTCGAGATGGTTGTTGTCCAACTGGTGGTCGAGATGGTCGATGTTTCACTGAGGGCACAAGGGATAGAAACCCACCAGGGTAGAGACAGATGGGAAGTCAGAAAAGGCAAATCAGGAACGGGTGAGAGACACAGTACCAAGCAGCAGACAAACAATGGTTGACATCGGAGCCAAGACCAGAAACCAAGTCAGGCAAAGTAGTACACAGGGGGAGAGGCAGAAGCAAAGCTGAGAAAATGGAGCTGTGACCGGATGGAATAATTTAAAACTATAACATTTGAAATATTGATCACTGTTTTGTATATTGTGTGACATTTGGTAATAGTATGTGTGTGGGGTTATACTGTAAGTCCTGTAAAGGGGGTGGCAGCGGGGAACCAGAGTGCAGAGTGGGCTAAGTCCAGCGCTTTGGCTTGTTTTAAGAATACTCCATGTGCTAAGGAATGTTTGGAATGTGAATTGACTCCTGCTGTGCTTCATTGACCAGTCAGGGGAGGTTATTATGGACCAGTTAAAGGGATAGTAATACCTAAAATGTAAAAAAAAATATGTTGTAGGGTTTATCCCCCTGAGTAAAACAAGAGTACTCCCACTGCTGAAAGATGTTTCATTCAAAAGTTATTAATTTTCAAAGTTGAATTTTTTAGGTGCAATATCACAGTGGCCTGAAACTGTACAGTGGCGCTGTTGCTACACGATCCTATGGACAGCTCTGGTCAATTGACCATAAATCTCCATAGGATGGTGTAGCAACAGCGCCACTGTACAATTTCAGGCCACTGTGATATTGCACCTAAAAAATTCAACTTTGAAAATTAATAACTTTTGAATGAGACATCTTTCAGCAGTGGGAGTACTCTTGTTTTACTCAGGGGGATAAACCCTACAACATATATTTTTTTACATTTTAGGTATTACTATCCCTTTAAAATGTCCCTTTTTCAAGCAGTAATTTGGATTCTTATCTTGATAAGAGTGTCTGGAAGTGTATATAAGCAGTGTGTTTCATCAATAAAGCCTGTTGTGTTCTACCCTCCTTAATACAAGTCTCGGCTTTCTGGAGGGGACTTGGGCTGGGGGTTCTCACCTTAGCCACTGAAAGAGCGAATTCACTTGCCTCGCCGTTCTACTGGCGTAGGGCCTCTGGAAACCCCACCTAGGATCCTGCAGCTAAATTCACTAGCTCTGCCAGTCTGCCAGGGGGCAGCATCCAGTTGTTCCTGCCTGAGTATCCCAGACCTCCAGACCACCAGGAAGCAGAAGGGCTCCAGCTGGCCGTGGAAGAGGGGCAGCAGCAGCGGTGGTTCAGGAACTGACGACCCCAAAAGGATCCGGTAAATCCTGGTACCGTCACAGGAGCCAAAAATGGTAACAGGAAATCTGAGAACATGATGCCAAGACTCAGAATAACCACAAGACCAGATGGGGAACCAGGACCCAGATAACAGAGAAAAAACAGATGAAAAACCAATACCTGACGTGCCTGACATCATCAAGGACTGGGGAAGACAACCATTGTTTTAACCAATTTGAGAGCAAGGGGTATGGGAGTTCGCAGATCTGTCTCCATGGGGGGCAAAGCCATAGTCAGGTTATGTTCTAAAGCCTATGTTAGTAGCTATACATTGCCTTGGGCATTTGCCCCCTCTTGCCCCCCACCGGGATGCCAATAGCCAGTAGGGATGTGCAATGCATTGTTTTACAATGCATTGCGCACACCCTTTGGCAGTCAAAGGATTAAACATTTTCTGTCACAGGTTGGAGTATGATCAGGCATGTGAACACATAGACACCAAGGGGGGCTTGAGCACCTGCCCTTTTTTTGCAAAGTGCCCTCATGGCCTTTTAACAAAAAAAAAAAAAAAGTTGCCCCGCCGCCCAGTCAGGTCTGTGCCTCCTTCAGGACAGACCTGTAGGTGCTGCGCTTCCTCTTCTGCTCTTTAGTATTACAGAGCGCTGGGAGATGACATCATCTCCCAGCGCTCTGCATGAAGAGAAGACCGCACAGGGGCTCCAGCAGCTACAGGTCTGTGCCAAAGGAGGCACAAACAGACCTCTCCTGCTGCATGAACACCAGGGAAGAGGTTAGAAAAGGACACTGGGGGGCAATGTGGAATTGAAGGGGCAATATGGATCTGATGGGGGGCAAGATGGAGATGATGGCAATATAGAGATGATGGGGCAATGTATGTGAGGGTAAGTTGGAGCTGATAGCAATATGGAGCTGATGGGGGACAATATGGAGATGAAGGGGGCAATGTGAGGTTAAGTTGAAGCTGATGAGGCAATATGGAGCTGATGGGGGGTATTGTGAGGGTAAGTTGGAGCTGATGGGGCAATATGGAGATGATGAGGGCAATATGGAGATGATGGGGCACTGTGGAGCTGATGGGGGCAATATGGAGATGACAGGGGACAATGTAAGGGCAATATGGAGATGATGGGGCAATATGGAGATGATGGGGGCAATGTGAGGGTAAGTTGGAGCTGATGGGGCAATATGGAGCTGATGGGGGCAATGTGAGGGTAAGTTGGAGCTGATGGGGGCAATATGGAGCTGATGGGGGCAATGTGAGGGTAAGCTGGAGCTGATGGGGCAATATGGAGATGATGGGGGCAATATGTAGATGATGGGGGCAATGTGGAGTTGATGGGGGCAATTTGGAGCTGATGAGGGCAATATGGAGCTGACAGGGGACAATGTAAGGGCAATATGGAGATGATGGGGGGCAATGTGGCGATTAGGAGCATTGTGGAGGTGTCCAGTGGAGATGACCAATGGGGGGGGACTTCAGATTTCTGTGCCTAAAGGCTCCTGAGATGTAAATTCTTTTCTTTTTTAAAAAATATGTATTTTTAATAAATAATTATGAGAAGTGCCGTTTTTTTTTTCATTTGAGCCCCTGCCCCCCAAAATGCCTGTGCACGTCCCTGAATATGATACTCTCACTTATGAAACCAACATCTTCCCTAATATAGACAAGACATGTTACAGAAATGACAGAGCTCTCGCCACAAATCTGTCCAGATCACGTCTATAGCCGCTGGATATGTAGTATTATGGTTAATCTATTTGTTTTCACTATGCAATCATGTGGGTTCCATTCCTTATGTAGCAGCTACACTTCAAACGATGATAACAAATTATGATGGTGCTATACTGTGTGAAACACGTTCTGGAAAAACACCCTGTACGTGTAGTTTGGTTAAAGTGACTGTAAACAGTTTTGACTTTATATGTTGTTTACTTTTTATTATATTTTCTCTTAACCTATAGATTTAAGAAAACCTACATTTTACCTATATTTTTTTATTAACCTATAGTTTTTCCTTTACCTATTTTTATATAATATAAATGCTGACTTTTTGGTTGATAGAAACAGCTTACAGAGAGGATCAAGTGGACTGTGAGATTCGAGTGACATTCTGATGTCGTCCTTTTGATTCGGGCGACGTTATGATTACGCCCTTTTGATGGATGCCTACTAGAGGGCGACATTTCAATAGAATACCTTGAAATTCCATCATAATTATCTGCATAATTTCATAAACCATCCAGTCATACTGCGTCCGATAGTGTGAAGACGGTTTAGTCCATCTTGGAATGGATTGTCAGCTTCTCCGATCCAGTGGAAACTTTTAACCCTTTGCAACTCTTTGCAATGCATTGCGTACTCTTCTGGCACTCAAAGGCTTAATGTAAGAGTCCCCCCCCTCCCAATTAGAATATTCAACTGCAGATATTATCCAGTACGATCGAGTTCAAGCTGTTTTTGGACTTTTGATTTATACGTTGTTTTTAGCACTGGTACATGTGTTATTATGAGACTATTCCATTTTGATATGGATTATTTGTTAGTTTATATAATTACTAGTTGAACAGCCTGTTACACAGGCCACAGTGTCACAGCCACCCGGTCGCGGGGCAGTCACGCGCAGTAGAGACTGCCCGCGCCATGGCTGATACAGAGCTGGACGCTCCTTCTGAGCGCCCAGCTCTGTATCAGTCGCGGCGTGGGCAGTCTCTACTGCGCATGACTGCAGCATGCGCAGCAGTGTCTACTGCACATGTCGCGGCGTTACACATGATTTAGCAAATTATTATATAGGATATCTGCTTGATATTATGCTCCATTATTTTATTTTTGTTTATGTTTATTTTTTTTTTTTTTAATTCCAAGTTTATTAAACGTTTCATATGTAATACAACCAGCATAATAAATAGAATGGTACAGATAGGCTTGTACATACAAAGGAATAGGGAAGCACTTCAAACATAGAATGCCTTTAACACGTTGTCCCCTGACCCTTATGAGTAAGAAGGCTATCTAATTATGGTTACACAAGCCAAACTAGAGTTGAGTTTCTTGTGTCCAGTGAAGGACAAGAAAAGGAAAAAAGAGAGAGAAAAGAGGAAAAAAAAGTGGGAGGGGGGAGGATGACCTAAAGGGATAAAAGGGAAAGGGAAAGGCACCAAAAAGGGAGGAATTGAGGGCAGCAAGGCACCGCCCGTCCAGAAAGCCAGAGCGATCAAGGTTACCAAATCAGGGTCAGTGTGGCAAAAGATCCCAAGTAAGACCAGGAGTAGAGACATTGTCGACCCAAGGGGACCAAATAGGAAGGTAAGAGGCCGACGTATTCCGCAAGTAAGCCGTAATTTTTTCCATCTTCATAAGCTGACATATTCGTCCCTCCAATTGTTCAGTCCCAGGAGGCACAGATTTCCAGTGGTATGCAACATGACACCGGACTGCCGCACAAATCCTGTAGACCAGCTTAAGTGACGAGACGGGGAGAGCGACTGCTTGGTAAGGTCTATTCAAGAGACCCGTCCACGGATCTGGAGTTATGTGTGTTTATGTTTATTTTAACTGCACCTTGGTAGATAGCAATCTTTATTCAATATCATAGCCTAGAACTGTTCATGGATGTATCTAGAGCTGATATACTACCACAAGTGAAGGGCAGATGTAGTCAGACATAGCAGAGGTCTTGTTACCAGGGAGCATAAAACAGTAGAGCTGGGTAACCATGAGCCGTGTCCTCCTTCACAGGTTCTGCAATATTCGCCCTCTTGATCCTCTGACGAAGTGGGAGGAGGAAACCCATGAATAAGTGTGAAGTTGCCCACTAATGTGCATTCTTGTTAGTGTCAGTCCCTCCCCACAACCGCTGCAAGGTTTCTCCCATAGTGACATCAAGTGTTTGGCCAATACTCTTGTTGTCACTTCACGAGGTCATTTTATAGATAAAAGAAAACTCACAGCGCCAACTCACCATAACCAATCCATACAATAAATAAATTTTAATTTTTAAATGTGAATATAAAGTGTATACATAGATAGCAGCTAGGAATGAGAGGGCTCTAGCTGCTATCTATGTATACACTTTATATTCACATTTAAAAATTAAAATTTATTTATTGTATGGATTGGTTATGGTGAGTTGGCGCTGTGAGTTTTCTTTTGTCTTTTGGTTTCTATGTCTCCATTACTCATTCAAGCAGCCTCCTCACCTATCCAACTTAATTATTTATATATAGCACAATTATCATTGCACAATTAGTATCACTGTAACTTTATTTCTGTTTTTCACACTTTGCCTTTAAGAGTAGGCCTTAGGCCTTCTCTAGCTTAAATGCTCCTAGTTTGGTATCCGCTATTCCTCACATGACCTGTGGGGGCTGATATAAAGGTCACATTATTATAGAGTGAGCTGTTGGATCCACAGCTCCCTCATATCCATTGTGGTCTTGTATAGTCCACCATGTACATCTTTTCATTATATGTATGTCTCCTGTTTTTAATTGCACCACACTGGGACCCAGAAGCAATAAAAAGAGCACATTTAAAGGGTCCCTTGCTCTCCAACGCGTTTATAACAACATCTCTTCAGGGAAGTTCAAGTTTTATTTTAACTTTAAGATAGGACATTACAGATGTATAGAGTAGGACTTGCCGTACAGTGAGAAAGCTTGGCGAGGTGGCAAGCTTACCCACAACTTGGCCAATTTGTGAAAACTAATATCTCACTTATTTTATTTATTTAGAAATATTATTATATATGCTAAACGCAGGGCACATATTTATTTTATACATAGAGAATCGCTGGTTTGTTGTTGTGTCTGTTCATTTTATAGATATTCTGGCAACCCGCGTGCAGATTCTTCCAGCTACTAGAGGACATCAGATGAGTAACAGAGCTCAGGACAAGGGATCAAGAGGCTTTCTCTACAGTCCTCTCTCTGTGATAGTGAACAAGACCATCTATGTCCGGCAGCATGGGAGCTGCGCAGTCTGACCTATTCATCAATACATCTCATATATCTCCATTTCATCAAATGATATTAATTTCATCTCATCTGCATCTTTGAGTTCTTGTGGATTCCATCCATTGTGCATGTTCAAGGTCTGTGTGATGATAAACTTAATTCGTACATATGGATTCTGATTTTCAGTAGACTAATTTTATCATTTTTTGTATCTTTATGGCACTCACTGAATTGATTTTAAGTGCAGACATTATTGGACTTAATGAACTACTGTCAGAAATAGTAACACATCTTTTTATTATTCTTTTATCCAGTCATTTGTATTTTTGTGTTTTCTTTTAATCTGTTTGTATTTTATATCAGAACAAGTATTTATTCATTTATTTACTTATTTAATCAATCAGTCTATTTATGTACATTGTTCCCTGAATACAGAGCTTCTTACAACCCTCTTTAGATATTTGTATATTTCCATCCAGTGACTCAGGCCTGTTCTGGTATTTTATGCTTACTTAATTTCTTGTTTTTCTTGATACAAACACGACAATCAGGGGTACATGGCATGGAATTCAAAATCACTAGCAGGGCTGGATTTACATCTCAGGAGCCTGTAGGTACAGAATTCTGAACCCCCCCCCCCCCCACAATTTGCCAACTCCACTGGACACCTCCACAATGCTCATCAGCTCCATACTGCCCACCATCAGCTCCATATTGCCCCCATCATGTCCATATCCCCTCACATTGCCCCATCATCTCAATATTGCCCCCTTCACGTCCATATATCGTCTCCATATTGGCCTCGGTTTGCTACCTCGCTGGAGAGGAGAGGTATGTGCCTCCTTTGGCACACAGCTCCAGCACAGTCTGTAATGCAGAGCGCTGGGTGATGATGTCATCTCCCAGCGCTCTGCATTATTACTTAAGAGCCAACGGCAACGAGGGAGCTCAGTAGCTACAGGTTTTTGGAGCAGACCTCTCCTCTCAATGTTGTTGCTAGAGCCAATCGGGGGGGGGGGGGGGGACAGGGGTGACTGACGAGGCTAATAAAAAATAAAAAAAATGAAGCCAAAAAACTGTCCCAATAACAGGCACCCCTCTGTGGGATGCGCCTGTAGGCAGGTACCTACTCTGCCTTATTGCAAATCCGGCCCTTATCACTAGAGCAAGTCTCAATAATCTGGCAAACCAGAAGTGCACAGGACTGGTTTATAAGAAATGTCAGGATGGAGCCAGAAGCTTCTGGATGATTTTAGAATGCAGGATCTCAGGACTGATCAGTAGAGCATTACACTGACAAGATAGGATCTGTCTATCATGCAGTATATCATGGTGCAGGCAATCTTGGAGCTCCCTCTGTTAGAGACTACAATTCCCAATATCCCCAAAGAGCAAACGGCTCAGAGAGCAGCAGTGCTACCTCTCATACAAGAAGACCCAGGTTTAAAGGGATAGTAATACTTTGTTTTATCTTTATTTTATTTTGTAGGCATTAAAAACACATGAAGAACGATATAAGCCTTATCTCTCAAACCTTTATGGTTTGAGAGATATTCACAAGCAAAGTTTCCCCTCCAGCCCCTTTTACCTAGTGTAAGCCATCTCTTCTCAGATGTGGAATCCAGTCCATAGACCAGACAGATAACAGAAGGGGACAATCTTCTTCCTATGAGAGCAATGAAAGCCCTGCCCCCCTTGACAAGTTTTTCAGGTTTTTCCCTTATCTTAATTGAAGATTGTCCCTCTCTGCAATCTACCTGGGCACCTCCCTTCTGATCTGGCTGAGCAGTGTTACATCAGTAAAAGGGGTGGGAGGGGGATACTTTATCTTTCAATTACTCTTGAACTACAACTCTGACAGAATTGAAATAACACTCTCCAAAGTCCAAATATTATGATGATTAATTAGAGCTGCTTTTAATATGAAACATTACTATCCCTTTATATCCGGACTAGTTGAACAGCCCGTTACACGGGCCACAGTGCCACTGCCACCCGGTCGCGGGGCAGTCACGCGCAGTGGAGACTGCCCGCGCCACATCTGATACAGAGCTGGACGCTCCTTCGGAGCGCCCAGCTCTATATCATCCGCGGAGCGGCCAGTCTCTACTGTGCATCCTGCAGCACGCGCAGCAGTGTCTACGGTGCATGTCGCGGCGTTACACACGATTTAGCAAATTATTATATAGGATAGACTGACCTACTGGCAGTTCCTTGTGGTACAGATCTCTTTTTTCAATTAAAATGGACTATCCACAAAAATAATATGGACATTTATTAATTTGTTTGCCTAAATCTAGATGTTGCATTCCTTTTTATCATAGCGGCCTTGTGGAATGATCTGCAAAATGAGCTAATCGAAAAAACAACCGGATTTTGTAAATGGAGGAGTAAACTAAATCACGGCCTCAAACTGGTCAGCCTTTTACAGGGCGGTTGGGAAAGCCGTGACCATAATAACAGCAATACTGTGTATAATAACATACACATGGACTTTCTAGAGAAAACAAATGGAGTGCCATAAAAACATTAGGACATTATCCTGGGATTACAATGGACATTAATAGCATTCCTGGAAGTGTTATACATAATCCTGGTTAATAAAATGGAGACGTTCTCAAATGCGGACGGATGTTGATACACAGAGAACGTTTTAGCAGTTATCCAATATGTCTATATTTGTTGCTGTTGAAATGGAGAAAATGACATGTTGCTTTTAATGATATAAAACGAGACACTCTTCCCCTGCAGTCCTGAATCTGCAACTTTGTATTTCATCTCTTGGACGCTCTTCAGTGGAGGGAATGGTAAACCATAATTGTGTATCCCACTTGGGGTAGAAATGTTAAAAAGATACAAATATACACGTGTAGAGATTTTGCCCAAATCTTATTACATCATCCGCAGCTGTGAGATGCCACATCGCCTATTCACATTCTACATAGAAGCGACAGTTTGAAACTTTTTTTTTTATATACAAAAATATGAAAATGTAACCTTTGAAGAGCCACAGGAATGAGCAACACATTGCAGAGCATTGCACACCTCTCGGATCCTTAACCCTTTGAGTGCCAGAGGGGGACCAGGGGAGGGCTGGCAACTTGTGGCCCAGGGGGTAAATACAATTAAAGGAATAGTAATACTTCGTTTTAACTTTATTTTATTTTGTAGGCATGAAAAAAACATGAAGAATTATATAAGTCTTATCTCTCAAACCTTTATGGTTTAAGAGATATTCACAAGCAAAGTTTCCCCTCCCACCCCTTTTACTGATGTAACACTGCTCAGCCAGGGCAGAAGGGAGGTGCCCAGGTAGACTGCAGAGAGGGACAATCTTCAATTAAGATAAGGGAAAAAGCTGAAAAACTTGTCAAGGGGGGCAGGGCTTTCATTGTTCTCATAGGAAGAAGATTGTCCCCTGCTGTTATCTGTCTGGTCTATGGACTGGATTCCACATCTGAGAAGAGATGGCTTACACTAGGTAAAAGGGGCGGGAGGGGGAAACTTTGCTTGTGAATATCTCTCAAACCATAAAGGTTTGAGAGATAAGACTTATATCGTTCTTCATGTTTTTTTAATGCCTACAAAATAAAATAAAGTTAAAACAAAGTATTACTATCCCTTTAAGTGGCCCATTTCTACTATCATTTGATCCCACTGTCCAGGCCCACCCCTTTTTTTAATTTTAAAATGTGCATTAATATTGCGAAGGCAAGTGATACCACATGGTTTACAGTGATGCTACAGAGCTTACAGTTTATCTAAAGCTAACTAATGGTATCATAGAGCTTACAATGGATATAGTTGTAATGTAGCTCCATTTGGATTGCAGCTCTGTGGTATCACTAGTGGAGCTCCATTTATATCAGGAAGCAGGAGCAGCAGCGGCCCATTGTCCCAGACATATGACTGGCCCAGGGGGCAATTGCCCCCTTGCCCCCCAGGCCAGCCCTCCCCTGAGGGGGACGCAATGCATTGCTTAGCAATGTATCGCGTACCCCTCTGGCACTGAAAGGGTTAAACTGTTAATATCTGTAAGTTTTTTTTTTAAACCCGTTGAATGCCAGAGGGATATGCAACGCATTGCTGAGCAAGGCGTACCTCTCTGGCACTCAAAGGGTTAAACTAGGGCCAGACCACGGTTTACGGGCTCGATCCAAATGTTGGAGACGGCTGTTTTTTCTGCCGACTGCATTTTGTTCCAGCGCAGTAAGCTATTCTAATGTCTGTGCTGTGAAAAAATACCGGCAAAAAAAAGAGCCATCGTGTGATAAAGTTAAGAGGTGTTTTCATCCATTCAAAATTATGAAAACACTGTAATTATCAATTCAAATGTCTGCGTTAGCCATGAAAACCCAATAAGGGACTCAAGTTATCACAGGAAAGTTAAGACCTACTTTTTTTTTTACTTGAGTCCCGTATCAGCTATTTAAAGGGATAATAATGGTTCATTTTAAGTTGATTTAATATTGTAGACATTAAAAAAGGTTAACATCTATGTAAGTCTTATCTCTCAAATCTTTATGGTTTGAGAGATATAACTTGCTAAAGTTCCCTTTTCCTGGCTGTTTTACTCAAGTCTGCCATCTAGCTGACAGCTGCAGATTCCAGTCATTTGACCAGACAGAGGCTCTTCAGCAGAGCTGAAATCACGCTATTTAGAAATAAATACTTCATTGGATCGGTCCACAAAGTGTGCTTGCAAGCTAGGCACACTTTGTACACCGTTCCAAATTAAGTATTTATCTTTAGATATCGTTATATCGGTGCTGCTGAAGAGCCACATCTGGTCAAGTGACCAGAATCTGCTTCTGACAGTTTTACAGCTCGTCAAGCAGAAAGGGACGGGACCAGAGAACTTTATTTTCCTATATCTCTCAAACCATAACAGTTTGAGAGATATGAATAAGTGCAAGTACTCTCTTTTAATTGTATCTACCATATAGTTAATAGTTTTTTCTGACATTACTATCCCTTTAAATATTACTATCCCTTTAAACAGCCGATGCAGAAACTTGAATGAAAAAAAAAAGTTTAGAAATTCCCCTAAGTCCTCAGTGGATGTATTGATACTGGGCTCTAAGCCCCATATCAATATATCTAAAGTATGAAAAATGTGTCAGACGTTAGTAGAATTAACCCTATGAGTGCCAAAGGGGTATAATTACCCTGCTGGCATTCACAGGGTTAACCTGACTAAGTTAAAAAAAAACATCCCATTAAAAGTAACACTTACCATTAATCCTGATGTCCAGCAGAGTCCTCAGCTTCCTGGTCATCTTCTGTCTTTCACTTCAGTCTTCTCTTCTTTCTTCTCTTGCTTTTTTCTTCTGCCTGTGAAATAAAACAACAGCATTATTACAATGCATTAACAATCACATCGTGGATTCCTGAGCAGAGTCATATACCTGAGCAGAGTCGGATACCTGAGCAGAGTTGGATACCTGAGCAAAGTCAGATACCTGAGCAGAGTTGGATACCTGAGCAGAGTCAGATAACTGAGCAGAGTCGGGTACCTGAGCAGAGTCAGATAACTGAGCAGAGTCGGGTACCTGAGCAGAGTCAGATAACTGAGCAGAGTCGGGTACCTGAGCAGAGTCAGATAACTGAGCAGAGTCGGACACCTGAGCAGAGTCAGATAACTGAGCAGAGTCGGGTACCTGAGCAGAGTCAGATAACTGAGCAGAGTCAGATAACTGAGCAGAGTCGGACACCTGAGCAGAGTCAGATACCTGAGCAGAGGCAAGGGGGCAGGGTTTTCCTTATGATCACAGTAAGAAGATTGTCCCTTGCTGTGATCTGTCTGGTCAAGAGACCAGATTCCACATCTGAGGGAAGGTGACTTACACTAGGTAAAAGGGGCGGGAGGGGGATACTTTATCATTCAATTACTCTTGTACTACAACTCTGACAGTATTGATATAACACTCTCCATGGCCCAAATATTATGAAGATTAATTTGAGCTGTTTTTACTTTGAAACATTACTATCCCTTTAATAGCCACACATTACTATCTGTTTAAGTCCACTTAGGTAGGGGAGAAGCCTTCATTTTAGGAGTTTAGGGATTTGGAGTCCGGCAGTGAAGTATCCTGTCCACCTCTTGGGAGTTATATCCAATACTAACTCAGGATTCATTTTGCTGAACCAGTCTATGGAAATTGATTTCTAGCGGACATAACAGTTTTCTGGCCAAGTTAAAGCGGAACTCCCATGGTTATACAACAAAAGCTAGTAAGTTAAATATCCCCCAAGTCAACATATGTAAAACATCCCTTATATATTTGTATATTGTACAATCTGACCCGTTATTCAAGCGGAGAGACCGAGCAGACAGCAGACATCTTGTCGAATCCGCTCTACTGCGCATGCGTGAGTTGTCCCTGGGCCTATCACTCACCAGAGAAGTCTCTGCCCACAGCCGTCTGTGGGATGATGATGCAGGCGCTATCGTCAGGATGGAGGCGGTAACAAAGGAGCCTTTCGGCTCAACAGCGGTCACGCGCAGTGCGTTTTTAATTTTGCAAAGGGTCATCAGGCATATATTTCTTTATCAGTTTATGCATTAACACAGGATTTGTTTTATAAAATTAAATACACAGTGCAATATAACGATGGATGACACATCGATAGAGACTATATCATGGTGGGGTGGTAGTTCCGCTTTAAGAGAAGTGTGTGTTACTGTTAGGAGTCGTTAGCGCCAATGGTATAATATATAATTGTTTACTCAAGCAATTTGTTATGAAACTACTCATTGTGTAAAGTAAACAACCTAAAGTGAAACAGGCGTTTTGTTCTAATGTGAGAGTGAATCTAGTTCCCTAATCTTAAATAAATAAAAAACACTGAAACTGAAAAGTCTCTGACTTCATATGTCCGAGAGATGAAAGAAGTCTAAACAGACCATCTTGGAAGAATCTCTGACTCATCTACAGTTACATCTCCTTCTCCACCGCAGATTATTTCAGTATTCACAATCACTTAAAGGGGCTCTTGAAGGCATAGTATACGGCCTTATTATAATTGGCTTGCCTAGCCTTGGTTTACCTTTAAAGGGATAGTAATGGCTTAAAATAATAACAAGTGGTATTGTAGATAAGGAAAAAATAAATCCATTGGTGCAAGTCCTATCTCTCAGTCTTTTATGGTTTGAGAGATAGAACGTTTTATAGTTCCCTTCTCCCTGCTGTCTCCTGTAAAGCTGACAGCAGGACATGCCGACTCGAAGCAGCTCTTCAGAGTAGCCGAGATACCGAAATCTAAAAAGAAATACTTCATTGGAGCGGTCTACAGAGTTTGCCTGGTTTGTAAGCATACGTTGAAGATTGTTCCAATGAAGTAGTTCTTTTAGATTTAGGTATCTCGGATCTGCTGAAGACAGGGGTGGACTGACCATACGGGCATTCGGTCACGGACCAAGGGCCCATGACCGAAGGGGGCCCGCCGCCGCTTCCAGCGTTGCTCAGCCGCTGTCAAACACCACAGCTGCCGGCGCGCCATTCTACTAATACAGAGCGCTGGGAGATGACATCATCTCCCAGCCTCTGCATTACCAGAGGCGTGTGGGACTTCGACACCCCGCTAGACCACCAGGGACTGGAGGTACCGGCAGTGTGGAGATGAGGGGGCATGGTGGTGGAAGGGGCGATGTGGAGATGGGGGCATTGTGCAAAGGACATTGTGGAGATGAAGGGGGCAATGTGGAGATGAAGGGGGCATTGTGGAGATTAAGGGGGCAATATGGAGATAGGGGCATTGTGGAGATGAAGGGGTAATGTGGAGATTTCTGCAGGGGGCCCAGACCTCTTTTTGGACCAGGGGCCCTGGGTCCTGTCAGTCCGCCCCTGGCTGAAGAGCCACTTCGAGTCGGCCGACTCAATTCTCCTGCTGTCAGCTTTACAGGAGACAGCAGGCAGAGGGGAACTTTGAAACGTTCTATCTCTCAAACTATAAATGGTTTGAGAGATAGGACTTGCACCGATGGATTTCTTTTATCCTTATCTACAATACTACTTGTTATTATTTTAAGCCATTACTATCCCTTTAATCCTGTTCATGTGCTGTACACGTTTCATGGATTTTGTAGTCGGGAAGGGGGATAGTCCTATATAAAGGGGTTGGTAGAAGTGTTCAGTCCTTCTGGGTCCTCATCCACTCACTGTAAATGTCTCCTGTGAGAAAGCAGGTCAGTTTAATAGAATCATATTAGATACTTTGTTTTTTATGATTAATAGTTTTAGATGTTTTTATCTTGGGGTTTCTAAATCCTACGTGTTTCCTTAAAAGCAATCTCCTCAGGGGCATTTTTTAATTTAAAAGATGGCAATATGTATATAGGATAAGAATCTCTTAAAATGGATACCTTGGTGGGGTAAGAGAGCTTAACCCCTTCGTGACACAGGACGTACATGTACGTCCTGTGTGGCTGTCACTTAGTGACAGAGGACGTACATGTACGTTCCGGAAATCCGGCTCCCCGCGCGGCTGCGCGCCGTTCGGGGACTCCGGATTGTTTAAAAAAAAAAAAAAAATGTTAGACGGACGTTAAGTGACGGCCGCGTCTGCACGCGGCCGTCACTAAGGGGTTAAACATCTTCTGGACAAAACACTCATTTTTTGATACAAGCAAGTTAGCACATTGGTAAAATATATGCTCTGGACAGGGTTGACATTTGGGTAAATCGTATGGAGTTGCTACACCAACCTATGGAGGTTTATGGTCAACTGACCACAGGGGAGGGCTGGCAACTTGTGGCCTGGGGGGCAAATACAATCTACTGGCCCATTTCTTTAGTCGCTCCAGCCCAGTGTCCCAGCCCATCCCCTTTAGTTACTTTTAATATTTATATTAATGCTGTAAAGTAAGGTAAACAAGACCACATACCTTACAGGTGAAATTAGGCTACTCTAATGATACCATAGAGCTTACAATTTAAGTACAGCAACATGATTGATACCATACAGCTTACAAGGGAAATAGGTTATACTGTTAGTGTAACTCTATTTGGATTGTAGCTCTGTGGTATCATTTACGTATTTCCATTTCAATTGTAAGCTCTGTGTATCACTAGTGTAGCAGCAATTGGGAGACTGAGTGAGGCAGTGACCCACTGGCCCAGACATGTGACCAGCCCAGGGGGCAATTGCCCCCCAGGCCAGGCCTCCCCTGACTGACCAGAGGTGTTCATAAGATGGTGTTGAAACAGCGCCACTGTAACATTTCAGGCCACTGAGCTACTGCAACTAAAAAAATCAAGTTTGAGCTGTAATAACTTTTCAATAAAACACTTTAGCACTTTTGGGCAATTTGAAAGAGCTTAAACATACTTTGAACAAACTATGTGACAAAACCCTCATTTTGTTTTGAAACAAGCAAATTAATACATGTATAATATATGCTCTATACAGAGTTCACTTCTGAGTACTTTATACGGAGTAGCACAAGATTATTTTGTTCTTTGTTGCAGATCATTTCATGGCCATGTAACTACAGAGGGGCAGGAGGTGCAGTTATGATTGGGCCTGGCATCCAAGGCCCAGTAGGTTTTTGATTATTTTTGAGTTAGGAGGCCAAAAAAAGGCGTTTGCACCAGTGCCCTCCAATGACTAGTTACATAACAAACGGATGATCTCATTAGAGATTAATTTTAGATTTGTGTTAGCCATCTTGTTTAGAACTAAAATACAGAATGACTCATGTTGGGTTCTTTAATCATGTCAGCCAATCAGAGTGAGGGGGAAGAGATCACATGATGCACATGCTGTATAAATAAGATGTTTGTTGGACAGTCCATGTGCATCGAGATGTTGGATGAACACCTAGCGAAGCTGAGAAAGAACTTCTGCAAAGGACTGGATGAGAACCCGAACCCTCTGATCAGAAGACTCACTGCCACCACTGCAAACCCCTTCGACTGCTACCCGCGGCCCATCAAAGCGAAGACCCTGTGTAGACTGGATAGACCAAGAGTAGTCAATTTTTGAACCACCAGCTGTTGGGGACTACAATTTGCAATAGCAACTTTTGCTTTGAATTGGAGACCTCTCTTGCATTCAAAGGGTGGAAAGCCCCATTTAAATCATTTGGAATTTAGGAAATATGTATAATACCTATTACTCAGCAAAAGTTACTGAAACATGGGAAAATGCAGAAGTCATCCTAATGCACAGAAAAGGTGATAAGGCGTATCTAAAAATCTAACAACCAGTGAGCCTATTGCCAGTCGTTTGCAAGGTTTTTACAAAGGTATTATCAAGAAGAATGGCCACAATGTATCACAGCTTAAGGAACAAGCAGCCTTCAGGAGCGGTTTCAGTGCCATGGACCGTATCCAGACAGCGCAACAAGTTATAGAGGGACATAATGAGTAGAGCCTTCCGTTATGCATCACCTTCATTGACTACGGAAAGGCCTTTGACTCAGTGAAAAAGCAAGAAATAATTGATGCCCTGATCAACTACGGAATAGATAGCGCTTACATCAATATCCTGCAATCGATATATGAAAATGTAACTTCATCAATACAGGAAAACAATGACAAAGTCCAGAACAACATAGAAAAAGGTGTCCAACAAGAAGACACAATCTCCCCAAAATTATTTTCTGATTGTGTAGAAGAAATTTTCCACAAACTAAATGGGACAAAAATAGGACTTAAGATCAATGGAGACTACATACATCACTTACATTTGGAGACAATATAATTCTCTTTGCCAGTAATTCTGAAGAAACTGCGAAAACGCATTGAAGAGCTACAACAGGAAAGAAAAAATGTTGGTCTGAAGATGAATATCAACAAAACACAAGTCATGTTTAACAAATTTACCGTAACAAGGAAGATCCCAGTAGATGGACAAGAACTAGAAGTGGACAAGTATGTTTAACTTGGACAGGAGATGTCAACGGATGGAAAACCATGATGGAAACTGAGCAACAAGAAAAACTGGGAAGGCAAGCATTAGGAAAACTACCACTCTGACTCAACAGAGAGGTTTTTGACTAATGTGTCCACTCATTTCTTATATATGGCTGTGAAATATGGTTACTGAATGCAAAAGCCACATCAAAACTTAAAGTTAAGGAGAGGAGTATGGAACATCGAACTCTGTACCTAACAAAAAGAGACTAAAATCCGGGTGCGTGGATTCATCAGCAAAGAAAGGTCTATGACATCACTGAAAGAGTAAAGAGCCTAAAATGGAAACGAGCAGGCCACATAGCAGGAAGAACTGACGGTTGATGGACCAAGCTAATTTTGGAATGGATTACACTCGATACTAAACGCCCAAGAACACCAAAGACAAGATGGGTAGAAGAAATTACCAAATTTGTTTATACACAGTGGCAACAAGAGGCACAGGACTGAAGCAGTTGAAACTCGCAGAGGAGACCTTCAACCCTCAGTGGATCGACAACAGATGAAGATGACGTTGAATGCTAGATAGGTCTCCAAAGCACAACCATATTCTCTTTTATTAAACTTGCTTCCATGGGATGGAATCCTAATCCTTTTAGCTAATTAAAGGAGTAATAACCATGTTTTAGTGTAATATTAATTATCTGAATGGCATATGTTGCGTTATTTTACATTCAGGCTTGGTTCTTCTTAATTCAGTGAGCTTACTTTGAATCAGTTATTTCATTTCTTCTGTTCCTTCCACGTACAGTGATGTGAGCACCCTCATCTGTAGTCTGTATGTAGTGTCTGGGACTCGGCCGTATCTGCAAAGAATCATAACATCTCAGTCATTGTGCCCCACTCTAACCCACAGGTCGTCAATCGATGAAGTACAAGTTCCATCATCCTCATCTAGCTGTTATTTTAGGAAGAAGTTTAAAAAAACACCACCACCACCTAATAGTAAACCCAACTTAAAGGGGAACTACCACCCCACACAATATTTACCTTTACTAAGTCCCCATCGGGCAACTAGCTGCTTAGTAGTGCTAGTCACCAGAATAATTACCTTATTTAATAGATTTTGCCTCTCTTTCATGGGTGACAGGCAGGACGGAGAGCGGACATCTTTCCATTGTGACATCCGCGCCTGCGCTGTCAGTCTCAGCCAAATGGCTCCTAGAAACACCTCCTAGAGCCGGCTGGGACTGACAGCGCAGGCGCGTGGACATCACAATGGCAAGATGTCCGCACTCCGTCCTGCCTGTCGCCCATGGCAGAGAGGAGAAATCTATTACATTTTTCCCTACACAGTGACGTGCATTGAGCATGTGATAGCCACAGGTAATGGCGGCATACAGCACCTTGGTGAGTGTTTTTTTTTCCTTTCTTACAAAGCACATAACCTTTTTCTTCTTTTTAACTGATGTTCAGGACAGCTTTATGCCTACCCCATGCATGCTTAAATTCCCTCACTGTATTAACCTCTACCAATTCTGCTGGCTATTCCACTTATCTACCACATCTGCTGTTAGGCTATTCCACGTATCGACCACTTCTGCTGGTAGACTATTCCACATAACTACCACTTCTGCGGGTAGAATATTCCACTTATCTACCACTTCTGCTGGCAGGCTATTACACTTATCTACCACTTCTGCTGGTAGACTATTCCACTTATCTATCACTTCTGTTGGCAAGCTATCCCACTTATCCACCACTTCTGCTGGTAGGCTATTCCACATATCTACAACTTCTGCTTGTAGACTATTCCACTAATCTACCTCTTCTGCTGGTAGGCTATTCCACTTATCTTCTAATTCTGCTGGTAGGCTACTCCAGTTTTCTACCAATTTTGCTGGTAGGCTATTCCACTTATCTACCACTTCTACTGGTAAACTATTCCATTATCTACCACTTCTGTTGTAGGCTATTCCACTTATCTACTACCATCTAAACAGAAACATAGAATTTGACAGCAGAACCACAAATTCTACCTTGTACATGTTAATGTGCAATGCACTGCTTCGTAATGCATTTAACACAACTTGTTCCTTAATACATTAAGAAGGTTTATGCACTTTGCCTGCCTCAGATTGAAAAAAAAAATACCATCAACTGTCTTGTCCGCACCCACGGACCTGATATCCCGGACTAACTGAAGATGTTATCTCTTGAACAAAGACACAAGGGCCATTAGAATTTTCTATCCATACTAACGTAAGTGGCAGGTTATTATTAGGTGGTGTTAATTCTCCATTAAGTAAAGGTTTCTTAACCCTTTAACCCTTACAGTGCCAGTGTGAGGCATGAAACGAGTTACAGTAAAAATAAATTCACATGTCGGAACTCGTTATTACATTTTATTAAACTTCACAAACATATTATATAAATACGAGGGCAAAATTCCATCACCTGTGTGTCACTCTGTAGTACTGAATTAATGATACTTCAGTTACAATATTACTATTCTATTCTCACACATTTGTGGGTCCATTTTTCCATTCAACCCTTGGATGTTAGAGACGTCTCCTATGCATTGCTTTTCCAACTCAATGGAGATCTATCCAGCATTCATGGAGTTACAAGTTACAATACACCAATTTCATGTAAGGTGTCTCCCCACGGCTCCCCCAGTTTGACTTTGGACAACTGAGAAAAACCTGTTACTGAAAAAAGCCTAATGTGAAAATAATGTCTGTTCTGCACATAAAGCGGTATAGATCAACACTGATATTATCTGATTCTTGACCCTTTGAGTGCCAATGGGGAACGCAACGCACTGCTTTGCAATGCGTTGCGTACCCCTCTGGCACTCAAACGGTTACTATTCACAAACCCTTTTAACCCTTTAAAGGGATAGCAATGTTTCATAATAAAAGCAGCTCCGATTAATCATCATAGTATTTGGACCATGAAGAGTGTTATATCAGTACTGTCAGAGTTGTAGTTCAAGAGTAACTGAATGATAAAGTATCCCCCTCCCGCCCCTTTTACCTAGTGTACGCCGCCTCCCCTCAGATGTGGAATCTGGTCACTTGACCGGACAGGTCACAGCGAGGGACAATCTTCTTACTGTGATCATAAGGAAAACCCTGCCCCCCTTGACAGGTTTTTCAGGTTTTTCCTTATGATCACTGAAGAATGTCCCTCTCTGTGATCCATCCGGACAAGTCTTGCTGCTCCAAGGTGAGCAGTGTTACATCAGTAAAAGGGGCGGGAGGGGGATACTTTATCATTCAATTACTCTTAAACTACGTACAACTCTGACAGTACTGAAATAACACTCTCCACGGCCAAAATACTATGAAGATTAATTGGAGTTGCTTTTATTGTGCAACATTACTATCCCTTTAAATACCCTTATTTACCAATATGTGAATAATAAACGCTAAGTACATTTTGTTAGTGCAACAATTTGTATCCTGATAAGAGGCACCAATATAAAGCGTCCTTCACCGGATACTTTTAGGAGCGCCACACAATATAGGCAATACACAGATCTAGTAATATCAATGTTATTTCATATATATTTCATTTATCCAGAAATGATTGCAGAAAGGTCTTTTTTTGTAGAAGAAAATATATGTATATTTGTACATATATAAGCTCCCCAGTGCTTTATTTACCGTTTAAAGGGTTAATAATAAAAGTAATCTTTTGTATCCCTCTTTGACACGCTGCCATATTAAAGTAAGCCTTCGGTACCTGATCGCTATTATTTATAGGACACTGTTGTTTGTTTCTTAAAGGGGTTAAACAGCCGTTGCATCTGGGGCTTTCCACCTCCACCGACCCTTGTGAAAGTTGCAATAATCACCGTTTTAATTTTTTCCTACAACTTTGAGGCTTAATAGCTGCAAAACCTTACAAGTTGTAAAAACAATTAAAGCAATAATTTTAAAAATACACAGAAAGGTCCCTTCAAAAGCTTGTGAACCTTTAACACTTGCCGGTTAAATAGGACCTTGTGCTACAATCAAACCTCGGCCAGAGATGACAAAATGCAGGAGCGTTCCTGTGAGCATACTGATGCCAGCTCAGACGGACTGTTTATTTTCATGATTTCATGGAGGAATTTTAATTTAATGAGTGTTTTGTACACTAATGTAAAGCATGCGCTTCAGCCATGTAATTATGATGTCAAAAATATCTCAGCTTAAACAGCAGCAGCTGACAAAGGAGATTTGATTTGCATTTGAATTGAATGTAGTGTGGGCTTTTCTAGACGGTCGCCAAACGTGTTCCTCCTAAGTGTGCAACCTCAACAAGTATTAGCACCCTCTATTTTAACAGCCGTTTTATTCCCGGAGAATGAAGACATTTAGATTGGCATGTAAGAAACAGGAGTAATTATAAAATGGATTGTGAAAGAACGGAAAAAAACGGGAGAAAAATAGAGAATTGCTAATATAGTTTTACCTCTGTATAAATCCTTGATAAGGCCTCATCTAGAATATGGAGTACGCAAAGAAAGAAAAATCAGGAGAGGCGCCTATAGTGTATTACCAGAGTTGGTAAGATGGCAGAGTGTATATAATGAATTTTATTCAGAAGCTCTTGATAAAGTAAGCGGGTCTTACGAAACGCGTTGAGCGTTTACTGATTAGATTCCATTGTTATAATATCATATTATTTTATTGGTTCTAATTCAAATTTATTTTAATTTTTGTTTGGAAAATTTGAATAAATATCCGCTACCATAGCACCGGTGCTTTGGTTTTTTGAAGCCTTATTCTGGTGTTCTTATACCACATATGCTAAGTGATCATATATGTGGAGCATATTAGTAGATCTACTCTACCGCAGAGGTATATTTAAAGAACGACTACACCAGGAAGTCCACTAAGGAAAAAGAGTTGAACACCTACCTGGGGTTTATACCAGGAATATTGGATACACTGAGAGGCAGTTCATAACCTCTCAAAAAGGTGAGCGTTTTACTTTAAACACGTGGTGAAGGTGGCGGAAGAAGAATTTGGTGAATACTACACTCAGAGGACCTTGTTTGCGCTGTTTGTCTTTCTTTTCTTTATAGTTTTATTGGTGGCAACCCCAACCCAGATTCAGCAGCATAGGACTCTGAAGACACTCCTAGCTTTGGAACATTTCCTGTATCATTTTATGGACTAATTGTGAGGACATTGTGGTGTGTGTACACGATTTTATATTACTGTATAATAGTATTTGGCGCTTCCTGACATATCCCCAGGGTGGGAACTTGTAGTAGAGCCATACCCTGAGGATATATCTTTTTTGTGTTTACAATAAATCAAGTCACATTTAATAAATGTTAGTAATCAGGCTTATACCTGTCACCAACTTAAAAAGCCTGCAGGGTACTTTACCTGTCCCTGTAAAGGTATATGATGTCCGCTGTTCACGTCCTCCACCGGAACCAATCTCCACATTACAGAAACTGGAACTCCAACGATATGCGTACCCTTTGTAGCACTTTTTATTGATAAAATTGTATTATTCATCAGTCCAGAACGGTTCCTTTTTTATTTTTATGGTCATATCGACATATAGTATTTCTTTTTTCCTGTTTGGATTTCTGTGGATTATCATTGGAGTTCCATTTCCTGTAATTTGGAGCCGAGTGTGGAATGGCCCAACCGGGCCAATCGGTTGGAAGTGAGTGATGGGCAAGACAAGCCTTAAATGGATAGTAATACTTCGTTTTAACTTTATTTTATTTTGTAGACATTAAAAAAACACAAAGAATGATATAAGTCTTATCTCTCAGACCTTTATGGTTTAAGAGATATTCACAAGCAAAGTTTCCCCTCCCGCCCCTTTTACCTAGTGTAAGCCATCTCTTCTCAGATGTGGAATCCAGTCCATAGACCAGACAGATAACAGCAGGGGACAATCTTCTTCCTATGAGAACAATGAAAGCCCTGTCCCCCTTGACAAGTTTTTCAGGGTTTTCCCTTATCTTAATTGAAGATTGTCCCTCTCTGCAGTCTACCTGGGCACCTCCCTTCTGATCTGGCTGAGCAGTGTTACATCAGTAAAAGGGGTGGGAGGGGGATACTTTGTCATTGAATTACTCTTGAACTACAACTCTGACAGAATTGAAATAACACTCTCCAAAGTCCAAATACTATGATGATTAATTAGAGCTGCTTTTATTATGAAACGCTACTATCCCTTTAGGCATGAGCCCAGTTATATTGGCCATGCAAATGAGTGATTATGTTTTGTTTATGGGTTTCATTGCAAGAAAATGTATATGTGGTAATAGGTGTGAAAATAAGGGATTTTAAGTAACATGTAAAGGTTATATTATTGGTATTTAATAAAACCGTCTGTTCATACCCATGTTATGTGTTGTGTGGTTGTGTTATGGACTATCCCCAGTCCTTCTTCATATATTTTTTAAAAACTATTACCCAAAACTGTACTCCATATTCTGTAAAAACAAAAGAAAAATCCAAGAGGCGCTCCTAGTGTATTAACGTAATGGTAAAAAAACACCAACCACCACCAATGAAATCGCACTTACAAAATAGGTGGCTGACACTAACACATATGTGTCGTTCAGCTATATGGGCTTTTTGGGGGTATAATTGGAACGGCTCCCCTCCAGCAGTGAACGCAGGCCGCTCTGCTCCTCCACAATCGTCCGCAAAGTAGAAGTAAAATATGCAACAAAGGAAAAACAGGAGAGGCGCCTATAGTGTGTTACCATTTCATATTTTGGGGAATGTGTATTTGTCCCCTGTGGTGAATTTGGTTTGCTCCACAGTGTCTTAGTACATGAGCCTCAATGGGCTCCTTATCAACCTACATTATAGCAGCAGTTTTATTCCCAGGACAAAAACCTACAACACCTAATAATAAATACATTTCAGGTTATTTCAAGTCCTAATGTCACCTCTGTGTAAATTAATTAATGATTTAGAACAATACCACAGTATTTTATATACACAGAGTAACTTATAAACACAGATACGGACATTTCTAAAAACATTAATGTGAGTTGTATTGCTGTGTAGCAATGTGATACATTTATATATATACCACACAGTCTGATCTCCTAAACACAGGGACACCAGGGTGATACACTTCTATATACACCACACAGTCTGATCTCCTAAACACAGGGACACCAGGGTGATACACTTCTATATACACCACACAGTCTGATCTCCTAAACACAGGGACACCAGGGTGATACACTTCTATACACACCACACAGTCTGATCTCCTAAACACAGGGACACCAGGGTGATACACTTCTATACACACCACACAGTCTGATCTCCTAAACACAGGGACACCAGGGTGATACACTTATATATATACACCACACAGTCTGATCTCCTAAACACAGGGACACCAGGGTGATACACTTATATACACACCACACAGTCTGATCTCCTAAACACAGAGACACCAGGGTGATACACTTCTATACACACCACACAGTCTGATCTCCTAAACACAGGGACACCAGGGTGATGCACTTATATACACACCACACAGTCTGATCTCCTAAACACAGGGACAACAGGGTGATACACTTATATACACACCGCACAGTCTGATCTCCTAAACACAGAGACACCAGGGTGATACACTAATATACACACCGCACAGTCTGATCTCCTAAACACAGGGACACCAGGGTGATACACTTATATGCACACCACACAGTCTGATCTCCTAAACACAGGGACACCAGGGTGATACACTTCTATGCACACCACACAGTCTGATCTCCTAAACACAGGGACACCAGGGTGATATACTTATATACACACCACACAGTCTGATCTCCTAAACACAGGGACACCAGGGTGATACACTTATATACACACCACACAGTCTGATCTCCTAAACAAAGGGACACCAGGGTGATACACTTATATACACACCACACAGTCTGATCTCCGAAACACAGGGACACCAGGGTGATACACTTATATACACACCACACAGTCTGATCTCCTAAACACAGGGACACCAGGGTGATACACTTATATACACACACCACACAGTCTGATCTCCTAAACACAGGGACACCAGGGTGATACACTTATATACACACCACACAGTCTGATCTCCTAAACACAGGGACACCAGGATGATACACTTATATACACACAACAGTCTGACCTCCAAAACACAGTGACACCAGGTTGATACACTTATACACACACCACACAGTCTGATCTCCTAAACACAGGGACACCAGGCTGATACATTTATATACACATCACACAGTCTGATCTCCTAAACACAGTGACACCAGGGTGATACACTTCTATATACACACCTCACAGTCTGATCTCCTAAACACAGGAACACCAGGGTGATACACTTATATACACACCACGCAGTCTGATCTCCTAAACACAGTGACACCAGGGTGATATACTTATATACACACCACACAGTCTGACCTCCTAAACACAGGGACACTAGGGTGATACACTTATATATACACCACACAGTCTGATCTCCTACACACAGGGACACCAGGGTGATACACTTATATACACACCACACAGTCTGATCTCCTAAACACAGGGACACCAGGGTGATACACTTATATGCACACCACACAGTCTGATCTCCTAAACACAGGGACACCAGGTGATACACTTATATACACACCACACAGTCTGATCTCCTAAACACAGTGACACCAGGGTGATATACTTATATACACACCACACAGTCTGACCTCCTAAACACAGGGACACTAGGGTGATACACTTATATATACACCACACAGTCTGATCTCCTACACACAGGGACACCAGGGTGATACACTTATATACACACCACACAGTCTGATCTCCTAAACACAGGGACACCAGGTGATACACTTATATACACACCACACAGTCTGATCTCCTAAACACAGGAACATCAGGGTGATACACTTATATACACACCACACAGTCTGGTCTCCTAAACACAGGGACACCAGGATGGGACAGAGGGATTTAGGTCTCAAAGAGGGACTGTCCCTACTAAAGAGGGACACTTGGGAGGTGTGGACCCCTAATATCTCCTTGAGAGGTATTGAGAGGCTTGAGAGGTATTGAGCCCTAATATCATCTAAAGAGGGACACATAGGGAGTATGGACCCCTAATATCTACTAAAGCATTGTTCTAGTATTCCTTTTTTTCTGAAAAATGCATCCCTTCCGAATGTTATTAAATCCCTAAACCCTTTGAGTGCCAGATGGGGACACAACATATTGCTTTGGAATGCATTTCGTACCCCCTCTGTCTCTCAATGGGTTAATATATCTGAAGGGTTTTGGTCATATCACCCCGTTCTGTCCTCCATACTATACATATGAAGGTCCTGGGGGTTATTCTCTAAGGTCTGATAAAGAGGTGATAAAGTGGGGATGACTTCCCCAGAGATATAAATTATCCAAGTCCTACGTTATTTAATGGAGTTAAAGCACTCAGATCCATCAAAGTTGGAGAAATCTTAATTCATCGGCTCCACAGAATAACATGAGAGATGGAGAGTTTATCACACTGGAGACGTCATCTCCACTTAATACACTCTTTAATACACCTCTCCCCTGGAGTCTAAAACCATATTAGTGGCCTATTTTTGAGTTGTCTCTAATTTACTGATACCCTTCTGTAGATGTGGATTCCACAACTGAATATCATATTTCTAGATGAGGATGAATTTGTGATCTGTAAAGTGGCATCAGGACCTCTCTTCTTCTGCTGATATTGCCTCTTCCTATACAACCTAGTACCCCGTTGACTATTCCCATGGCTCTCCTGCTCTGCTTGCCTACCTTTAAATCATCAGATATAACTACTCCCAAGTCCCTTTCCTTTTCTGTAGATGCAAGAAAAGTACCATTAAGTCTGTATTATGTCATTCGATCCATCAGAGGTTTGTGCTCAGGAGCCCATAGTTTTGTTTTAAACAAGTGTAATATTTGCTTGTTCAACAGCACCAAGAAAAACAATGACATGCCTATGTCGCCACATGCCCCCAGGAAAGCAATCAGATTGTAGTACACAGATTAATGTGTTGGTCATTCCTGCCCTTTGTGGACATTGTCCAGAGCCTCCGCTGACATTTGATCCAAACATCTTTGTTTACCGCTTGGGATATGATTTTTTTTTTCTGGGTGGGGGAAGAGATGTAGATTCAAAGCAGCTCTCCTTTTTAAATTAGTAAAATCTAAACCTTACCACAAATGACTTCTTAATTGTGCCAAAAGCTTGTGTGGGTCAAATAATTCCTTCCTTTCCTACATGTGGCCTCTAGGAAGAAGTAAGGTTTGAACGAGAAGCATCACAATGAATTAGGAGCCGGTTTGTGACGGAATCTGTTCTGTGTATCACCCGTGATTTGGGAGCGAGAGTGATTTGAGGTAATTACTCAAGAATTGTGTAAAATCACATGAAAAATGGTTATCTGACCTAGACTATTAGCATTTGGGACAAGACATTAAAAGGGACATTTTCATGAAAAAAAGTTTGTATTTGTGCATGTGACGTTTGTGTAAATTAGTAAAATAGTTTAATGATGTTAAAAAGTGTTTTAGTTTAAAAAAAAAAAAAAAAAAAAAAAAAAAACTCCAAAGAAATAAATGCTGTATTCTTCTGCTTGTCTGGGAATCTTATTTTGGCAAAAGTGGGTCCTTATTCATCAACTTAACCCCATAATGACAGGTTTTTTTTTTTCCCATTATAGCGAATGATTTCCTGGACTTACCAGGTAAGTCGTCTGTCACGTTAAAGGGGAACTACCACCCCGCAAAAACTTTATCTTGATTAAGTCTTCATCTGGCGACTAGCTGCTTAGTAGCGCTAGTCGCCAGAAATATTACCTGGTTTAAAAGGTTTACGATTTATTCAGAGGCTGACGGTAGCAGGAAGAATGGACATCTTGCCATAGTGACGTCCGTGCGTCTGTGCTGTCAGTCCCTTATGGAGCCGGCCAGCAAGACGTCCGTACTTCCAGCTACTGTCAGCCTCCGAATTTTAAACCAGGTAATATTTCTGGCGACTAGCGCTACTAAGCAGCTAGCCGCCAGATGAAGACTTAATCAAGATAAAGTTTTTGTGGGGTGGTAGTTCCCCTTTAAAGAGGTGTAATTCTGAATTAAACCAACTGCACAGTAAATGGAAATTAAGATTACCAGACATTTAATTGGGACTCTTAACCCTTTGAATGCTAGAGAGATCTCCAGTGTAGGGCCTCATAATGATTCGAAGGTCTCTCTTGTATTCCAGGGGTTAAAGGCCCCATTTAAGACAATGGGCATTTTTATTTCAACCCTATAGTTCAGTTGTTTTGTACCAGAATGGCTCCTCATTAGCCTGATGAATAAGACGAATCCTGGTTTGTAAAAAGGTTTGTTCATACCGGAATCTTTAGCGTGGTGGTGATAAATCTGAGCTAAACGCACCCATGTAAAACCTCTGGGTTTCATTATACTTGGGAGGTGCAGACCCCTAATATCTCCTAAAGAGGGACAGTTGGGAGGTATGGACCCCTAATATCTCCTAAAGAGGGACACTTGGGAGGTATCTACCCTAATATCTACTAAAGAGGGACACTTGGGAGGTATATACCCTAATATCTACTAAAGAGGGACACTTGGGAGGTATGGAGCCCTAATATCTCCTAAAGAGGGACACTTGGGAGGTATCTACCCTAATATCTCCTAAAGAGGGACACTTGGGAGGTATGGACCCCTAATATCTCCTAAACAGGAACACTTGGGAGGTACAGACCCCTAATATCTCCTAAAGAGGGACACTTGGGAGGTATATACCCTAATATCTCCTAAAGAGGGACACTTGGGAGGTACAGACCCCTAATATCTCCTAAACAGGAACACTTGGGAGGTACTGACCCCTAATATCTCCTAAACAGGAACACCTGGGGGGTATGAAGTTGCTGAATGCTGATCTGCCTATCAACTGCCACGCAGATCAATCAAACAAGTGTTTCTGGAAGATGCAATGCCATTCACATCTTCCAGTGATTGGCTGACCCACATGGGCACTGGCAGAGCCATATTTCCCAATAGGCAGAGTAAGGAATTGCCTAGAGTGGAGGTGCCTAAGTTATATTGGCCACACCCACATTCTAGAACTGTGGGTGTGGCCAAAGCAATGTCATTGTCCCTGCACCAATTTTATACCCCTTAAAGGCTATTAATCATTCCCTGCCTTGGATGCCAGAGATCTCTCGGGTAACGAAAGAGTCAAAGCCTTTTCTTGTCCTTGCTTGTTATAGGTCAAATATATTTCTTGAGTCATAAAACAGTGGCTTGGTTTGGGGGTGTGGCTAAGTGCGGAATAGGGGTGCGGCCATAGGCAGAGCTAAGTGTGCCAGGTGTGCCTTGCCTAGGGGTGCCTGGGCTATAAATCTGGGTAATCCAGACGTGGACCCCTTGCTCTCAGTGCCTAGGGAAGCCAGCTTCACCTCACTGACGAGGCCCAAATAAGGCCGAAACGTACGTCTGGGGTTAGCTGGTTTTTCTGTGCAGAGGGGACTTGCCCATCATTTTGGTACTGGACCTCCATTATGGGTGGGATTAGTCTAATATGTATGTGGAAATTTCTCCTCTGTAATGGCACTAAAGAGCTAAAATGTGATGCTATTGAGCGGTGACTAGCCGGAGAACAGGCCATTGTGCTTTTGTTCGTGCTCAGAGCCTCTCACATCATTTTTTGGTTTGTTTCTACGAAACACTTTGGGTCTCTCCCTAAGTGTAAAAGGTAATACAGACGTGGACCCCTTGCTCTCAGTGCCTAGGGAAGCCAGCTGCACCTCACTGACGAGGCCCAAATAAGGCCGAAACGTACGTCTGGGGTTAGCTGGTTTTTCCGTGCAGAGGAGACTTGCACATAATTTTGGTACTGGACCGCCCTTATGGGCGGGGTTAGTCTAATGTGTATGTGGAAATTTCTCCTCTGTAATGGCACTAAAGAGCTAAAATACGATGCTCTTGAGCGGTGACTAGCCGGAGAACAGGCCATTGTGCTTTTGTTCGTGCTCAGAGCCTCTCACATCATTTTTTGGTTTGTTTCTACGAAACACTTTGGGTCTCTCCCTAAGTGTAAAGGGTAATCCAGACGTGGACCCCTTGCTCTCAGTGCCTAGGGAAGACAGCTGCACCTCACTGACGAGGCCTAAATAAGGCCGAAACGTACGTCTGGGGTTAGCTGGTTTTTCTGTGCAGAGAAGACTTGCCCATCATTTTGGTACTGGACCTCCATTATGGGTGGGATTAGTCTAATATGTATGTGGAAATTTCTCCTCTGTAATGGCACTAAAGAGCTAAAATGTGATTCTCTTGAGCGGTGACTAGCAAAGGAACAGGCCATTGTGCTTTTGTTCGTACTCAGAGCCTCTCACATCATTTTTTGGTTTGTTTCTACGAAACACTTAGGGTCTCTCCCTAAGTGTAAAAGGTAACCCAGACGTGGACCCCTTGCTCTCAGTGCCTAGGGAAGCCAGCTGCACCTCATTGACGAGGCCCAAATAAGGCCGAAACGTACGTCTGGGGTTAGCTGGTTTTTCTGTGCAGAGAAGACTTGCCCATCATTTTGGTACTGGACCTCCCTTATGGGTGGGATTAGTCTAATATGTATGTGGAAATTTCTCCTCTGTAATGGCACTAAAGAGCTAAAATGTGATGCTCTTGAGTGGTGACTAGCCAGAGAACAGGCCATTGTGCTTTTGTTCGTGCTCAGAGCCTCTCACATCATTTTTTGGTTTGTTGCTATAAATCTGCCCCAGGGCATTAACCAACTATTTATATAGTTCATGCCCACCCGGGCATGAACATGTTATACACCTCTGCCAGTCCTCATAGGACAGACTCACAGGGGGTAATACGACACATGTCAGGTAAGCTAGTGATGGGGGCTTGGCATATGCCAAAATGCAGCACAGACAAGTTGCCAATACAAACTTACCCCTTTGAGTGCCAGAGGGGTATCCAACCCATTGCTGGCGATCAAAGGGTTAACTCTACAAATATGATCTATAAACACATTTGATACAAAACACCCCCCCAACGGACACAAGAAACAATGTAACAGACGCATTTTGATTTAGTTCTCATCCCACCATCATAGAAACGTGAGGTGAGTCATTAAGAATCCTGTAAAGGGAAGGGACTCATTTTATTTAAAAAAAAGAAAAACATGTTATTTTTAATTTCTTACTTTTTGTCTATTGTTTTAGTAGTACATATTAATTTTTACTTGCTGGCGTTTCCTTTAGTTGTGTGTACTTACCTTGAATCAGGTATTTCAGGTCTTATCAGGACCGTGGGCAGATCAAATTCCTGAGACAACTCCCTATCGGAACACCAAGATAGAAAGGTCACTTCTTATACAGTATAACATGATACAGTTCTGATATCACTTCTTATACACTATAACATTCTACAGTTCTGTGATAACACTTCTTATACACTATAACATTCTACAGATCTGATATCACTTCTTATACACTATAACATTCTACAATTCTGATATCACTTCTTATACACTATAACATTCTACAGTTCTGTGATTTCACTTCTTATACACTATAACATTCTACAGTTCTGATATATCACTTCTTATACACTATAACATTCTACAGTTCTGATATATCACTTCTTATACACTATAACATTCTACAGTTCTGATATCTCACTTCTTATACACTATAACATTCTACAGTTCTGTGATATCACTTCTTATACACTATAACATTCTACAGATCTGATATCACTTCTTATACACTATAACATTCTACAGTTCTGTGATATCACTTCTTATACACCATAACATTCTACAGATCTGATATCACTTCTTATACACTATAACATTCTACAGATCTGTGATATCACTTCTTATACACTATAACATTCTACAGATCTGTGATATCACTTCTTATACAATATAACATTCTACAGTTCTGATATCACTTCTTATACACTATAACAGTCTACAGTTCTGTGATATCACTTCTTATACACTATAACATTCTACAGATCTGTGATATCACTTCTTATACACTATAACATTCTACAGTTCTGATATATCACTTCTTATACACTATAACATTCTACAGTTCTGTGATATCACTTCTTATACACTATAACATTCTACAGTTCTGTTATATCACTTCTTATAACCTATAACATTCTACAGTTCTGTGATATCACTTCTTATACACTATAACATTATACCGTTCTGATATCACTTCTTATACACTATAACATGATACAGTTCTGATATATCACTTCTTATACACTATAACATTCTACAGTTCTGATATATCACTCTTATACACTATAACATTCTACAGTTCTGATATATCACTTCTTATACACTATAACATGATACTGTTCTGTGATATCACTTCTTATACACTATAACATTCTATAGATCTGTGATATCACTTCTTATACACTATAACATTTACAGTTCTGTGATATCACTTCTTATACACTATAACATTCTATAGATCTGTGATATCACTTCTTATACACTATAACATTTACAGTTCTGTGATATCACTTCTTATACACTATAACATTTACAGATCTGATATATCACTTCTTATACACTATAACATTCTACAGTTCTGTGATATCACTTCTTATACACTATAACATTCTACAGTTCTGTGATATCACTTCTTATACACTATAACATTCTACAGTTCTGATATCACTTCTTATACACTATAACATTCTACAGTTCTGAGATATCACTTCTTATACACTATAACATTCTACAGTTCTGATATATCACTTCTTATACACTATAACATGATACAGTTCTGATATCACTTCTTATACACTATAACATTCTAGAGTTCTGATATATCGCTTCTTATACACTATAACATTCTACAGTTCTGATATCACTTCTTATACACTATAACATTCTACAGTTCTGAGATATCACTTCTTATACACTATAACATTCTAGAGTTCTGATATATCGCTTCTTATACACTATAACATTCTACAGTTCTGATATCACTTCATATACACTATAACATTCTACAGTTCTGAGATATCACTTCTTATACACTATAACATGATACAGTTCTGATATCACTTCTTATACACTATAACATTCTACAGTTCTGATATATCACTTCTTATACACTATAACATGATACAGTTCTGATATCACTTCTTATACACTATAACATTCTACAGTTCTGAGATATCACTTCTTATACACTATAACATGATACAGTTCTGATATCACTTCTTATACACTATAACATTCTACAGTTCTGATATATCACTTCTTATACACTATAACATTCTACAGTTCTGATATCACTTCTTATACACTATAACATTCTACAGTTCAGTGATATCACTTCTTATACACTATAACATTCTACAGTTCTGTGTTATCACTTCTTATACACTATAACATGTTACAGTTCTGATATCACTTTTTATACACTATAACATTCTACAATTCTGAGATCTCACTTCTTATACACCATAACATTCTATAGTTCTGATATATCACTTCATATACACTATAACATTCTACAGTTCTGAGATATATAATTTCTTATACACTATAACATGTTACAGTTCTGTGATATCACTTCTTATACACTATAACATTCTACAGTTCTGTGATATCACTTCTTATACACTATAACATTCTACAATTCTGATATCTCACTTCTTATCTGAGAGATAACTTCTTAATCACTATAATATGCTACAGTTATAACATTCAGATATCACTAATTACCCACTATAACATGTTACAGTTGAGATATAATTTCTTATACACTATAACATGATACCGTTCTGAGATATCACTTCTTATACACTATAACATAATACAGTTCTGTGATATCACTTCTTATACATTATAACATGATACAGTTCTGATATATATCACTTCTTATACAGTATAACATTCTACATGTTATCACTTCTTATACACTATAACATACTACAGTTCTGTGATATCACTTCTTATACACTATAACATTCTACAGTTCTGAGATATCACTTCTTATACACTATAACATTCTACAGTTCTGATATCACTACTTATCCACTATAACATGTTACAGTTAAGATATAATTTCTAATACGCTATAACATTCTACAGTTCTGATATATCACTTCTTATATACTAACATTCTACAGTTCTGTAATTTCCCTTCTTAAACAGTGTAACATGATACAGATCTGAGATATCCCTTCCTATACACTATAATATGATACAGTTGAGATATCACTTCTTATACACTATAACATGATACAGATCTGAGATATCATTTCTTATACAATATAACATGATACAGTTCTTTGATATCACTTCTTATACACTATAACATTCTACAGATCTGATATATTACTTCTTATACACTATAACATTCTACAGTACTGTGATATCACTTCTTATACACTATAACATTCTACAGTTCTGAGATATCACTTTTTATACACTATAACATGATACAGTTCTGATATATCACTTCTTATACACTATAACATTCTACAGTTCTGATATCACTTCGTATACACTATAACATTCTACAGATCTGTGATATCACTTCTTATACAATATAACATTCTACAGTTCTGATATCACTTCTTATATACTATAACATTCTACAGTTCTGAGATATCACTTCTTATACACTATAACATTCTACAGTTCAGTGATATCACTTCTTATGCACTATAACATTCTACAGTTCTGTGTTATCACTTCTTATACACTATAACATGTTACAGTTCTGATATCACTTTTTATACACTATAACATTCTACAATTCTGAGATCTCACTTCTTATACACCATAACATTCTATAGTTCTGATATATCACTTCTTATACACTATAACATTCTACAGTTCTGTGATATCACTTCTTATACAATATAACATTCTACAGTTCTGAGAGATAACATCTTAATCACTATAACATGCTACAGTTATAACATTCAGATATCACTACTTATCCACTATAACATGTTACAGTTGAGATATCACTTCTTATACACTATAACATTCTACAGTTCTGTGATATCACTTCTTATACACTATAACATGATACAGTTCTGACATATCACTTTTTATACACTATAACATTATACAGGTCTGAGATATCACTTCTTATACACTATAACTTGATTCAGTTCTAATATATATCACATCTTATACACTACAACATGATATAGATCTGTGATATCACTTCTTATACACTATAACATGATAGAGTTCTGATATATCACTTCTTATACACCATAACATTCCACAGATCTGATATGTATCACTTCTTATACACTATAACATATTACAGGTCTGTTACATCACTACTTAGACACTATAACATTCTACAGTTCTGAGATATCACTTCTTATACACTATAACATTCTACAGTTCTGATATATCACTTCTTATACACTATAACATTCTACAGATATGAGATATCACTTCTTATACATTATAAAATTCTACAGTTTTGATATATCACTTCTTATATACTATAACATTCTACAGGTCTAATATCACTTCTTATACACTATAACATTCTACAGATCTGTGATATCACTTCTTATACACTATAACATTCAACAGTTTTGATATATAACTTCTTCTACACTATAATATTCTACAGTTCTGTAATATCACTTCTTATACAGTATAACATTCTACAGTTTTGATATATCACTTCTTATACACTATAACATGATACAGTTCTGATATCACTTCTTATACACTACAACATTCTACAATTTTGTGATATCACTTCTTATACATTATAACATGATACAGTTCTGATATCACTTCTTATACACTATAACATTCTACAGTTCTGATATCACTTATACACTACAACATTCTACAATTTTGTGATATCACTTCTTATACACTATAACATGATACAGTTCTGATATCACTTCTTATACGCTATAACATACTACAGTTCTATCACTTCTTATACACTATAACATTCTACAATTTTGTGATATTACTTCTTATACACTATAACATGATACAGTTCTGATATCTCTTCTTATACACTATAATATTCTACAATTTTGTGATATCACTTCTTATACACTATAACATGATAGAGTTCTAATATGACTTCTTATACACTATAACATGATACAGTTATTATATCACTTCTTATACACTATAACATTCTACAGTTCTGTGATATCACTTCTTATACAGTATAACATTCTACAGTTTTGATATATCACTTCTTATACACTATAACAATCTACAGTTCTGATATCACTTCTTTTACACTATAACATGATACAGGTCTGTGATATCACTTCTTTTACACTATAACATTCTACAGTTCTGATATCACTTCTTATACACTATAACATTCTACAGTTCTGTGATATCACTTCTTATACACTATAACATTCTACAGTTCTGATATATCACTTCTTATACACTATAACATTCTACAGTCCTGAGATATCACTTCTTATACACTATAACATGATACAGTTCTGATATCACTTCTTATACACTATAACATTCTACAGGTCTGATATATCACTTCTTATACACTATAACATGATACAGTTCTGTGATATCACTTCTTATACACTATAACATTCTACAGTTCTGTGATATCACTTCTTATACACTATAACATGATACAGTTCTGAGATATCCCTTCTTATACAATATAACTTGATTCTGTTCTAATATATATCACTTCTTATACACTATAACATTATACAGTTCTGTGACATCACTTCTTATACACTATAACATTCTACAGTTCTGATATCACTTCTTATACACTATAGCATTCTACACTTCTGTGATATCATTTCTTATACACTATAACATGATACAGATCTGATATCACTTCTTATACACTATAACATTCTACAGTTCTGATATATCACTTCTTATACACTATAACATGCTACAGTTCTAAGATATCACTACTTATACACTATAACATTCTACAGTTCTGTGATATCACTTTTTATACACTATAACATTCTACAGTTCTGATATATCACTTCTTATACACTATAACATGACACAGTTTTGTTATATTACTTCTTATACACTATAACATTCTACAGTTCTGATATATCACTTCTAATACACTATAACATGATACAGTTCTGATATCACTTCTTATACACTATAACATTCTACAGTTCTGATATCACTTCTTATACACTATAACATTGTAGAGTTCTAAGATATCACTTCTTATACACTATAACATTCTACAGTTCAGATATCACTTCTTATACACTATAACATTCTACAGGTCTGATATATCACTTCTTATACATTATAACATTCTACAGTTCTGATATATCTCTTCTTATACACTATAACAGTCTACAGTTCTGAGATATCCCTTCTTATACAATATAACTTGATTCACTTCTAATATATATCACTTCTTATACACTATAACATGACACAGTTCTGATATATCACTTCCTATACACTATAACATGGTACAGTTCTGTGATATCACTTCTTATACACTATAACATGATACAGTTCTGTGATATCACTTCTTATAGAGTATAACATGGTATTGTTCTGATATCACTCCTTATACACTATAACATTCTACAGTTCTGTGATATCACTTCTTATACAGTATAACATTCTACAGATATGAGATATCACTTCTTATACACTATAACATTCTACAGTTCTGATATATCACTTCTTATACACTATAACATTCTACAGTTCTGTGATATCACTTCTTATACACTATAACATGATACAGTTCTGTGATATCACTTCTTATATACTATAACATTCTACAGTTCTGTGATATCACTTCTTATACACTATAACATGATACAGTTCTGTGATATCACTTCTTATACACTATAACATTCTACAATTTTGATATATAAATTCACATACACTATAACATGTTACAGTTCTGTGACATCACTTCTTATACACTATAACATTCTACAGTTCTGATATCACTTCTTATACACTATAGCATTCTACAGTTCTGATATATCACTTCTTATACACTATAACATGCTACAGTTCTAAGATATCACTACTTATACACTATAACATGCTACAGTTCTAAGATATCACTACTTATACACTATAACATTCTACAGTTCTGTGATATCACTTTTTATACACTATAACATTCTACAGTTCTGATATCACTTCTTATACACTATAACATTCTACAGTTCTGATATATAATTTCTTATACACTATAACACTCTACAGGTATGATATCACTTCTTATACACTATAACATTCAACAATTTTGTGATATCACTTCATATAGATTATAAAATGATACAGGTCTGATATATCACTTCTTATACACTATAACATTCTACAGTTCTGATATATCACTTCTTATACACTATAACATGATGCAGTTCTGATGTCACTTCTTATACACTATAACATTCTACAGTTCTGATATATCACTTCTTATACACTATAATATGATACAGGTCTGAGATATCACTTCTTATACACTATAACATGGTACAGTTCTAAGATATCACTTCTTATACACTATAACATTCTACAGTTCCGATATATTACTTCTTATACAGTATAACATTCTACAGATCTGATATATCACTTCTTATACACTATAACATGATACAGGTCTGAGATATCACTTCTTATACACTATAATATGGTACAGTTCTAAGATATCACTTCTTATACACTATAACATTCTACAGTTCTGATATCACTTCTTATACAGTATAACATTCTACAGATCTGATATCACTTCTTATACACTATAACATTCTACAGTTCTGTGATATCACTTCTTATACACTATAACATTCTACAGTTCTGTTATATCAGTTCGTATACACTGTAACATTCTACAGTTCTGATATCACTTCTTATACACTATAACATGATACAGTTCTGATATCACTTCTTATACACTATAACATTCTACAGTTCTGATATCACTTCTTATACACTATAACATTGTAGAGTTCTAAGATATCACTTCTTATACACTATAACATTCTACAGTTCTGATATCACTTCTTATACACTATAACATTCTACAGGTCTGATATATCACTTCTTATACATTATAACATTCTACAGTTCTGATATATCTCTTCTTATACACTATAACAGTCTACAGTTCTGAGATATCCCTTCTTATACAATATAACTTGATTCACTTCTAATATATATCACTTCTTATACACTATAACATGACACAGTTCTGATATATCACTTCCTATACACTATAACATGGTACAGTTCTGTGATATCACTTCTTATACACTATAACATGATACAGTTCTGTAATATCACTTCTTATAGAGTATAACATGGTATTGTTCTGATATCACTCCTTATACACTATAACATTCTACAGTTCTGTGATATCACTTCTTATACAGTATAACATTCTACAGATATGAGATATCACTTCTTATACACTATAACATTCTACAATTCTGATATATCACTTCTTATACACTATAACATTCTACAGTTCTGTGATATCACTTCTTATACACTATAACATGATACAGTTCTGTGATATCACTTCTTATATACTATAACATTCTACAGTTCTGTGATATCACTTCTTATACACTATAACATGATACAGTTCTGTGATATCACTTCTTATACACTATAACATTCTACAATTTTGATATATAAATTCACATACACTATAACATGTTACAGTTCTGTGACATCACTTCTTATACACTATAACATTCTACAGTTCTGATATCACTTCTTATACACTATAGCATTCTACAGTTCTGATATATCACTTCTTATACACTATAACATGCTACAGTTCTAAGATATCACTACTTATACACTATAACATGCTACAGTTCTAAGATATCACTAATTATACACTATAACATTCTACAGTTCTGTGATATCACTTTTTATACACTATAACATTCTACAGTTCTGATATCACTTCATATACACTATAACATTCTACAGTTCTGATATATAATTTCTTATACACTATAACACTCTACAGGTATGATATCACTTCTTATACACTATAACATTCAACAATTTTGTGATATCACTTCATATAGATTATAAAATGATACAGGTCTGATATATCACTTCTTATACACTATAACATTCTACAGTTCTGATATATCACTTCTTATACACTATAACATGGTACAGTTCTAAGATATCACTTCTTATACACTATAACATTCTACAGTTCCGATATATTACTTCTTATACAGTATAACATTCTACAGATCTGATATATCACTTCTTATACACTATAACATGATACAGGTCTGAGATATCACTTCTTATACACTATAATATGGTACAGTTCTGATATCACTTCTTATACAGTATAACATTCTACAGATCTGATATCACTTCTTATACACTATAACATTCTACAGTTCTGTGATATCACTTCTTATACACTATAACATTCTACAGTTCTGTTATATCAGTTCGTATACACTGTAACATTCTACAGTTCTGATATCACTTCTTATACACTATAACATGATACAGTTCTGATATCACTTCTTATACACTATAACATTCTACAGTTCTGATATCACTTCTTATACACTATAACATTGTAGAGTTCTAAGATATCACTTCTTATACACTATAACATTCTACAGTTCTGATATCACTTCTTATACACTATAACATTCTACAGGTCTGATATATCACTTCTTATACATTATAACATTCTACAGTTCTGATATATCTCTTCTTATACACTATAACAGTCTACAGTTCTGAGATATCCCTTCTTATACAATATAACTTGATTCACTTCTAATATATATCACTTCTTATACACTATAACATGACACAGTTCTGATATATCACTTCCTATACACTATAACATGGTACAGTTCTGTGATATCACTTCTTATACACTATAACATGATACAGTTCTGTGATATCACTTCTTATAGAGTATAACATGGTATTGTTCTGATATCACTCCTTATACACTATAACATTCTACAGTTCTGTGATATCACTTCTTATACAGTATAACATTCTACAGATATGAGATATCACTTCTTATACACTATAACATTCTACAGTTCTGATATATCACTTCTTATACACTATAACATTCTACAGTTCTGTGATATCACTTCTTATACACTATAACATGATACAGTTCTGTGATATCACTTCTTATATACTATAACATTCTACAGTTCTGTGATATCACTTCTTATACACTATAACATGATACAGTTCTGTGATATCACTTCTTATACACTATAACATTCTACAATTTTGATATATAAATTCACATACACTATAACATGTTACAGTTCTGTGACATCACTTCTTATACACTATAACATTCTACAGTTCTGATATCACTTCTTATACACTATAGCATTCTACAGTTCTGATATATCACTTCTTATACACTATAACATGCTACAGTTCTAAGATATCACTAATTATACACTATAACATTCTACAGTTCTGTGATATCACTTTTTATACACTATAACATTCTACAGTTCTGATATCACTTCATATACACTATAACATTCTACAGTTCTGATATATAATTTCTTATACACTATAACACTCTACAGGTATGATATCACTTCTTATATACTATAACATTCTACAGTTCTGTGATATCACTTCTTATACACTATAACATTCTACAATTTTGATATATAAATTCACATACACTATAACATGTTACAGTTCTGTGACATCACTTCTTATACACTATAACATTCTACAGTTCTGATATCACTTCTTATACACTATAGCATTCTACAGTTCTGATATATCACTTCTTATACACTATAACATGCTACAGTTCTAAGATATCACTACTTATACACTATAACATGCTACAGTTCTAAGATATCACTACTTATACACTATAACATTCTACAGTTCTGTGATATCACTTTTTATACACTATAACATTCTACAGTTCTGATATCACTTCTTATACACTATAACATTCTACAGTTCTGATATATAATTTCTTATACACTATAACACTCCACAGGTATGATATCACTTCTTATACACTATAACATTCAACAATTTTGTGATATCACTTCATATAGATTATAAAATGATACAGGTCTGATATATCACTTCTTATACACTATAACATTCTACAGTTCTGATATATCACTTCTTATACACTATAACATGATGCAGTTCTGATGTCACTTCTTATACACTATAACATTCTACAGTTCTGATATATCACTTCTTATACACTATAATATGATACAGGTCTGAGATATCACTTCTTATACACTATAACATGGTACAGTTCTAAGATATCACTTCTTATACACTATAACATTCTACAGTTCCGATATATTACTTCTTATACAGTATAACATTCTACAGATCTGATATATCACTTCTTATACACTATAACATGATACAGGTCTGAGATATCACTTCTTATACACTATAATATGGTACAGTTCTAAGATATCACTTCTTATACACTATAACATTCTACAGTTCTGATATCACTTCTTATACAGTATAACATTCTACAGATCTGATATCACTTCTTATACACTATAACATTCTACAGTTCTGTGATATCACTTCTTATACACTATAACATTCTACAGTTCTGTTATATCAGTTCGTATACACTGTAACATTCTACAGTTCTGATATCACTTCTTATACACTATAACATTCTACAGATCTGATATATCACTTCTTATACACTATAACATGATGCAGTTCTGATGTCACTTCTTATACACTATAACATTCTACAGTTCTGATATATCACTTCTTATACACTATAATATGATACAGGTCTGAGATATCACTTCTTATACACTATAACATGGTACAGTTCTAAGATATCACTTCTTATACACTATAACATTCTACAGTTCCGATATATTACTTCTTATACAGTATAACATTCTACAGATCTGATATATCACTTCTTATACACTATAACATGATACAGGTCTGAGATATCACTTCTTATACACTATAATATGGTACAGTTCTAAGATATCACTTCTTATACACTATAACATTCTACAGTTCTGATATCACTTCTTATACAGTATAACATTCTACAGATCTGATATCACTTCTTATACACTATAACATTCTACAGTTCTGTGATATCACTTCTTATACACTATAACATTCTACAGTTCTGTTATATCAGTTCGTATACACTGTAACATTCTACAGTTCTGATATCACTTCTTATACACTATAACATTCTACAGATCTGATATATCACTTCTTATACACTATAACATTCTACAGATCTGATATATCACTTCTTATACACTATAACATGATACTGTTCTGTGATATCACTTCTTATACACTATAACATGTTACAGTTCTGATATCACTTCTTATACACTCTAACATTCTACAGATCTGATATCACTTCTTATACACTATAATATTCTACAGTTCTGATATCACTTCTTATACACTATAACATTCTACAGTTCTGATATATAATTTCTTATACACTATAACATTCTACAGTTCCGATATATCACTTCTTATACACTATAACATTCTACAGTTCTGTGATATCACTTCTTATACACTATAACATTCTACAGTTCTGATATCACTTCTTATACATTATAACATGATACAGTTCTGTGATATCACTACTTATACACTATAACATTATACAGTTCTGATATCACTTCTTATACACTATAACATTCTATAGTTCTGTTATATCACTTCTTATACACTACAACATTATACAGTTCTGTGATATCACTTCTTATACACTATAACATTATACCGTTCTGTGATATCACTTCTTATACACTATAACATTATACAGTTCTGATATCACTTCTTATACACTATAACATTCTACAGTTCTGATATATCACTTCTTATACACTATAACATTCTACAGTTCCGATATATCACTTCTTATACACTATAACATTCTACAGTTCTGTGATATCACTTCTTATACACTATAACATTCTACAGTTCTGATATCACTTCTTATACATTATAACATGATACAGTTCTGTGATATCACTTCTTATACACTATAACATTATACAGTTCTGATATCACTTCTTATACACTATAACATGATACAGTTCTGATATATCACTTCTTATACACTATAACATTCTACAGTTCTGTGATATCACTTCTTATACACTATAACATGATACAGTTCTGATATCACTTCTTATACACTATAACATTATAAAGTTCTGTGATATCACTTCTTATACACTATAACATTCTACAGTTCTGATATCACTTCTTATACACTATAACATTCTACAGTTCTGATATCAATTCTTATACACTATAACATGATACAGGACTGTGATATCTATATACTTCTCCCTTTTTCTAGCATTTGTCTTCAAACTTGTTAATGGAAGGTGAGGAATTGTAAGGTCAGTGCTAAAGAGTGGAAATGAGGAAACTGGCCTCAATTTCTTCAGTTCTATTAAAGGGACAGTAAGGTCCCATAAAAACTTTTTATATTTTTTAGAGCTCAATAAACTAAGAAGAATGGTGCAAACCCTATCTCTCAAAGTGTTAAGGTTTGAGAGATATTTGTACTGAAAGTTCTCCCTTGTCTCTACTTCTCATGACATCAGCGGATAGCTAACAAAAGCAGATTCCGGTCTGGGGACTAGCACGTGGCTCTGCAGCAGAGCCGAAATTGCGGTATTGCTAAAGAATTTCTTCATTGGAAATGTCTACAAAGTGTGCTTGCAAACCAGGATAACTTTTTAGACCTTTGTAATGAAGGAATTCTTTACCAGAGCCTCCTCGAGTCGTGTAACTCAATTCTCCTGCTGTCAGCTTTACAGCTGACATCAGGGGGAGGGGGAACTTTGAATCCCTGTATCTCTCAAACCATAGCGATTTGAGAGATAGGGTTTGGAGCATTCTTCTTATTTTCTTCTGCTCTAGTTTAACCCCTTAAAGATGGGCCACGCACGCACCTTGCAGTCCGTTAAGGACCACGGAGCATTTTTTTTTTTCCAGCTGGGTTCCGGACTCCCCGAACGGCGTGCAGCCGCGAGGGGAGCCCGGAATTCCATGACGGTCCAGTTCCATCATGGGTCCTTAAGGGTATAACAACCCATGACGGAACAGGACCGTCATGGGTCCTTAAGGGGATAAAGAAGTTTTTATGGGACATTACATTACTGTCCTGTTAAACCATTTAACCCTTTGAGTAGCTCTATAATGCACTGAGAACCTCTGACAGTCAAAGGTTAAAGATTCATGTTATGTTCAAATCATTTTGAAGAAATCCCCATCAGCAGTATTTGTAGTGAACTGTGCATGCGTGATTTGTTATGAAGCAAGCAACTCCATCAACTGAAGGGGCTGAAACTATCCAGGCGTACTGTAATAGGGCTAGAGAGTGGAATTGTATCTCCCAATTCTCTCAAATGTACAAAATATATAAGACTGAAAAAAATCTGACTCTCTGAAAAAACATGGCAGGAGAACAAATCCAAATCAGGTTGATTCAGATTCGCAGATCATTTCAGTGGAAAACAAACTGAGAGATCTGTTTTGATTTCATATATCAAAAAAATTGTTGTTTTCTAACTGAGACCCACAAATGGGCCAGAGATTAGACGACAACAACATTCTGAGTAAATTGTGGAAATACAAGGGGATATGTCTCCTTAGAGGTTTTAGCCTCAAAAAATCAATTTATTAATCATTTGAGTGCCAGAGGGGTACGCAACGCATTGCAGAGCAATGCGTTGCGTACCCCTCTGGCACTCAAAGGGTTAACCCACTAAATTTTAGAGAGGTATCCAAGGAAATGTAATGCAATGCACTGGATACCTCTCTGGCACTTAAAGGGTTAAACTGCCTCATTCTTGTGCTTTACATTTTCCCATCAGTGTAATGGATTTAGAGATTTCTGGTTTAGTAGTTAGGCGTCCTTTTACCTCTGTCCTGAGTGGCAGAGCCTGCATGATCACTCTCCTGAGATTGTCAGAGCACATGGGGTAGAATTTAAACTATAGGGAGGAATAATCGTGCAAATCGTGTCAAGATGGATGTTCCCACTGGAGTGAGAATTTTAACAGGTGACAGTTCCTCTTTAAAGGGACAGTAATGTTTCATAATAAAAGCAGCTCTAATTAATCTTCATAGTATTTGGTCCATGTAGAGTGTTATTTCAATACTGTCAGAGTTGTAGTTCAAGAGTAATTCAATGATAAAGTATTCCCCCCTCCCGCCCCTTTTACTGATGTAACACTGCTCAGCCAGAGCAGAAGGGAGGTGCCCAGGTAGACTGCAGAGAGGGACAATCTTCAATTAAGATAAGGGAAAAACCTGAAAAACTTGCCAAGGGGGGCAGGGCTTTCATTGTTCTCATAGGAAGAAGATTGTCCCCTTCTGTTATCTGTCTGGTCTATGGACTGCATTCCACATCTGAGAAGAGATGGCTTACACTAGGTAAAAAGGACAGGAGGGGAAACTTTGCTTGTGAATATCGTTCTTCATGTTTTTTTAATGCCTACAAAATAAAATAAAGATAAAACGACATATTACTATCCCTTTAAGCCTGGTGTGGGGACATTTTAATGCATCTGGCATTCATGAAGGGTGTCCTGTTTAAGGGGTCTCCTCTTGGGTTTCCAAAGGTCCCAGATTTCCAGCAGGGAACCAATTTAATCTTATGAAAGGAGACAGACTTAATGTAGTGTGATGCAATGTGATGTGATTTAGAAGTCAGGAGGGTGAAAGCCCCATTTAAATGGTCATTTTTATCTCTTCTGTTTGGTGCAGTTGATTTGCCCCAGAATTGTTCTATTTTTTCTTGTGCGTACAACACGAAGTTACAACCATCTCTGACCAAAGTGTAATTTTTGTTTAAACCTCAGTATTGCTTTCCGTCTCATTTTGTATTTCAGACTTCACTAAATTGTGCTCTGGAATAATTTCAAAGGGGGAAAAGGCAAAGATCGGTATGCTTATTCGCTAGTTGCTTTTTTTAACTCAATTATATTTTGACAATTTTGCATGAAACTGTGGGGCATGTCTTCATTTAAACTGTATACCTTCCATAGGAACAGTCAGTTTAAATCCACATGGGCAGTGTCTGGCCTAATGAGGTTTGACAAGGGTATTTAGTGGTTGTAATTCAAATCTAATTCAGACCATCTTAACACTGGACCTGTCAAGCAATTGAATTGAACAGTAGATACACAACCAACGGGATCGTACAAGCCTATGTCCTGTGTGGCACAGAGATTGTGTGGGAACAGTAACACGAATTCCTTAAAAATACTATATACATTGAGGCAGATTTAACCCTTTGGGGTCCAGAGAGGTGTGTAACACGGTACATTTTTTCTAAAACAAATCATAATTATTTTTGTGTTGTGTAAAACAAGGACACTACTACTCCTGGGAGAGTTAAACTATAATTTTCATTTGTGACTGTTCTAATAACTTACTGTGATAAGCCATAGTCTATGACTCAAGCTCTCGTACAGACTGAATTATTTATAAAAATCCATTGTGGACAATAGAGGCCGCTGTTGTTAGCAGTTTTGTTGGAAAAAATAAATTTCAGCTGAAATTGCTTTTGAATTAAAAATCTCCCAGCAGTGAAAGTAGCCTTGTTTTAGCCAACAGGAAAAATCCTGTAATATATATATTTTTTTCATATAAAAATGATACTTCTCTTTTAACCCACTGGCTCCTAGAGACCTTTCTAAAGTGTTATGTTATGTACTGTGGATGTTTCTCATATACCAAGGGGGAGACTCACTATGTGGTGATAAAGATGTGATAAAGTGGAGATAACTTCTCCAGTGATATCACTTCTCCAGTTCTTATGTTATTCTATAGAGCCGATGCACCAAGATCTCCAAAGGTAAAGAATTCTCAGTTTACTGGATCCATAGAATAACGTAGGAACTGGAGAAGTCATCTCCAATTTATCACCTCTTTATCATCGCTTAGTGAATCTCCCCCAAGGACCTCAAGTGACAGTCAACTCTGTTTTGACTTTAAATATAAATGCAAGTACATAACGTTTAAAGTCAAAATGTCTATATATATATATATATATATATCCTATATAATAATTCGCTAAATTGTGTGTAACGCCCAACATGCGCAGTAGACACTTCTGCGCGTGTGGCAGTCATGCGCAGTAGAGACTGCCCACGCCACGGCTGATACAGAGCTGGGCGTTCCGAAGGAGCATCCAGCTCTGTATCAGCCGTGGCGCGGGCAGTCTCTACTGTGCGCGACTGCCCCGCGACCGGCTGCCAGAGGCACTGTGGCCCGTGTAACGGGCTGTTCAACTAGTTATATATATATATATATATATATATATATATATGTTAAGGGCAGCACCAGTGGGTCTTTTTCTGAAAATGTATTGTGTAAAAATAAAAAAGGGTCTGGTCGATGTTTCTGTCCCTTTATTTTTTTCACTAAATACATTTTCTGAACAAGACCCACTGGTTCTGCCCTTTTTATTTTACTTGATACTATATATATATATATGATATATATAAACTACCAACAACTATTGGACCAACACGTGGACAAAGCGCCCTCCAATCCTCCTGTTGAGTTTAAAATTATAACTCCAATAATTAAAGGAGCAGTAAACTTATTTTTATAAAAACACATATTGTATAAATCTTTTCCTGCTGAATAAAACAAGGTCACTCCCATCGCTGTCAGATGTTTTATTCAAAATTTATAGCAGTTTAAATAATCAGGAAGTGAATTTACTGTGTTTACTTCCTGATAGTTCTAACTGACAGGAAGTGAATTTACTGTGTTTACTTCCTGATAGTTCTGACAGGAAGTGAATTTACTGTGTTTACTTCCTGATAGTTCTGACAGGAAGTGCATTTACTGTATTTACTTCCTTATAGTTCTAACTGACAGGAAGTGAATTTACCTTGTTTACTTCCTGATAGTTCTAACTGACAGGAAGTGACTCAGCAGTTTCTATCACATTCTATGGAGAACTGTATGTCTCTGACTTTTCTGACTTTCCTCTCCATTAGAATCTAACAGGAAATCTAATTAGAATTTGACCACTAGAGGGCACTGCTAATGTAAAAAAAACATGGTTTTAAACTGTAATAACTCTGTAAATATAAATCTCTCAGCAGTGGGTGTACCCTTATTTTACTCATTAGGAAAATCCCTACAATATATATTTTTTCATAAAAAAAGTTTACTGCTCCTTTAAGGGAAAACAGTCTGCTACTACAATTCTAACGCCTCTTAGTGTAAAAAGTCAAAGTCTGCTGAAAGGATAAGTTACCTCCGGATTTTCTTTAGTCAGTTGTGAGAAACAAGTGTATTGATTACCTGGCGTGGATATATGAAACTCACCAGGGCTGTGAGTCAGTCTTTACCTAACACATCCCTGAAGAAGGGCCTTATTAGGTACGAAACGTGTTGGATATAGTGTTTCCAGATTTTGGCATTTACGCTGATTATTAATACCCTAAAATGTACGGGAAGAACAAAAAGATAGACTTCACATCGAGCAGCAGTACGGAGCGACATCATGACACAAAGAGCCCTCTAAAAGGACGGGAGAGGTATTACACTGAAATCCAATAGGTGGAGCCAGAGAAGACTTTTGCCCGCTGAGTGCTGATTTGTTGCTACTTCGTTACATCCACTTGGAAAATCCAATGCAGTAGTAGAGGAGAAACTATATTGTTCATACTGTGTTAATCATTCAGTATCTGCCCGCTAAAACGTGGTATCCAGCCTATATCAGATTTCTACGCTTTCAGTTGCAAGTGACTATTTTTTATATTTTTATTATTCATATTTTTTATAGATTCTTTAGTATTTTTTTGAGCTCTGAATGGTGTATTTGCATTTTTTTCAGTGATATCACTGTTATTTATGTATAATGCTATATGTTATAAGATTTTACTAGTGTATACTTGAATAAATATTACATTGCATTTACAGAATTTATAATGCTTTGTTTTCTGTTTTTGGAATAGCAGTCTAGCTCTCTCCTTACATTTCAACTTTTTTTCTTCATAGATTGTGTTTGTGTGTGCGTTTTCATCTTCATCTACTTTTTACATTCCTGTTCTTTTTCCAGGGAGCTCTCTGTTAGGGATTATGAAATCAATGTAACACTATCACTGCAGTACAAAATACTTCCTCCAGTCTATTACATACAACACAGAGAGCATTCAGGACTGTAGGGATAATGTTACATTGTATCGCTAATCTGGCTTGCACAATATCTGACAGAAAGCTCTCTGCAAACCAATCCAGAGATCTGAATGATTGGTGCAGAAACATGTAGAAACGGCAAAGATGAAAAGGAAAAAAAATAATAAAAAGTACAGGGCGACTTGAACTTACTTATCAAGCTTTCAGAGTATGTAAAGTCAAAAAGGAGACTGTCACTTTAAAGAGTTAACGCTGCGTGGTATAGGGCTGTCCGACGCATTTTAGACACCCCTCTGCCACTCAAAAGTTCAAAGGTCCAGTTTGCCACAAACATTCGATACTTTTGACACCTCTAATTACCTTCCCTTGAAGGGTTTTAAGTCTAAATCTGCGTGTTTAAGGCAGATACTGTTTCTAATTTCTAAATTCAGCTTGTTGGGAAATCTTTCACGGACCTTAAATTAATTGTAAAATGTCAAGGTCTGGGTTGTTTATCTTTCGATGTGGAAGAAAAAAAACGGCAAAACAGAGAACATTCTCTTTGAAAAGTCACTCCAATTCAGGGATATACCGCAGAAATCAGAGAGGATTATCGTAACCAACATGTAATTTCTACATCAAAATATCAAAAGATTTGATATAAAAATGTACGGGTGATTTGAAGCAGCTGTGAATATCTTAGGGCGGCTCTTTCTGAACACAAAAGAACCAGTGAAAAGGGTTCCAAAACAGAGATTTTATGATTTATCTTCGTTTTAAACACAACAATAAAAGATTACACACACTAGGGGCCCATAAATGAATTTCTCTTCCATTCCAACTTACAGACTGAAATGATTTCGGCAAATGAGTCATTTATGCACAAACGTCAGTGATGTGTTAACCATCAAGAAAGTCTATGCTAATTGGTATTATAAACACCAGATAAAGCGCTCGTATCCCGCCAGTTAACACGACGTTTACAAATGCCTCATGCTATCAATTTAACATTTCATTTGGTTGATTCAGTCAGGCTTCCACTATTTCTTAGCTGACTGCCACATTACAGAGAAATTTGAGGTTAAAGGGATAGTAATACTTCGTTTTATCTTTATTTTATTTTGTAGGCATTAAAAAAACATGAAGAACGATATAAGTCTTATCTCTGAAACCTTTATGATTTGAGATTCACAAATAAAGATTCCCCTCCCGCCCCTTTTACCTAGTGTAAGCCATCTCTTCTCAGATGTGGAATGCAGTACATAGACCAGACAGATAACAGAAGGGGACAATCTTCTTCCTATGAGAACAATGAAAGCCCTGTCCCACTTGACAAGTTTTTCAGGTTTTTCCCTTATCTTAATTGAAGATTGTCCCTCTCTGCAATCTACCTGGGAACCTCCCTTTTGATCTGGCTGAGCAGTGTTACATCAGTAAAAGGGACGAGAGGGGGATACTTTGTCATTGAATTACTCTTGAACTACAACTCTGACTGAATTGAAATAACACTCTCCAAAGTCCACATACTATGATGATTAATTAGAGCTGCTTTTATTATGAAACATTACTATCCCTTTAACTCCTTGAGGATAAGTGAGGTGAGCAATGCTTTACCCCCCTCCCCTCACAATATAAAAATGTTTAACCTTTTGAGTGATAGTGAGGTATCCAATGCGTTGCAACGTTGCGTTGTGGATGCACTCACAATTCCGTTGGTCAGAGTAACATCCTGACTTTACCAGCATGTGGAGATAAATGGAGCAGTAAGGATCGAGCTAGAAACAGCTCAGTGTATTGGACAGTGTATAGCTCAGTGTATCGGATAGTGTACAGCTCAGTGTATCGGACAGTGTATAGCTCAGTGTATCGGATAGAGTACAGCTCAGTGTATCGGATAGTGTACAGCTCAGTGTATCAGATAGAGTACAGCTCAGTGTATCGGACAGTGTATAGCTCAGTGTATCGGATAGAGTACAGCTCAGTGTATCGGATAGTGTACAGCTCAGTGTATCGGATAGTGTACAGCTCAGTGTATCGGATAGTGTACAGCTCAGTGTATCAGATAGAGTACAGCTCAGTGTATTGGATAGTGTACAGCTCAGTGTATCGGATAGAGTACAGCTCAGTGTATCGGATAGTGTACAGCTCAGTGTATTGGATAGTGTACAGCTCAGTGTATCGGATAGTGTACAGCTCAGTGTATCGGATAGTGTACAGCTCAGTGTATTGGATAGTGTACAGCTCAGTGTATCAGATAGAGTACAGCTCAGTGTATTGGATAGTGTACAGCTCAGTGTATTGGATAGTGTACAGCTCAGTGTATCGGATAGAGTATAGCTCAGTGTATCGGATAGTGTACAACTCAGTGTATCAGATAGAGTACAGCTCAGTGTATTGGATAGTGTACAGCTCAGTGTATCGGATAGTGTACAGCTCAGTGTATCGGATAGAGTATAGCACTCTATGAATAATTTAAATAGATAGAAACCAGGTAGAACCCTGAACCATGTAAATAAAAAGAAAACACAAAGCATGAGAAAAGAATTTATATTTTCCACTCTATAAAGTGAAAAACATAGTAATAACACTAAAAAAAGTCAGTAATATCTTGTCCATCTGTATAGCCCAGACTCTATAATTCCATAAAGTCCAAGGTACGATAAGATGAAATGTGATGAGATGAATAAAAGTAATGGAAGATGATGTAGTCCCTTCTGCCGCTTTTATTATGTCCTTTTCTCACATACGAGGGGGTGCTGATAAGTATTGAGCCTTACCCAGAAAAAATTGAGCTAGGAAGCTGTAAGTGCCACACTGTTCTACATATTCCCCCAGGAAGTCAGTGCACTTGCGACATCTGTCCTGCAGCTTCTTAAGTCCCTGCAAATAAAATTCTTCCGACTGCTGGTGTAACCACTCATTGGTAGCATTAGTTGCCTCCGGAACACTCCCAAATCATTGTCCCTTTAGGTGTTTTTTGAGATCGGGGAACAGATGATAGTCAGAAGGAGCCAGGTCAGGTGAATAGGGTGGATGGGGCATCACTTGAAAGCCTAAGGAGGTCAGTTTTGCCATTGTGTCACCTGCAGTGTGTGATGAGGCGTTGTCATGCAACAGGATGACACCTTTGGAGAGCTTTCCTCTACGTTTTTCCTTGATGTTTTGCCTCAACTTCATCAATAAAGCACAGTAATATGTTGCTTTGATGGTTGAGCCCTTTTGGAGGTAGTCCACCAGCAGAACTCCCTTCTTATCCCAAAAAACTGTTGCCATTTGCTTCTGTACTGACCTTTGCAAACTTCTTTGGCCTGGGGGAACCACTGTGCCTCCATTCCTTAGACTGTTCCTTTGTCTATGGATTATAACAGTAGATCCATGTCTCATCACCAGTTACCAGTTTGTCCAGGAAATCTGACTAATTTCTTGCAAAATGTTCCAAAACAGCCACAGATGTCTCCACATGTCTCCTCTTGTGTTCGGTTGTCAAAACTTTTGGGATCCACTTTGCTGCAAGCTTTCTCATTTCCAGGTTGTTGTGGATAATGGCACCAACTCTCTCACGTGATATTCCCAGATATGTAGCAATATGTTTGGCTGATATTCGGCGGTCCTCTATGATCATGTTATGGATGGCTTTCACATTTGCAGGCACAGAGACAGAAACTGGTCTTCCACTGGGTTTCTCACTTTCAACACAGAAATGGCCAGTTTTGAAATTGATAACCCAACGTTTAACTGTTGCATATGAAGGGCCACTGTCAGCCAAAGTTTGTGACATTTCTTCATGGATCTGCTTTCCCTTGGAGAAACAGGAACTTGATTATGGTCCTATTCTCTTCCACATTTAACTTTTCTGGAGGTGCTGCCATGTTCATTTTGGACCTTACAAATAAAGATAAGTTGAAATCATAGGTAGTTGATTTTTGCACCATTGAATATAGACAAATTGGCCAGTAAACCCTGCAATTTACAGCTTCCTGGGTAAGGCTCAATACTTATCAGCACCCCCTCGTACACCAAGTCAAATCTGCAGAAAATGAGGGGCAAGAGAAGAACAAATTAAAAGCAGAGTTACACGTCCACACAAAGTAATTAAACACTTACAATGTATCAGTCTTTATGAATGCATCTGCCTCTCGGCACTCACTTGAGGAAGAAGATGAGAGATATGTGTTCTTTAAGAAGGATACATTGTAGGTGTGTTTCTTTAATTTTCCGTGTAACAAACTCTGCTTTTAGATTTGTCTACTCTTGCCCCTCATTTTCTGCAGATGTGGAACTAAATCCCTGTGACCACTCAGGGCTCCACATGTTCAAAATGCAAAAGCTGTTCACTTTTGTATGTTGTAATCAATAGAATGTAATAATCAGATTTCATTTTCAACTATATAAAATACTTAAAAAAGGCCCGCTGACGCATTTCACAGCTGTAAACTCTGCATTATCAAAGCTTTTGGCCATGATACAATATTAAAGGAGCAGTAAACTTTTTTTAATGAAAACACATATTTTATAGAGCATTTCCTGCTGAATAAAACAAGGTCACTCCCACCGCTGTCAGATGTTTTATTCAAAAATTATATCAGTTTAAGTAATCAGGAAGTGAATTTACTGTGTTTACTTCCTGATAGTTCTAACTGACAGGAAGTGACTTTACTGTGTTTACTTCCTGATAGTTCTAACTGACAGGAAGTGAGTTTACTGTGTTTACTTCCTGATAGTTCTAACTGACAGGAAGTGACAGGCAGTTTCTATCACATTCTATGGAGAACTGTATGTCTCTAACTTTTCTGACTTTCCTCTCAATTAGAATCTAATAGGAAATCTAATTAGAATTTGACCACTAGAGGGCACTGCTAATGTAAAAAAACCATGGGTTTAAACTGTAATAACTCTGGAAATATAAATCTCTCGGCAGTGGGAGTACCCTTATTTTACTCAATAGGAAAATCCCTACAATATATATTTTTTCATAAAAAAAGTTTACTGCTCCTTTAAAAAAAGTATTTTAGATTGTATAGTGGCAAAAAGCTTTGATAATGTGGCGTTTACAGCTGTATTTTAAGCATTTTATATCTCCCTTTTATGTTTTTCAGCTCCTAATAATAACCCTCCAACTTCAAAAATGGCCAAAAATCCTAATGACCCCTAAGAATTTTGCTCTCATGCCTTTGTTTAAAAGATAACATCTTCAAGCAGTAATGGATGTGATGTAAATGGAGGCAGACATGACAGTTGCTGTAGCACAGGGCATAAACTCCACCCATGATCCTAAACCTTTAAGGACCAAAGAGTGTGGGGTTTATTGCTTTACAATATGTTGTGCACCCCTGTGGTCCTTAATGGTTTAAGTACTCTCATACTCAAGGGTTGTTCTTCTGTCTGAAACGATATCCAGGACTGATGGCTGAATACGTTAACTACTGAACAAAAGGCAGAAAAACAAAATTATATGGTTCATTAGGATTTTGGCTCCATAGTAAGGTAAGTGATGGGTTAAACGGAGAGTAATGTTTCACAATAAAAGAGGCTCCGATTAAGCTTCATAGTATTTGGTCCATGGAGAGTGTTATATCAATACTGTCAGAGTTGTAGTACAAGAGTAATTGAATGATAAATTTTCCCCCCCGCCCCTTTTACTGATGTAACACTGCTCACCTCAGAGCAGCAAGACTGTCTGGATGGATCACAGAGCGGGACAATCTTCAGTGATCATAAGGGAAAACCTGAAAACCTGTCATGGGGGGGGCAGGTTTTTCCTTATGATCACAGTAAGAAGATTGTCCCTTGCTGTGATCTGTCCGGTCAAGAGACCAGATTCCACATCTGAGGGGAGGTGGCTTACACTAGGTAAAAGGGGCGGGAGGGGGATACTTTATCATTCAATTACTCTTGTACCACAACTCTGACAGTATTGATATAACACTCTCCATGGCCCAGATACTATGATGATTAATTGGAGATGCTGTTTTTTCTGAAACATTACTATCCTTTTAACCCTTTGAGTGCCAGAGGGGTACGGAATACCATACTGAGGGTTAAATCAGGGATCATAATACTATGTAGATTTAAGATTTAAGTCTCAGTGTCTTGTACAATTATACTAGTGTATTAAAATATAAAGTTAACAACATAAGAAGAATATGAGACAAAATATAATCCTATTAGAACAGAAAGAGGAGTAACTGGCGGCGGGTCGCTCTTCTCTTCTGTAATTTAGGTCTAAAGCTATCCCATAAGGTGCATTATTAAAAAAAAAAATACTCTGTAGATACCACTTGGCTCTGTTGTTTACGAGCTGACATAGGGGTGCGCAGCCAATTGCATTAGGGTGTTTACCCAAAAGCACAAACACACAGGTGCGCGCACACACGTGTGTGTGTGTGTGTGTGTGTGTGTGTGTGTGTGTGTGTGTATATATGTGTGTGTGTGTGTGTGTGTGTATATATGTGTGTGTGTGTGTATATATGTGTGTGTGTGTGTGTATATATGTGTGTGTGTGTGTATATGTGTATATGTATATGTGTGTGTGTGCTAAATAAATGATTAGGTGTAAGTTATCTTTCACACGCACACACATTAAACATTAACACACTCACTCATGCATCATACATACAAGACACTCACTCACAGCCGAGTCAGTGCCAGTGCCTGCAGCCTCCTCACCTGCTGTTCGCTCCCTGACACCTTCCCCCAACGTAGAAAGTGCTGAAAGGAAGTGACATCACTTCCTCTCAGCGCCGCAACGAAGGAGGGAAGGCTCATGCAGGCTTTTGCAGCGTTTGAGCCCGAGTGCTTGTCCCGCCCCCATGGTCTCCCCGAGCACAGCAGTCAGCAGCAGATAGCCATGGCAAGCGGTTAAGGAATAAAGCGGAAACGGCCATTTAACTTCTGAAAAGCCGGTGCGCACTGGGCCAATTAGGGTGTGCCTAGGCACACCCGCCACACTCTGTGCGCACGCCTATGCGAGTTGATTAAACAAAACAAGTTTGAGCTGCGATAACATTTGAATCAAATATCTCCCTGCAGTGGGAGTTGCCCCTGGTTTTCCTTGGGAGGAAAAAACCCATAACCTATATGTTTTGCATGAAAAAGAACTTTACTGCTAATGTTCGTGTAAATATGTAACCCTTTACTGAAAACTATCCAGGACATACTTGAAAACTAGAGAAATCTCAATGTATACTTCCTGGCAAATAAATACTTTAAATTTAAAGGTCAACAATCATGATTTATTTTTATTTATGCCCATTTATAGACTAAACTGGTTGAAGAGCCCGTTACACGGGCCACGGTGCCACTGCCAGCTGGTCGCGGGCAGTCATGTGCAGTAGAGACTGCCCGCGCCATGGCTGATACTGAACTGGACGCTTCGGAGCGTCCAGCTCTGTATCAGTTGCGGAGCGGGCAGTCTCTACTGCTCATGACTTGCGTTGTTACACACGTTTTAGTGAATTATTATATAGGATTATACATAATGCAAAAAAAAAAAAAAGTCTTATCTCCCATTGTGGTTAATTTCACTGAGAATTCAAATTCTCTTATTAAAGGGATAGTAATACTTCGTTTTAACTTTATTTTATTTTGTAGGCATTAAAAAAACATGATGAATGATATAAGTCTTATCTCCCAAACCTTTATGGTTTAAGAGATATTCACAAGCAAAGTGTCTCCTTTCCGTCCCTTTTACTGATGTAACACTTTTCAGTCAGATCAGAAGGGAGGTGCCCAGGTAGACTGCAGAGAGGGACAATCTTCAATTAAGATAAGGGAAAAACCTGAAAAACTTGTCAAGGGGGGCAGGGCTTTCATTGTTCTCATAGGAAGAAGATTGTCCCCTGTTGTTATCTGTCTGGTCTATGGACTGCATTCCACATCTGAGAAGAGATGGCTTACACTAGGTAAAAGGGGCGGGAGGGGAAACTTTGCTTGTGAATATCTCTTAAACCATAAAGGTTTGGGAGATAAGACTTATATCGTTCTTCATGTTTTTTTAATGCCTACAAAATAAAATAAAGTTAAAACGAAGTATTACTATCCCTTTAACTAAAACAGAGGAGAGAAATTCTGGGCACCTATCATCAGGCAGAAATCCAACAGGAGAACCAGCATGAATGAACCAATAGGTCTGAAAGCTGGATGTTTAGGGCTTTAATAACAATAGGACAAAGTAGGCATCTTCCAAGGTTCTACTGGAACAGTCTGGACGCACTTCCCCTGATAATCCCAGATCAAACTAATCAATGTGTGAAGCCATGTGTTAATACTCAACAAAGAGTGAAGATGGATGTGAAAAAGCAGCAATCTGTTAACCTACTGTAGGTGTAATTGCTTCGCATTGAGTGAATGGAGCTCTGAAGTTATCATAAACTCATGTTTGTGGGAAATAATTATAATAAAATATTCATTCTACTTAGAAGACTTTAAAGCGGAACTACCACCACTAAGCAACGTTGTTTGTAATAATTCCCTATCTGGCGACTCGCTGCTTAGTAGCGCTAGTCGCCAGAATTATTACCTGGTTACAGAGAAATATGCATTGATCCTCGGCTGACAGGCAGGACGCAGCGCGGACATCTTGTCCTAGCGACGTCCGCACGCATGCGCTGTCAGTCCTAGACGGCTGTAGGAAGCGTTGCTAGGAGCCATTAAAGAAGCAGTAAACTTTTTTAATGAAAACACATATTTTATAGATCTTTTCCTGCTGAATAAAACAAGGTCACTCCCATCGCTGTCAGATGTTTTATTAAAATGTATAGCAGTTCAAATAAACAGGAAGTGAATTTACTGTGTGTTTACTTCCTGATAGTTCTAACTGACAGGAAGTGAATTTACTGTGTTTACTTTTTGATAGTTCTAACTGACAGGAAGTGAATTTACTGTGTTTACTTCCTGATAGTTCTAACTGACAGGAAGTGACTCAGCAGTTTCTATCACATTCTGTGGAGAACTGTATGTCTCTGACTTTCCTCTCCATTAGAATCTAACAGGAAATCTAATTAGAATTTGACCATTAGAGGGCACTGCTAATGTAAAAAAACGTGGGTTTAAACTGTAATAACTCTGGAAATATAAATCTCTCGGCAGTGAGAGTACCCTTATTTTACTCAATAGGAAAATCCCTACAATATATATATTTTCATAAAAAAAGTTTTCTGCTCCTTTAAACAGTTCTTTTTCCACCTTGAATGCTCTCCAAGGCATTGTTCCTCCCCTAGCACCTAGGAGGCGTTGCTAGGAGCCATTCGGCTCCGGAAGGGACTGACAACGCAGGCACGTGCACATCACTAGGGCAAGATGTCCGCGCTCCGTCCTGCCTGTCAGCCGAGGATGAATGCATATTTCTCCATAACCAGGTAATAATTCTGGCGACTAGCGCTACTAAGCAGCGAGTCACCAGATAGGGAATTATTACAAACAAAGTTGCTTAACGGTGTTAGTTCCGCTTTGCATAGTATAGTTTTACTTCAATTTGCATCACAGTAGTAGCAGATGCCAACATAGTAACTATTATAATAATAATGATAATAATAACTAGTATTTATTTAACGCCTTTCTCCCAGTGGGACTTAAAGTGCTGTCATCAACCAAATCGGCAGCTGAATAACAGGTATTATTACATAGTTGATGAGGCTGAAAAAACACATAAATCAGGTTCACCCTATGCCATATCTCCCCTGTTGATCAAAAAACAAACTAACGAAAAACATTGAAACATTTTACAAATAAGACCCAAGTGGGTAATAAAAATGTTTGTGACTCGAAATAGCAGTTCCATAGTTCCCTGGATTCCCTGGATCTGCTTTGAAGCCGCCTGTCATAATTCTCTATATTGTTATGTGCTACATTGGTATACATTACTTTTTTAAAGCAATTACAGTACCTGCAAGCACAGAATCCCGAGACAAAGAATCCCATAACTTTACTACCCTTACTGTAAAAAACCCCTTCCTCTGTTTTAGTTGAAAGCACCATTCCTCTAGTTTTAATAGATGACCTCTTGTTCTTAGCTCAGCTCTTTGAGTAAATAGTTCCTCGGAGAGTTCTTTGTATTGACCTCGAATATATGTATAAATGGTAATCATATCACCCCTTAGACGTCTCTTCTCTAATGTAAACAAACCCAGTTTGGCTAGTCTCTCTTTATAACTCAGATCCTCCAATCCCTTTACCAGTTTTGTTGCACGTCTCTGCACCTTTTCCAGTTCAGTTATGTATTCCTTAAGAATTGGTGCCCAAAACTGTACTCCATATTCTAGATGAGGCCTAACCAAGGATTTATACAGAGGTAGGATAATATTCCCATCCCTTGCTTCTAACTTCTTTTTATACAGGCTAGTACTCTATTTCCTCTTGCAGCAGCTGAGTGTCTCTACACACTGCTGTGAAGTCTATTGTCTATCAGTTCTCCTAAATCTCTCTCTAATGAGGATTCCCCAAGTTGTTTCTCATTTAGTGTATATGTAGCAAGTTTGTTTCTGCAGCCCAAATGCATAACCTTACATTTATCTACATTAAATGACATCTGCCACTTTTCTGCCCATTCAGTTTATCTAAATCCTTCTGTATGTATTTCCATACATAGCTTAGTGTCATCAGCAAAGATAAATGGTAATTTAATAATTTATCTGCTAGCTTTTCCTGCTGCTTCATTTGTTTTGATATGCTTATTAAACTTTTTTTTTAACTTTAACAAACTGTACTTTTCTATTGAGGCCATCAGGTGGCATTTTACTGTCACTTTCGGTGGAGAGTTTTAGTCTAAGACTCAAGCTGTCCCATAAAGAACAATAGACACAGCTGCCCTCTGGGCGACTGTTGAGGAATAAAGATTAAAAAAAAAACAAAAAAAAAAAAAACACACAAAGAAACCAGTAACACAAATGAGCTCAATTTACTTTTAAAGGGATACTAATACTTAATATGTAAAAAATATATATTGTATTGTTTATCCTTCAGTAAAAAAAGGATACTCTCACTGCTGAAAGGTGTTTTATTCAAAGGTTATTACAGCACAGAGCTGAATTTTTAGGTGCAATATCACAGTGGCCTGAAATGTTACAGTGGCGCTGTTGCTACACCATCCTATAGACAGCTCTGGTTCATAGACCATAAATCTCCATGGGATGATGTAGCAACAGCGCCGCTGTACAATTTCTGGCCACTGTGATACTACACCTAAAAAATCAACTTTGAGCTGTAATAACTTATGAATAAAACACCTTTCAGCAGTGGGAGTTCCCTTGTTTTACTCAGGGGGATGAATTCTACACCATATTTTTTTTTTACATTTTAAGTATTACTGTCCCTTTAAGAAGGAGTTCTCATATATTCAGCGGCAAAAACCCTAAAGAATATCTATTTTTCAAACTAAAGCTTTAGCGCTGCCTTTGCTAAGGATTTCCCATGCTGCTTTTACGTAATGTTTTCCATCACTTTAACCCTTTGAGTGCCAGAGGGGTACGCAACGCATTGCAGAGCAATGCGTTGCATACCCCTCTGGCACTCAAAGGGTTAAAAACAAATACAAGTCCCCCTGTGTGTCTGTTATTTCGTTTCCGTTTTCAATGTGTCATTTAAGCAATCAAGTGCGTGCGTTGTGGGTTTTGCTGTGTCAAATAGAAGTAACTAAAAATACAGAAAGTGCCAAAACGCGTAGAAGTTCAGCCTGCAGCCCAACAAGTTCAAGAGTAACTGAATGATAAAGTATCCCCGTCCCTCCCCTTTTACCTAGTGTAACACTGCTCACCTCAGATGTGGAATCTGGTCTCTTGACCAGACAGGTCACAGCAAGGTACAATCTTCTTACTGTGATCATAAGGAAAATACTGTCCCCCTTCACAGGATTTTCATGTTTTTTCTTATGATCACTGAAGATTGTCCCTCTCTGTGATCCATCCGGACAGTCTTGCTGCTCTGAGGTGAGCAGTGCTACATCAGTAAAAGGGGCGGGACGGGGATACTTTATCATTCAATTACTAATGAACTACAACTCTGACAGCATGGGTTTTACACTGGTGGCCTCATTCAAATATTAATAGGGAGCAATTCTGGAACAAAAGCAAGTGCATAATAGGGTTGAAATTAAACAGTTTTTTTCCACCTTGAATGCTCTCCAAGGCATTGCCCCTCCCCTAGCACTGACTTCCTGTCTTATCCCTACATTACCTGCCCCACTCACTGACACTGCTCAGCAATGCATTGCCCACCTCCCCTAGCACTGACTTCCTGTCTTATCCCTACATTACCTCCCCACTCACTGACACTGCTCAGCAATGCATTACCCACCTCCCCTAGCACTGACTTCCTGTCTTATCCCTACATTACCTCCCCCACTCACTGACACTGCTCAGCAATGCATTGCCCACCTCCCCTAGCACTGACTTCCTGTCTTATCCCTACATTACCTCCTCCACTCACTGACACTGCTCAGCAATGCATTACCCACCTCCCCTAGCACTGACTTCCTGTCTTATCCCTACATTACCTCCCCACTCACTGACACTGCTCAGCAATGCATTGCTCACCTCCCCTAGCACTGACTTCCTATCTTATTCCTACATTACCTCCCCACTCACTGACACTGCTCAGCAATGCATTACCCACCTCCCCTAGCACTGACTTCCTGTCTTATCCCTGCATTACCTCCCCACTCACTGACACTGCTCAGCAATGCATTACCCACCTCCCCTAGCACTGACTTCCTGTCTTATCCCTGCATTACCTCCCCACTCACTGACACTGCTCAGCAATGCATTACCCACCTCCCCTAGCACTGACTTTCTGTCTTATCCCTACATTACCTCCCCCACTCACTGACACTGCTCAGCAATGCATTGCCCACCTCCCCTAGCACTGACTTCCTGTCTTATCCCTACATTACCTCCTCCACTCACTGACACTGCTCAGCAATGCATTACCCACCTCCCCTAGCACTGACTTCCTGTCTTATCCCTACATTACCTCCCCACTCACTGACACTGCTCAGCAATGCATTGCTCACCTCCCCTAGCACTGACTTCCTATCTTATTCCTACATTACCTCCCCACTCACTGACACTGCTCAGCAATGCATTACCCACCTCCCCTAGCACTGACTTCCTGTCTTATCCCTACATTACCTCCCCACTCACTGACACTGCTCAGTAATGCATTGCCCACCTCCCCTAGCACTGACTTCAAGTCTTATCCCTACATTACCTCTCCACTCACTGACACTTCTCAGCAATGCATTACCCACCTCCCCTAGCACTGACTTCCTGTCTTATCCCTACATTACCTCCCCACTCACTGACACTGCTCAGCAATGCATTACCCACCTTCCCTAGCACTGACTTCCTGTCTTATCCCTACATTAACTCCCCGACTCACTGACACTGCTCAGCAATGCATTACCCACCTCCCCTAGCACTGACTTCCTGTCTTATCCTTACATTACCTCCCCACTCACTGACACTGCTCAGCAATGCATTACCCACCTCCCCTAGCACTGACTTCCTGTCTTATCCTTACATTACCTCCCCACTCACTGACACTGCTCAGCAATGCATTACCCACCTCCCCTAGCACTGACTTCCTGTCTTATCCCTACATTACCTCCCCACTCACTGACACTGCGCAGCAATGCATTACCCACCTCCCCTAGCACTGACTTCCTGTCTTATCCTTACATTACCTCCCCACTCACTGACACTGCTCAGCAATGCATTACCCACCTCCCCTAGCACTGACTTCCTGTCATATCCCTACGCTACCTCCCCCACTCACTGACACTGCTCAGTAATGCATTACCCACCTCTCCCAGCACTGACTTCCTGTCATATCCCTACGCTACCTCTACCATTCACTGACACTGCTAATGTAAAAAGACACATGTTTAAACAGTAATAACTCTGGAAATATGCATCTAGCATCAGTGGTAGTACCCTTACTTTACTCAACAGGAAACACCCTACAATATATATTTTTTCATAAAAACAAGTTTACTGCTCCTTTAAAAAGTTAAATTTTAGGACTCTGACATAAAATAATTTTACAGATTCTACTTGAAAATAAATCATATTTAAAATGATATATCCTCATTTCATTTTTAAGTGGTACTGTTTCTTTAATGCCTAAACCATAATCCCTTACTGGAGTAAGATGTGCCAGGACTGTCACACCGATTCCGGCATTTGAGGACCGGTGACGGCACATCATGGATTGCCGCTCAACTACCCCGGAATCCAGTGCTGTGAAACGTCCGTCCGCCTGTGGATCAGGTGGTTGTTAAGGGGTTAAGGCAGGGGAGGAAACCTTAGCCTCCCCACTTGTTGGGAACGGGCTGGCTCATTGGGGATGTTAGTAGTTTTAGTCTCCAACAGAGGGAGAGTTAAAGGGATAGTAATACTTAAAACATAAAAAAAATATGTTGTAGGGTTTATCCCCCTGAGTAAAACAAGAGTACTCCTACTGCTGAAAGGTGTTTCATTCAAAAGTTATTAATTTTCAAAGTTGAATTTTTTAGGTGCAATATCACAGTGGCCTGAAATTGTACAGTGGTGCTGTTGCTACACGATCCTATGGACAGCTCTGGTCCCGGGACCATAAATCTCCATAGGATGGTGTAGCAACAGCGCCACTGTACAATTTCAGGCCACTGTGATATTGCACCTAAAAAATTCAACTTTGAAAATTAATAACTATTATTTTTTATTTTTTTTTAATATTTTTTTTTTTTTTACATTTTAAGTATTACTATCCCTTTAATGGTTGCCTACGTCAGAAATCTAAACTTCACGATTACTGAAATTAGACAAATGAAAGATCTCTCTCTTTTGCCGTGGCACTTTTACCTTCCGTACCCCTATTTCTGTTATTAAGCAGGTCTGATAAAAAACAAAACAAAAAGGATATTGTTTCTATTATGACTAATGCACAAACCCAAAGGGAGGGGAAAAAAATGCAAGTAAAATATATGTGCTTGGACAGCATAAGATTTATTATGGTGTCTACAGAAATGATTCCTCTTTAGCAGCACTTAAATTGTCTAATTACTCCCAGATGTTTCTACTTTTCTTGACTTTTTCAGCTAGCTGCAATGCGTTGCTGGTCCCAATGACAAGCAAAGGGTTAAAGAGCGATAATTAGGTTATTAAAAAAAAACCTGTAGCCAGATTCCTGAGCACACACTGCAATAAACTCCAGTCTAATCCGGCCCTGCATTTGATTACTGCAATCCACAGCAAAAATAATTTGTTATTCACACCGAGCCATCAGCCTCCCGCTGGGCCTGGATAAAGAGGCAGAAAGGCACCGTTTTCTACCCATTTGGATAATTATTTTGACTCATCAAGACAATTGGGCTCTTGCTGCTAGGGGGTGTTGCTGTTTACTGCCCTTATTAAGGAATAATGGGAGGTAAACACTGTAGAATTTAGAATCTAGCACTTGATAATCTCCATTAATCTCTGGGTTTAGTCTATGGGATGCGTGTTAAGATTTAACATAACAAGAGGAGGGTTTGTGTGTGGCCATTGAAAGTTGTGTTTGGTGGCTTCATAGTATAAGTGACTTTCCTGTATCTGAACTGTGGAGACCAACTCCATAATGGGTTTTATATACGTACAGAGGCACGAGTGGGGTAATTCTGGGGTGAATCCACCTGCAGTGCTACAGAATCCTCGCTAGCACTCAAGGGGTAAAACTCAGTTATATAAAAAGATAAGTAAAAGGGCAGTAAAGTAGAACATTTGCCTCTGAATAATAAATAAGATTTCATAAGACCTGAGGGGTGCCAGTGTAGGTTCACATTTTACACAGCTCTACTCCTCTGGTACTCAAAGGGTTATTCCTAGTGTAATGACAACAATTCATATAAGATCTGTGTGTGTGTGTGTGTGTGTGTGTGTGTGTGTGTGTGTTAGTTGGTGTTTGTCTATATGTGTCTATATATGTGTGTGTGTGTGTATGTATATATGTATGTATCTGTGTATGTTTGTGTATGTGTGTGTGTATGTGTGTATATTAGTGTTGCCACCCAGCCGGTATTTTACTGACAGGCCGGTAAAAAATTGGCTTCTGTCCAATGTTAAGTCTATGGAGGGAATGCCATGGCCGGTATTTTTTTTTAAGAAAAGTTGCAACCCTAGTGTATATGTGTGTGTGTATATGTGTTTATATATGTGTGTATGTGTTTATATATGTGTGTGTATGTGATTATATATTTGTGTGTGTATGTACATCTGTATATGTGTTTATATGGAGTATGTATATGCAGGGCCGGATTTGCCATTAGGCAAAGTAGGCACCTGCCTACAGGCGCACGGCAACGAGGGGCGCCTGCCAATTGTATTTTTTTTTTTTTTTTTTTTTTAATATTCTTTAAAAAAACAAAACAAAAAAAAAAACTAGCCACCTCACTGGATACGCCGGCGGAACCCACTCACATTGCCCGCCCCCCCAGTCTTGTACCTGATGGACCTCCCTCGTCGCCTCTTTAGGAATGCAGATCGCTGGGAAATGACATCTCCTAGTGCTCTGCATTCCTGAACAGGAAACCGCGCTGGAGCTCCATCAGGGGCAAGACTGTGCCAAAGGAGGCACATACAGATCTTCTACCAGGGAGGTAGGAAACGGACAACGGGGGGAGGCAATGTGAGGGCAATGTGGAGCTAATGGGGGGCAAGTTGGAGCCGATGGAGGGCAATGTGGAGATGGTGGGGACAAGTTGGAGCTGATGGGGTGGAGGGCAATGTGGAGCTGATGGGGGTATTGTTGAGCTGATGGGGGGCATTGTGAGGGCAATATGGAGCTGATGGGGGGGCAACGTGGAGATTAGGAGCATTGTGGAGGTATCCAGTGCAGATGGCCCGCGGGAGGGGGGGTGCTTCAAATTTCTGTGCCTACAGGCTCCTGACATGTAAATCCAGCCCTGTGTATATGTGTGTGTATATGTTTGTATATATGTGTGTGTATGTGTGTATATGTGTTTATATGGCGTGTGTGTGTATATATGTGTTTGTATATATGTTTGTATATGTGTGTGTATGTGTTTGTATATATGTGTGTGTGTCTGTATATGTGTGTCTGTATATGTGTTTGTATGTGTGTGTGTGTGTGTATATGTATATGTGTTTGTATATGTGTGTGTATATATGTATATGTGTTTATATGTGTGTTTGTATATGTGTGTATGTGTGTATATGTGTTTGTATATGTGTTTATATATGTGTGTGTACATATATGTGTGTGTATACACAACCATTCAAAAGTTTGGGGTCACTTCAGAAATTCCCTTGTTTTCCATTAAAACATACATCAAATGATTTGCAAAATGAATAGGAAACACAGTCAAGATGTGACAAAGTTAGAAATAATGATTTTTAATTTCAATAATAATTGTGTCCTTCAAACTTTGCTTTCCTCAAAGAATCCTCAATTTGCAGCAAATTTAGATATTCCATTAAAAATCAGTAGTGTTGAGCGAGCGTGCTCGGCCGATGCTCGGATCGGCTCGAGCATCGCTCTGCTCGGCACATGGCGGTACTCGTACGAGTACCGCCATGTGCTCGCCCGACATGTTCGGGTGAAGAGGATCTGTGCCGGAAGAGGCACAGATCCGAAGACGCTCCGCTGGACCACCAGGGAATGGAGGTACGGGGGCATTGCGGAGATGAAGGGGGCATTGCGGAGATGAAGGGGGACATTGTGGAAGAGGGGCATAGACTCTATGCCCCTCTTCCACAATGTCCCCCTTCATCTCCGCTATGCCCCTCTTCCACAATGTCCCCCTTCATCTCCGCTATGCCCCTCTTCCACAATGTCCCCCTTCATCTCCTATGCCATAGCGGAGATGAAGGGGGACATTGTGGAAGAGGGGCATAGCGGAGATGAAGGGGGACATTGTGGAAGAGGGGCATAGAGTCTATGCCCCTCTTCCACAATGTCCCCCTTCATCTCCGCTATGCCCCTCTTCCACAATGTCCCCCTTCATCTCCTCTATGGCATAGGAGATGAAGGGGGACATTGTGGAAGAGGGGCATAGCGGAGATGAAGGGGGACATTGACCAGGCACCCTCCGCTCATCAGAGCAGGGGGTGCCTGGTTTAATGCTCGAGTGCTCCCATTCATTTGAATGGGGCTCGGGTGCTCGGCCGAGCACTCGAGCATCAGGGGGTGCTCGGTCAGAGCACCCGAGCACCCGAGCATCGGGGTGCTCGCTCATCCCTAAAAATCAGCCATTTCCATCTACAATTGTCATTTACACCATTAACAATGTCTACACTGTATTTCTCATCCATTTGATGTTATTTTAATGGACAAGATTTGCTTTTCTTTCAAAAACAAGTGCATTTCTAATTGATCCCACACTTTTGAATGGTGGTGTATGTGTCTGTGTATATATGTGTGTCTATGTATATATGTGTGTGTGTGTGTGTCTGTGTATACGGTATGTGTCTGTGCATAAATGTGCATATGCTTATTTGTGTGTGTTTGTGTATACGTGTATTTGTCTGTGTGTCTGTATATATGTGATCATGTAAAATAAATAATACATTTGTCACAATCTCTGCCTTCCTCCTCACAGTGATAGTGTATATCTGTCACTGATTGTGTATAGTATACATTATATCTGTCACTGTTCTCTGCCTCTCTCCTCCTCACTGTGATAGTGTATAGTATACATTATATCTGTCGCTGTTCTCTGCCTCTCTCCTCCTCACTGTGATAGTGTATAGTGTACATTATATCTGTGACCGTTCTCTGCCTCTCTCCTCCTCACTGTGATAGTGTATAGTATACATTATATCTGTCACTGTTCTCTGCCTCTCTACTCCTCACTGTGATTGTGTATAGTATACATTATATCTGTCACCGTTCTCTGCCTCTCTCCTCCTCACTATGATAGTGTATAGTATACATTATATCTGTCACCGTTCTCTGCCTCTCTCCTCCTTACTGTGATAGTGTATAGTATACATTATATCTGTCACTGTTCTCTGCCTCTCTCTCCTCCTCACTGTGATAGTGTATAGTATACATTATATCTGTCACTGTTCTCTGCCTCTCTCCTCCTCACTGTGATAGTGTATAGTATACTTTATATCTGTCACTGTTCTCTGCCTCTCTCCTCCTCACTGTGATCGTGTATAGTATACATTATATCTGTCACTGTTCTCTGCCCCTCTCTTCCTCACTGTGATAGTGTATAGTGTACATTATATCTGTCACCGTTCTCTGCCTCTCTCCTCCTCACTGTGATTGTGTATAGTATACATTATATCTTTCACCGTTCTCTGCCTCTCTCCTCCTCACTGTGATAGTGTATAGTATGCATTATATCTGTCACTGTTCTCTGCCTCTCTCCTCCTCACTGTGATCGTGTATAGTATACATTATATCTGTCACTGTTCTCTGCCTCTCTCCTCCTCACTGTGATAGTGTATATCTGTCACTGATTGTGTATAGTGTACATTATATCTGTCACCGTTCTCTGCCCCTCTCCTCCTCACTGTGATAGTGTATAGTGTACATTATATCTGTCACCGTTCTCTGCCTCTCTCCTCCTCACTGTGATAGTGTATAGTGTACATTATATCTGTCACTGTTCTCTGCCTCTCTCCTCCTCACTGTGATAGTGTATAGTATACATTATATCTGTCACTGTTCTCTGCCTCTCTCCTCCTCACTGTGATCGTGTATAGTATACATTATATCTGTTTGCCTTAAAATGTCTGCCTGGGAGAGACCTTGCTGATGCAGTAAAACTACCTTATGTCTTGTTGTTGTGCTCAGTCTTGTAATGGTGTATGAGCTTTGACATTAAACGGTCTTCAGCAACTTCACATTGTTAGCTGAGTTTGACTGTTCTCCACCCAGTTGTATTCCTCCTACACAGGTGTTTCTGTTTCAGTTCATGATTTTGTTTCAACCCACATATTAAATTGATGATTATTAGCACCTGTTTGGTATAATTGTTTAATCATATTCCTGACTATACGCCTACAAAATCCCTGTCTTTGTGCAAGTGTACCTATAAAAATGGATGTTGTTTTGAAGGCAAATGGTGGTCACACCATATATTGATTTGATTTAGATTTTTCTTCTGTTCACTCACTAAGCATTGTGTTAATTGATAAAAATAAACTATTAACATGTCTGTTTTTGAAAGCATTCTTGTTGCAGCTTTTTTCACACCTACCCAAAACGTTTCCATAGTACTATATATACAGTGACTGCAGTGCTTGTTCAAACCGCAAGGTTGCAGGTTTGAATCCCGGCAGGGTCAACTCAGCCCTTCATCCTTCTGAGGTCGATAAAATGAGTACCATTAATTGGGTAATAACAACATCTATTATTCAGCTGCTGATTTGGTTAATTCCGAGAGTGTGAGCTGAAAGAGAGAGAGAACTGGAGGGATGTAAGCATTCACTGTTCACATGCACTTGTATTGACCAGGTGCCTAATCCTTATTATAATGCATGCAACAAACCAAGGCAGTACCAGTGGGTTGGATAAAGGTCCAGGGTTTGGATTGAAACCTTGACATAATAAGGATTGCATATTTTTTTCTGAACAAGTCCCACTGGTGGTACCTTCGTTTGTTGTATATATGTGTGTATATTATATATATATATATAATTACTATACCTTTTAATAATAAATAACTATAAATATTTACTCTCGTTAGCATGTGTTTGCAATGTTTTGGCACTCTACATGAGTCCTTTATCAAACCAATATTGTAGTAACATGAAATATTAATTAAGGTGAATGTAGAGTGCTTTCCCATTCATTTAAAGGGATAGTAATACTTCATTTAACTTTATTTTATTTTGTAGGCATTAAAAAAACATGAAGAACGATATAAGTCTTATCTCTCAAACCTTTATGGTTTGAGAGATATTCACAAGCAAAGTTTCCCCTCCCGCCCCTTTTATCTAGTGTAAGCCATCTCTTCTCAGATGTGGAATCCAGTCCATAGACCAGACAGATAACAGCAGGGGACAATCTTCTTCCTATGAGAACAATGAAAGCCCTGCCCCCCTTGACAAGTTTTTCATGTTTTTCCCTTATCTTAATTGAAGATTGTCCCTCTATGCAGTCTACCTGGGCACCTCCCTTCTGATCTGGCTGAACAGTGTTACATCAGTAAAAGGGGAGGGAGGGGGATACTTTGTCATTGAATTACTCTTGTACTACAACTCTGACAGAATTGAAATAACACTCTCCAAAGTCCAAATACTATGATGATTAATTAGAGCTGCTTTTATTATGAAACATTACTATCCCTTTAATTCTTCAGGAGGAACAGGGTATCTAGTACCAAATACTGTGTGAGCCAGTTCTTGGAATCTTTCATCTGTGACAGAGTAACAATCTTTGAATGTTACAACAGGCTCTTCCATATGACAGCAAGTTGTAATTTAGTCTTCCCTTAAGTTGAATAAAGGAAGACATTTTCACAGACTGCAAAACTAAAAAAAAAAAAAAAAAAGAAAAAGAAAAAAAAATATATAAAAAAGAAAGAAGAAAAGTGGCTTAATTCTGAGGCAAAGTTACTGCTATAAGGGAGAAATAAATATTCCAACTGATTTAAATGTTTTGCTCGACTGTTCATGCGATTCCTCTGGAGAGTGACATAAGAAATGAAGTTAGATCTGAGGCGTGCAGGGAGGCTCTCCGGCTCGTCCAGGAATAACAGTGGAATCAGGAGAATTCCGTACACAACTGATACGTATCCCACAGGGGATTGCAACCTTGGAATGACTTTTTGAGGATAAATGCTGCATTTTGTTTGAAGATTCACTTCATTAGTCAGCCTGGCTCGCAACAGATATCACATTTAGAACTTTTCACCTTTGTTTTGAATAAATCAAGTACATTAAATATTAAGTTAAAAATAATCAACTGGCCCAAGTTTTGACATTTTTTTGAATGCTCTTTTGGACTCTTTGACCCCCTCTCGCCACCCTGGGGGGCATCTTATATTCTGTAGAGCGATAATATTGTGACCTCACCCATTAGCGAGGATGACCTTAGGAGAGGGATGGGCAATTTTTGGCTTTCTAGTTGGACTACAACTCACATCATCTCCAGCCGACCATCAGAATTAAAAGAAGGAATATATATTCTATTTCAGGGCTGGGCAGTTTTATTGGCATGAGGTCCTCATCTTTCCTTACAATTTTTGGAAGGTCATACAGGGGTTACACCTAAATAGTACAAAGCAGACTGTACGTGTAATTGTGTATGTGAATGTTTATAAAGATAGACAGACAGATGGACAGATTCATAGATAGACAGACAGATAGAAATAGACAGACAGACAGGCAGACAGATACATAGATAGATAGATATGAGATAGATAGATGGATAGATAGATAGATAGGTAGATAGACAGACAGACAGATATGAGATAGATAGACAGACACAGACAGACAGACAGACAGATAGATAGATAGATAGATAGATAGATAGATAGATAGATAGATAGATATGAGATAGATAGATAGATAGATAGATAGATAGATAGATAGATATGAGATAGATAGATAGATATGAGATAGATAGATAGATAGATAGATAGATAGATAGATAGATAGATAGATATGAGATAGATAGATAGATAGATAGATAGATATGACATAGATAGATAGATAGATATGAGATAGATAGATAGATAGATAGATAGATATGAGATAGATAGATGAATGATAGATAGATAGATAGATAGATAGATAGATATGAGATAGACAGATAGATAGATAGATAGATAGATAGATAGATAGATAGATAGAGAGAGAGATAGATAGATAGATAGATAGATAGATAGATAGATAGATAGAGAGAGAGATAGATAGATAGATAGATAGATAGATAGATAGATAGATAGATAGATAGATAGATATGAGATAGATAGATATGAGAGATAGATAGATAGATAGATAGATAGATAGATAGATAGATAGATATGAGATAGATAGATAGATAGATAGATAGATAGATAGATAGATATGAGAGATAGATAGATAGATAGATAGATAGATAGATAGATATGAGATAGATAGATAGATAGATAGATAGATAGATAGATAGATAGATAGATAGATATGAGAGAGATAGATAGATATGAGATAGACAGATAGATAGATAGATAGATAGATATGATATAGATAGATAGATAGATAGATATGATATAGATAGATAGATAGATAGATAGATATGAGATAGATAGATAATAGATAGGTAGATAGATAGATAGATAGATAGATAGATAGATAGATAGATAGATAGATAGATAGATATGAGATAGATAGATAGATAGATAGATAGATAGATAGATAGATAGATAATGAGATAAATGTGTGCTGTAAGTGACAGTACCAATGCAGTGTGGAAATAGTTGTCTCTTTTGTAACAAATGAATTGCTTCAGTTTTCCTTTCTACACAACCCCCATTTTATCAGTGTTGTGCTTTGTGATAACACTGTCTTCTCAATCTTGTTTCACTGAAGGCACCCCTAATACACATTCTGATACCCCTAATACTCACTGTGGTACCCCTAACACACATTCTGATACCCCTAATACTCACTGTGGTACCCCTAATACACATTCTGGTACCCCTAAAACACACTCTGATACCCCTAATATGCACTCTGGTACCACTAATACACATTATGGTACCCCTAATACACACTCTGGTACCCTTAATAGACACTCTGGTATCCATAATACACATTCTGGTGCCCCCAATACTCACTCTGGTACCCCTAATACACATTCTGGAATTCTGGGGAATTATTGAAGGTACAAGTGCATGTGTAGGCATCCATTCATGCTTTGTGCAAGGCTCTAGGATCCCCTAAGCACAGCAATATTCATAAGGTGCCTGAGAAGTGATAATACAATATTGTCTGTAAACTGGCAGATATAAAATAAAAGTATTTCTGAAAAGAAGGAGATGACAACATCTATGAAATAGATGCAATTCCATAAACTAAAAAGTTACGATTTTGGAGCAATCCAACTGTACCATAGAGAGAGGAAATTAAAATTTCCAGTTTGTAAAATGAGGCTTTCGATATAAGAAGAAGAGAGATAATCCTGCTTAATTAGCACACCATATCTACTCAAAAATCCAAATCCTGAAAGACCCAGGCCTAGGATAGGAGACTGAATAAAACTAACATAGTAACATGGTAAATTAGATTGAATAAAGACACAAGTCCATCACGTTCAACCTTTGCCTCATATCCCAGTGACACGGGAATTAAATAGAACTTAACATTTATTGGAGTAAATTACAAAATTGCCGAGGCACAAACTGGCTTGCCATTTTATAGTGAACAAAGAGTAACAATTCATGAAAACAACAAAGGAAAAAAAGGACAAAAGGGGGGAATAGGGTAAAATAATTTATATATAATTTCCACCAAAAAAGAAGAGAGAAAGGTGCACACAATCTAAGTGTAAACTGTTATATAAACAACCGTCCTTTATTCTTGTTCCCTTTCACCAAGGTGAATTCTTTTCTTTTTTCAATTAAATCGATCACCTCCTTCACCGTGAAGAAACACCTTTCAATGGGGTTGATTGCAGACTCACCTTCTAATGAGGCAAGCCAGCCTCCTGGTGTGTGGTAATTCTGAATACCTCACCGCAGGCTCAATGCAGATCCCTGCTACCCTCTATCTAGGATTGGTGGTCTATTCTATAAGACCCTATTAAGTACTGGGGACTTTAAATTATGGATGAAAGTATTGTGTTATACACAATTATTTATTACACATAAAAATTATATAAAATATATTATAAATAAAATGAATATATCTGCACAGATACAATATCTAAGAACAACATAATTGCCCAAACACTACGCCCAACGCGTTTCTCATCTCGCGCTGCTTCGTCAGGGGCCTACATCCTAGAGAGTAGCAGGGATCTGCTGCGGTGAGGTATTCAGAATTACCATCGAGGACCAAGGAGATGTGAGGGGAAGGACAGGACGTAAAGGCACCATCACTGGGGGTTATCCAGTGGAAGATCACACACCAAGAGGCTGGCTTGCCTCATTAGAAGGTGAGTCTGCATTTGATCCCATTGAAAGGTGTTTCTTCACGGTGAAGGAGGTGAGCGATTGAATTGAAAAAAAGAAAAGAATTCACCTTGGTGAAAGGGAACAAGAATAAAGGACAGTTGTTTATATAACAGTTTACACTTAGATTGTGTGCGCCTTTCTCTCTTCTTTTTCGGTGGAAATTGTCTGTGAGAAATAAGGGCTTAACCGGAAGCCCAGAAGAGAGGGCTGCACTGCTGGTAGGACTTTCGGAAGATCTCTAAAGAATTATTACAGGTTATGCTATCTACTTATAGTTTCTATTTTGTTTTGTAATTGGTGTAATAGCGCTTCGAATTCTTTTTGTGGAATTAATTTATATATAAAACTTAACAGGAGACCTAGCTATTGACGTATGGTGACTCAGATAATTTTCAATTGGCTATACACTAGGGTGACCACATGTCCCGGAATGCCCGGGACTGTCCCTTATTGGGGGTCTGTGTCCCGCATCCCAGGTCACCCCCCACCGGGACAACAAAGAGTCCCGGAATGGAGCAACACGCACCAGTCCAGCCAGCCAATGAAATGTATTTGCTATATGGTCCTCATTGATTGGCTGAGCCAGCCAATGAAGACCATATAGTAAATACATTTCATTGGCTGGCTGGACTGGTGCAAGACAGCTGGGGTGGAACAGATAGGCTGGTGCTGTGAGTGAGACCCGCGGCTGAGGCTCCCGCCGGCGCTGACCATCTTTCTGAGGCTGACACAGAGTAAGAGTTCCCACTGGGAACAGCCTCAGAAAGATAGTCAGCACCGGCGGAAGCCTCAGCTGCGGGACTAGGGTGACCACATGTCCCAGAATGGCAGAATGGAAATGTGGCCACCCTACTATACGCCATCATTCTAGCTTGCTCATTATTGTTGAATAAAGGCTGCTTGCCTAACTTTCAGTAGAGCATTAGCATAGCCTGACTACCTGTAGGAAGATACATAGTATAGTCTGCAAATATTGTAGCAAGTAACATTGTTGCCACCACATATATTTAAAACAAAAAAAATATGATTAGCGCAATATAGGCCTATAAGAGCTGTGTGGAGGGGCCAAACTGAGATAGATACACGTGCAATGAGGCTTTTAACACCCTGAGTGGTAGAAAGTTCTCCAGTGCATGGGATGGAGATCTTACTGGTATCATCCAAAAGACAAAAGGGGGGAAGCATCATAGTGTATCATTTTTGCGAAATCAGAAAATCAGAAAACAAGAGAATGTTACTCAAGTTCCATCAATGCTGCTATGTGATAGTTAGTAGCAAATGAGCCTGTGGAGGATATTTGAACTGCCTCCTGTCAAGGTTTTGCCGAGCTGCTCCCATTCTGCCTATTGATTCTAATGTCTGAGCTAATCTAGTGCTCAGCTATCCACTGCTGCTGTCTTCTGAGTTCCTAGCTCAGGCTGATCAGCTGACCTCTCTGATTGCTCACCTGACTGTTATCAGCCAACCCTCCCAGGGTATATAAAGCAGCTTGGCTCACTTCCTCATTGTCCTTGTGTTTGTTTGCTGACCTGTTGTTGCTGTGGATTTTCCTGCGCTTCTCTTTGCTGTGTTCCAGACCCTCTGGCCTGTTCCTGACATCGCTGACTTCTGTGCTTCTGACCCTCGGCTTGTTCCAGGCTTTGCTGACTTCTGTGCTTTTGTCCCTTAGCTTGTTCCTGACATCGCATACTTCTAGTTTCCTGATTCCGGCTCGTCTGAATACCTGTCTTGGTTCCTGGACCTGGAGTGTCTTTTGGTTTATGCTCTTGGATCATGCTTCTGTTTTGTTGCACTAATAAAGGTGAATTGTATTTTACCTTTTTGTGTCCTGTCTGGTTCCTGGTCCCTAACACCTCCACACAGATACCCGATTGGGAAACGCTCAATCACTCCATCCAAATTCCACCGCTGAAAGCTTTGGAGAACGACACAAAAGAAATATACACACAAGAGGAGAGCTTGGGAACCAAGAGAAATGTATTCACTCGATGAAGGATATATAAACATCCTTACAATACTGATTCCCACCGGCCTATGTGAAACATAGGTTATATGCTCTTTAATTAATAAAGGGGGCAATTGTCGCCCCCATGCTAGAGGGGTGTCGTGAGGGGTCATGATACCCCTCTTGAAGCCTGAAGTACTTTTTTAATACAAATTACATATATAATTAAAAAAATAATAATAATTGTTACACAGAAATTAAATATTTTATTACATTTTCACACAAATTACATCTATAATAAAAATAAACACCTTTTTTTTATACATATACAGGTTGCCTATTAACCCTATGAGTACCAGAGGGGTAGCAAACACATTACAACACCTCTCTGGTACTCATAGGGTTAATCTTGCAATACAAAACACGAGGGCATGTCGAATATAATAGAAGAAAAATGTGGGATAAAAATGATGAAAGAAAGTCACGGGAGCGCTGTAGTCGACTTTTCAAGGGGGAGGAGGGGGTTAAAATGTCGGATGTACAAGATTCGTCGAATTAATATGGTGAAAGAAAGCACTCTAAGTTGGATTTGGAAGTGGAATGGTTAATTGTCGACTATGAACAATATTTTTTGAATTAATGTGGTGAAAGAAAGCACTGAAAGTCTACTTTTATAAGGGGGGGTTAATATGTGGAGGGGGGGCTCTCTGTCGGATATTGTTATGTGGAGAACACATCTAACACTGAACTTGATCTTTCTGCCTTCAAATGTGCGCCTATTTCCTTGGACTTTGACATTTTGCTCGTTTTTTTGTAGGTGGTAGTCGGAAAAAAGCAGACAGCGTCAGTTCTGCTTTACTGTGGTTCTGAAATAGAATACTGACGTAACACGTTTGCAAACTTCGCGCTACTTGTTTTTTTGTAACGCCGGTTTTAGCGCGGGTAATAGAATCGAGCCCCTTGTTGTTTCTGTGTTACACCTAAATGTGAGTTGAATATTGATATTTTAATAATATTGGAAGAGTTTAAAGAAGATTTAACCCTATGAGCGCCTCCCCTTTCATCTCTTCCATTTTGCATATCTTAAAGTAAAGGCATCTGTGCCCCTGTCTGTCCCTTTCTGTACCACGCAGTACAAAGCAACTCCTCCTAGACAATCATAGAGGAGACAGGGATGGACATCTCAGGGGCACAGATGCCTTTTTGGGAAGATATCTGTCCTGTCGTCTGCTGGGACGTCTCCTAACAAGTCGTATGTTTAAATAATGCCGGAGTTGCTAAGGATAATACACGTATGGGTATGCTTAACGCTATATTAAAAACTAGTTTAAAGGCCCATGTACACGGGCCACAGTGCCACCAAGAAGCCTCGGCTGCTGTTCGGAGCCTCTCTGCTCGCCAAGAGGCCCCAGGATGGTGAGCAGAGAGGGCTCCGGTCCGAATTCGGAGCTCCCCGCTCCGTATCAGCCGCAGCGTGTTCAGGGCCGGATTTTCATCTCAGGAGCCTGTAGGCACAGAAATCTGACGCGCCCCCCCCGTCCATTGGCCATCTCCACTGGACACTTCCACAATGCTCCTAATCTCCACACTGCCCCCATCATCTCCATATTGCCCCTATCAGCTCCAACTTGCCCCCACATTGCCCCATCAGCTCCAACTTGCCCCCACACTGCCCCCATCATCTCCATATTGCCCCCATCAGCTCCAACTTGCCCCCACATTGCCCCATCAGCTCCAACTTGACCCCATCAGCTCCACCTTGACCCCATCAGCTCCTTCTTGTCCTCACATAACCCCCATCAGCTCCAACTTACCCCCATCATCTCCACATTGCCCGGTTTCCTACCTTCCTGGTGGTGCAGCGGCAGGAGAAGTCTGTGCCTGCTTCTGCACAAACCTGTAGTTCCTGTTGCTCCCCCGCGGTCTACTCTTTAGGAATGCAGAGCGCTGGGAGATGATGTCATCTCCCAGCGCTCTGCATTACTAAAGAGCCACAGAGGGAGCAACAGCAGGATCTCACCGGGCGGCAGGCAGGCAGCGGGTATTTATTATTTATTTTTATTTAAAAATAATAATAATAATAATTGATTCCAATGACAGGCGCCCCTCTGTGGGGAGCGCCTGTAGGCAGATGCCTACTCTGCCATATGGCAAATCCGGCCCTGAGCGTGTTCAGGCAGTCTGTACTGAGCATGACTGCAGCGCAGGCAGACTCTACTGTGCATGACGGCTTCTGACAAACATCCTAGCTTATTATTATATAGGATGATGATTGGGGGGGGCACATTAAAATACATAAAAGTTCTGCTTTAACCCTTTACGGAACAGATTGGAGTGCAAAGCATTTGGTCCTGAAATGGTTACATTTTGTGGAATAGGTTTTAATAAATTAAAAAAAAAAGCATTATGTGTTCTTTACGCATCACTTTGATTGACTTGTTTGAAAGAATCTATTCTGCCTCTCACTGCCGTCTGTGGCCTTTTCACTGCAATCAATAACGTATCCGGGAAAGAGAACTCGCCCCACGAGCAGTGGAAATGTTTCACTCTATTGTATTGCTAAGATTTGCTTTGACAGAGCTGTTGAACGCTGACAAGCCTGGGATTTGTCATCGGGAGTAGCGTGAAGGAGACTTTGAAGTTACTCGGTGTCAGAAATTTTGTTTGCCGTTTTTTTTCTAATTGAGCGTCGATACTGCAGATTTGTTTGACGTTTTCCTCTCTGTTGGACAGGGAGATTAAGAGCGCCAGTAATTTTAGAAATAATCTCCTGGCCAAACACAAATTTAAAGGGACACTACTCTAAAAATAAATTGGGTTATATATAGTGTTGAGCGAGCGTGCTCGGCCGATGCTCGGATCGGCTCGAGCATCGCTCTGCTCGGCACATGGCGGTACTCGTCGAGTACCGCCATGTGCTCGCCCGCCACGTTCGGGTGGCGGGGATCTGTGCCGGAAGAGGCACAGATCCGAAGACGCTCCGCTGGACCACCAGGGACTGGAGGTACGGGGGCATTGCGGAGATGAAGGGGGCATTGCGGAGATGAAGGGGGACATTGTGGAAGAGGGGCATAGACTCTATGCCCCTCTTCCACAATGTCCCCCTTCATCTCCGCTATGCCCGTCTTCCACAATGTCCCCCTTCATCTCCGCTATGCCCCTCTTCCACAATGTGCCCCTTCATCTCCGCTATGCCCCTCTTCCACAATGTCCCCCTTCATCTCCTCTATGCCATAGAGGAGATGAAGGGGGACATTGTGGAAGAGGGGCATAGCGGAGATGAAGGGGCACATTGTGGAAGAGGGGCATAGCGGAGATGAAGGGGGACATTGTGGAAGACGGGCATAGCGGAGATGAAGGGGGCATAGCGGAGATGAAGGGGGACATTGCGGAGATGAAGGGGGCATTTGGAGATGAAGGGGGCATAGCGGAGATGAAGGGGGGCATTGACCAGGCACCCTCCCCTCATCAGAGCAGGGGGTGCCTGGTGTAATGCTCGTGTCGCCCCATGCAGTTCAATGGGGCTCGGGTGCTCGGCCGAGCACTCGAGCCTCAGGGGGTGCTCGGTCAGAGCACCCGAGCACCCGAGCATCGGGGTGCTCGCTCAACACTAGTTATATACACTTAAATCCTCTATACTTTGTATGAAGCATCTATAAATATATTTGTTTTGTGAGGCCTATATCAAGTCATACGTGTGCTCTGATGGAGCAGATATTCCTCTCTTTTACAGGGTTCACAGATATAGATGAAAACGGATATCCCTGCTGCTTTGGCACTAATACTAGAATAGGTTAAAGCGGAACCGTTGCCCTAAATAAAGTCACCCCCAATAATTAGGCATATAGTGATAATCTTAGAAATTGTGCTATTTTCCAGCATAAGTACTGCGTTATGAAGAAATCCTACTTCTTCTGAGACTGACGGGCAGGCATCAGCGCAGACATCTTGGTTAAGGAGGCGCTGCATTGTACCTTAAGGTAACAGGAAGCATGGCTGGCCCTTACATGGGTCCCGGTGGATCCATGGACCCAGGCGGCACTTTTCCGCCCCAAGCAGGGCCTATTTTAACTTGCATATGGGCATGTTCATGCACTGAAAAATCAAATCCATGCAGTGATAAACTCACGGATTTGATTTTTAAAAAAAGTGGTAGCTATAACTTGTAGCGGCTCTCAATCAGTAGTGTCACTTGGAGGGACCCAGGCCTAATGCCTGGTCCCTGTGTGCCTGCCCGCCCACACTTGCAGGTTGCTGCTATGCTACAATCTGGTCTGGATCCCGGCAAGTACAGACCGGGAATCACTGTGAGCTGCACAATGGCTCGTGATGACAAGTCTGTTTGGGCGAAGAAATAGGCTTGACGCGCAGCGTGAACAGATTGCGCCAAGCTAGTCCTCCAGTAAATTTCTTCAGTTGACCTGGCACCAACCAAGGACCTCCTGGCAGGAGTCCAGCGGTGTGATCCGCCATAATCGTCACACGCAGCTGGCAGCGGTGAGCTAAAGTGCTCCGCGCTGTCCCTGGAAGGCAGGTGAGTGAAAACTACCCTGGACAGAGACAAATTGACTTTTGGGGAGGCTTATCCAAGGACATAGAGGACAGAGGCAATGGTAATATGGAACAGTTAAAAAAAAAAGAAAAACACCCAATATAGCACCAAACCCCTCCAGTAAGCTTCAAAACAGTGCACAGCATGGTGCAGCTAGACTTTATAGACCATGAATTGATACAGTTTGTTTTATTACTTTGGATTTTAACCCTCTGAGTGCCAGTGGGGTACTCAAAGGGTTAATATTCTTGTTATTTTAATAGAAGTTAAATCTTATTATACCTCAATATAGTCTACATTTACATATTTACAGTCCTTCTAGCTTAGGGGAGGGTTTTGGTGCTATATTGGGTGTTTTTCCTTTTCCAGTTAAAGGGGAACTACCACCCCTCAACAACTTACGCTTGAGTGGATGTTCATCTGGCGACTAGCTGCTTAGTAGCGCTAGTCGCCAGAAATCTTACCCGGTTCTGCAGATATCGGCTTTTTGCCGATGGTGACAGGAGCAGGAAGCACGGACGTCTCGTCACAGTGACGTCCGTGCGCCTGCTCTGTCAGTCCCTTTCGGAGCCAAATGGCTCCAAAAGGGACTGACAGAGCAGGCGCACGGACGTCACTGTGACGAGACGTCCGTGCTTCCTGCTCCTGTCACCATCGGCAAAAAGCCGATATCTGCAGAACCGGGTAAGATTTCTGGCGACTAGCGCTACTAAGCAGCTAGTCGCCAGATGAACATCCACTCAAGCGTAAGTTGTTGAGGGGTGGTAGTTCCCCTTTAAATGTACACCACAACACATCCCTCAGTCATACAACCTGACAACCTTTATGTTTCTATGAACAGAGGTGCACCAACTTTTATCCAATGTGGAACGGTTAAAAGGCTTGCTTATACTGCTAGTTAAGACTGTGTAAATGTAAATATAGTCCTGTATGCTCAGTATGGTTAAGATAAAATGAGATAAACAGGAGATATAACATAATGGATGTGGGCGTGGTTCGGGGTGGGGGGGGCAGCATTTCATCCTTGGACCCAGGCAGCACAATGTCTTGGGCCGGCACTGACAGGAGGTAATTGACTGTGCCTCTAGGAGGAGTTGCATTGTACCTTAAGGTAACAGGAAGGGACTGACGGTGCCTCTAGGAGGCGCTGCATTGTACCTTAAGGTAACAGGAAGGGACTGACGGTGCCTCTAGGAGGCGCTGCATTGTACCTTAAGGTAACGGGAAGTGACTGACGGTGCCTCTAGGAGGTGCTGCATTGTACCTTAAGGTAACAGGCAGTGACTGACTGTGCCTCTAGGAGGCGCTGCATTGTACCTTAAGGTAACAGGAAGTGACTGACGGTGCCTCTAGGAGGCGCTGCATTGTACCTTAAGGTAACAGGAAGTGACTGACTGTGCCTCTAGGAGGAGTTGCATTGTACCTTAAGGTAACAGGAAGTGACTGACGGTGCCTCTAGGAGGCGCTGCATTGTACCTTAAGGTAACGGGAAGTGACTGACGGTGCCTCTAGGAGGTGCTGCATTGTACCTTAAGGTAACAGGCAGTGACTGACGGTGCCTCTAGGAGGCGCTGCATTGTACCTTAAGGTAACAGGAAGTGACTGACGGTGCCTCTAGGAGGCGCTGCATTGTACCTTAAGGTAACAGGAAGTGACTGACGGTGCCTCTAGGAGGCGCTGCACTGTACCTTAAGGTAACAGGAAGTGACTGACGGAGCAGGCGCACAGATGCCTCTAAAGCAAGAAGCCTGCCCATCAGTCTCAGATGAAGAAAGATTTCTTCATAACGCTGTACTTATTCTCAGTAATAGTACTATTTCTAACCATATTGCTATATGCTTAATTATTGGGGGGGGCTTTATTTAGGGTGATATTACCGCTTTAAGTCTATCTCATTACAGAATTAGGTTGATAATGGAAAAAGAGCATTTCAATACACCATAAACTTTTACCCTTTGAGTGACAGAGTGGTACACAATGCATTGGAAAGCAATGCGTTGTGTACCCCTCTGGCGCTGAAAGCGTTAAAAAGAGCAAAACACAAAAGGATGGATTAGAAGAGTGATCCTTAGAGTCTGTACCCCATGTAAGTGTTACCGGGGCCCCTTCCGACTTGCTGTCTCCTAAAAAGTAACTGACAAAATAGTATCAAATATCATGCAAACAATGTAGATCAAAGGCTCTAATTTTTCAGTTTGCGAAGGGTTAACGACAAGCTCTAAGCTGAATAGTAGCGTTCACAAAATCACATAATCGCTGCGATCCGTCCGGTCAAGTGACCAGGTTTCAGATCTCCGGGACCTCTGACTGACGTGATGGAGGAGGGGGAACCTTTAACTCGATTATCAGGAAGAATACGAAGATAAAGAGATTTCAAATGATACTATGCATTATAAAAAATGAAACTGAATAATTATATTTATAGATATATTTTGGACATTACTATCCCTTTAAGGAAAATTACTTTTGTGCACAAAAACAGTCTCACTCTTATCATATTGTGTGTAAATTACATTGTTTTTGAACAGATTACGGTACATTAATAAATAGTGAACTTCTCCAAAACAGTCAAAAGTCGAGACCTCCCCAAACTAGACTTGTGCGAATCAGTTAGGCCGATTTCGGAATTCGGACGAATAAGGGTCATTTGGCGTCATTCGGGCCGTCTGAAAGGAAAAAGTTGTTCATTTTTTTAAAACCAAATCTGAACAGCCTTGGTTTAGAATGTCGTTGAAAATGTTGTAAATTCAGCGATGACTACCTGCGCTCGTGGTACTTCCCCTCCCTCTTTAGTCCAATCAGCTTCTCAGTTTCATGATAGGGGTTGGACTAATGACACGTCAGACACCCAGACAGCCTGCATTTCCTGTTAATCCATTGTTGGAGCTCAGAGAAAGCAGGCAGAGGTAGAGAGTGTCCAGTTGTTGTGTAGGCCAGCAGGTAGCCAAGGCCGGCGCCACCTATAGGCGGGGTAGGCGCCAGCCTAGGGCGCACATTCTCTGGGGGTGCATCAGGACCCCCCCCCCGCTCACCACTTACTGCCCAAGTCAGTGGCATAACAGGGGGGTAGCCCAGAAAATATTAGCCTGCCCGTCTAAAAAAAAAAAAAAAAAAAAAGTAAATTTCGGTGCCCTCCCTTGGCTGGCTATTTTTTTAATGTAGCACAGCAATGCCCATTTCTCTCTCCCCCTCCGCTCCTTCAGTCCTGGACCAGGATAACACCTTCCATAATGACTCCCACTTACCTTAAACAGGTAGTGACACACACATTATATATATGAGATAGATAGATAGATAGATAGATAGATAGATAGATAGATAGATAGATAAGAAATAGATAGATAGATAGATAGATAGATAAGAAATAGATAGATAGATAGATAGATAGATAGATAGATAGATAGATAGATAGATAAGAAATAGATAGATAGATAGATAGATAGATAAGAAATAGATAGATAGATAGATAGATAGATAGATAGATAGATAGATAGATATGAGATAGATACGAGATAGATAGATAGATAGATAGATAGATAGATAGATAGATAGATAGATAGATAGATATGAGATAGATAGATATGAGATAGATAGATATGAGATAGATAGATAGATAGATAGATAGATAGACAGACAGATAGATAGATAGATAGATAGATAGATAGATAGATAGATAGATATGAAATAGATAGATAGATATGAGAGAGATAGATAGATAGATAGATACATACATAGATACATACATACATAGATACATACATAGATAGATAGATAGGCATGAGATAGATAAATAGATATGATATAGATTCTTTAACTTTACTATTATGTGCGGCAGTGAGGATAAATGTCGCCTCACAGTGGAAGTCAGGTAGTATATATATATATATATATATATATATATATCCTGGAGAGCGATCATGAGAAAAATTGAATATATTTGTATTGACGAATATTTATGTTCATTAGAGTTGGATTAGTATGAAAAAATGTGCAGAATCTGGGGTCCACGGCTAAATAGCCCTTATAGTAAAAATCTTAAACTTTTAAAATTGATATAAATTCTGGATGTTGTTTTCACATTCTCTTCTTTTTTTTTGCATCATGTTTTTACATACTTTCTTTTTTTTGCATATTATTTATTCATTTTAATAAAATAAAAATATTATGTTTAAAAAACCTGTGTGCAGGGGCAATGTATAGCTAAGACAGGAAGTGCCTGCGCAGCATGTCATAATCAACAGTCGATAGCCAACTCAAAAACTAGATTTCTATATAAAAAATTTCTAATGCAACATAAAGACGACGCTCTTCTAAATCGCCAAAGCGGTATTTAGGTGATCAGGGTCCTGTAATAGATCATTTAAAGGAAACCCAAATTATTCAAGTTCCCTAGCTGATCCACCTGGTCTCCTGCCCTCGGTGCATGGCTGTTTTCAACCAGCACCACAGAAGCCAAGCCTGGGCCTTTGGTTCCTGCATATTCCCCCGAGGACCCTGTTCTGCAGACCTGCATTCTCAGCTGTATTTAATCTGCTGTGAGACATGCTGGCTACGAGAAAATGCACAGAGTGCGGCACACAAGCAAAGACGTGGAAACACTTGGACAGTTAGCCCGGCTTTGTTCACTTGGTAAACTGGAGGCTGGCCAGTAACTGTGCAGGTCCCCTGGCAATTCAAGTCTGTTCCAATTAATCGTGTTTAACCATTCTAATCACACTTTAGCACATTAATCCTATTTTCAATCCAAAACACATCTGAAAGAGCGGCATGTGGGCCTTTTTATAGCAACCGCAAATCAGATGGAGCTGGGAGACACAGAATCCTGTTTTTCTATGCACTTTTGCTGAACTTAAGCTTAATAAAATTTGTGACCGAGTTGTGGCTGGATTTACTGCACAATGCTCATGCCTCCTAGGTATAAATATGTCCCTCAACCCCTTGGATCTTAGGAAGGTTTCAAGTACGTTGCCATGCGATGTGACGAAGACCTTTTTAGCATTCAAGGGGTTAAACACTTTCAAGGGACATCAACACGTAAAAATAATTTTTCGGTTTTATACATTTAAATTCATCCTCTGTAACTTGATTCTAGATCCCTACAATGGAACAGGAAACCGCTGCATTTGTAGAAAGCTGTGATCCTGGTCTATAAAGCCAGAATCTGATTACGTATTTGGTGCAGGTAAAGCAGTTAAGTACTGACTACCCTTCACAAAGGGTTAAAGAAAAAGGTATCTATTTTTCCTTAAAGTGATAGTAATGTTTCACAAAAACAGCAGCCCCAATTAATCTTCATAGTATTTGAGCCATGGAGAGTGTTATTTCATTACTGCGAGCGTTGTAGTTCAAGAGTAATTGAATGATAACGTTTCCCCTCCTGCCCCTTTTACCTAGTGTAAGCCATCTCTTCTCAGATGTGGAATGCAGTCCATAGACCAGACAGATAACAGCAGGGGACAATCTTCTTCCTATGAGAACAATGAAAGCCCTGCCCCCCTTGACAAGTTTTTCAGGTTTTTCCCTTATCTTAATTGAAGATTGTCCCTCTCTGCAGTCTACCTGGGCACCTCCATGCTGCTCTGAGGTGAGCAGTGTTACATCAGTAAAAGGGGTGGGAGGGGGACACTTTGTCATTGAATTACTCTTGAACTACAACTCTGACAGTATTGATATAACACTCTCCAAAGTCCAAATACTATGATGATTAATTAGAGCTGTTTTTATTATGAAACATTACTATCCCTTTAAAGTGAACCTGTCATAGTAAATAAGCAGTTATCCATCTGCACTACGGGAGACAAATTATAACTTCCATTTATTTAAATAGATAGCTGGGAGCACTCAGACTTATGAATTTTTTTCTCCCCAAACATCAACTGATATAAACGAGAATATTGCTGTGCCTTACTGCTCTGGTAGCATTATGATCTACATCAACCCTTTGAATGCACCCCGCTCATGTTGTCTTCTGCATTCCTAAAGAGAGGACCGCGTGGAAGCTGATGGTGGCAAGTTAGAGCTGATGGGGCAAATTGGAGCTTGGAGCTGATGGGGGCAAGACAGTTGGAGCTGATGGGGGCAAGACAGTTGGCGCTGTTGGGGGCAAGTTGGAGCTTGGAGCTGATGGGGGCAAGTTGGAGCTGATGGGGCAAGACAGTTGGAGCTGATGGGGGCAATGTGAGGGCAATATGGATATGGGGGTAATGTGGAGATTTGGAGTATTGTGGAGGTGTCCAGTGGAGATGGCCAATTGGTGGTGGTGGTGGGGCACTTCAGATTTCTGTGCCTACAGGCTCCTGAGATGTAAATCCGGCCCTGTCCCCACGTGGCTGCAAGCTGTTTGGGGACCTCTGATTCCAATCCCCCAAAAAAATGCCCCGTGGTCCTTAAGTGCCGGCCACGTAGCTTGTCCTTAAGGGGTTAAGAAGGGCCTTTAACCCCTGGAAATCCTTGCTAGCATTCAAAGTGTTAAAAGCCCCATTTCAAACAATGAGAATTTTTAGACATCCCTGACAGTACAGTTGAATTGCTCCACTTTGTATTTACACGAGACGCTTTGCATTTACTTTGCATCAACTATGTCAATTCTTCTCTTCCTTCTACTTGAATGAATGAATGTGTTTATTTAATATGTTTACCTATATAGCGCCATCAGTGTACCCATTGCTTTACAATGTAAAGGTTTAGAGGGGTAAGAGTGCTTTGTAGAGTGAAACACTCGGTGCGAGGTCCCTGCCCGAAAGCTTACAATCTAAAGTGGTAATGGGAGACATACAGAGTACATAAAGGTCAAGTGCTGAATACTGTGCTAGTTCTGATGATGATAGAGGACATCAGTAAAGTAAATAATTTATAAGAGCGTTCATTTGTACAATATCAGTGCCTTCTAACATGTTGAGGTTTTATCCAGGAGGTGCATTTTCAAGCGTGACTTGAACACCATCAGAGAGGTGCAGTGGAGCAAGGTGGGAGGTAGAACGTTCCATAGATAAGACTGTAAGAGAGGTGCAGTGGTGCAGGGTGGGAGGTAGAACAGTCCATAGATAAGTCTATAAGAGAGGTGCAGTGGTACAGGGTGGGAGGTAGAACATTCCATAGATAAGACTATAAGAGAGGTGCAGTGGTGCAGGGTGGGAGGTAGAGCGTTCCATAGATAAGACTATAAGAGAGGTGCAGTGGTGCAGAGTGGGAGGTAGAACTCTCCATAGATAAGACTATAAGAGAGGTGCAGTGGTGCAGGGTGGGAGGTAGAACATTCCATAGATAAGACTATAAGAGAGGTGCAGTGGTGCAGGGTGGGAGGTATAACATTCCATAGATAAGACTATAAGAGAGGTGCAGTGGTGCAGGGTGGGAGGTAGAACATTCCATACATAAGACTATAAGAGAGGTGCAGTGGTGCAGGGTGGGAGGTAGAGCATTCCATAGATAAGACTATAAGAGAGGTGCAGTGGCGCAGGGTGGGAGGTAGAACATTCCATAGATAAGACTATAAGAGAGGTGCAGTGGTGCAGGGTGGGAGGTAGAACGTTCCATAGATAAGACTATAAGAGAGGTGCAGTGGTGCAGGGTGGGAGGTAGAACATTCTATAGATAGGACTATAAGAGAGGCACAGTGGTGCAGGGTGGGAGGTAGAACATTCCATAGATATGGAGCAATGGGAGAAAAAAGGTTTGATACATAAGAGGACTGTAGACACAAAAGGATCTGAGAGAAGACAGTCATTGGGTGAACATAAGTGGAGGGATGAGGTATAGTGGGAGGTCAGAGTGGAAATGTAAGATAGAGTAGAAGAGAGAAGGGTCTTGAGAGAAGTAAGATTTTGTAAGATATCTGGAGTTTGATAGGCAGCCATTGGAGAGTTTTGAGGAGGAGAGGGGCAGGAACAAACCTAGGTGACAGAAGAGTAATTTGTGCTGCAGCATTCTGTATAGATTGAAGTGGATGGAGTTGGGAGGCAGGAATGTGAGACAGAAGAAGGTTCCAGTAGTTCATGTGTGAAAGGATGAGTGCTTGTATAAGAATTTTAGCTGTGGTGGAACAGAGGAAGGGATGGATTTTAGCTATGGCTACTTGTAGTGATGTGACCTCCCTATATCTACAGTCTGAAATCAGAGTCGCATCTCAGTTGTATCGGTAATGGATAATAAGTAGTGTTGAGCGAGCACCCCGATGCTCGGGTGCTCTGACCGAGCACCCCCTGAGGCTCGAGTGCTCGGCCGAGCACCCGAGCCCCATTAAAGTCAATGGGGCGACACCAGGCACCCCCTGCTCTGATGAGGGGAGGGTGCCTGGTCAATGCCCCCTTCATCTCCGCTATGCCCCCTTCATCTCCGAATGCCCCCTTCATCTCTGCAATGTCCCCCTTCATCTCCGCTATGCCCCTCTTCCACAATGTGCCCCTTCATCTCCGCTATGCCCCTCTTCCACAATGTGCCCCTTCATCTCCGCTATGCCCCTCTTCCACAATGTCCCCCTTCATCTCCTCTATGGCATAGAGGAGATGAAGGGGGACATTGTGGAAGAGGGGCATAGCGGAGATGAAGGGGCACATTGTGGAAGAGGGGCATAGCGGAGATGAAGGGGGACATTGTGGAAGACGGGCATAGCGGAGATGAAGGGGGACATTGTGGAAGAGGGGCATAGAGTCTATGCCCCTCTTCCACAATGTCCCCCTTCATCTCCGCAATGCCCCCTTCATCTCCGCAATGCCCCCGTACCTCCAGTCCCTGGTGGTCCAGCGGAGCGTCTTTGGATCTGTGCCTCTTCCGGCACAGATCCCCGCCACCCGAACATGGCGGGCGAGCACATGGCGGTACTCGACGAGTACCGCCATGTGCCGAGCAGAGCGATGCTCGAGCCGATCCGAGCATCGGCCGAGCACGCTCGCTCATCACTAATAATAAGGTCACTTTATATTCTCTGCTTGAGCTAAACAGCTACAGTTGAACAAACATGGAGAAGGGAGTGAGACAGACAGAGAGACAGACACCCAGACAGAGAGTTAATGACTCTGTGGAATCGTTTCACAAAAGTGGGAAGGGGGTGCTCAGGTCATGGACAAGAAAAATAGAACTAAATGGCTGATGCAAGTTAAGTACATAGGATAAAAAACCCTGAAAAACAATCTTGAAACTGTATTAACTCCTTGAGGACCAGAGGGGTGTGTGAAAGAAAGCACTGCTCAACTATCTGGTCTTCAAGGGGTCAATATATGTCTATGGCAGTCAGAGTTTTTAGATTTTTTTCATTGTGAAAGCTTTAAAGGCTCCCTGTATCTAGACATACAGTACATGTATGGTGCCCAAGCCTTGTTAGACTGGAAGCCCTGTGGCCAGTCTTTTACATAGTAACATAGTAAATTAGGTTGAATAAAGACACAAGTCCATCAAGTTCAACCTTCTCCTCATACCCCAGTGATTTTATAGTTTTCCTGCTACCAAATAAGTTAGTCTTTATCAGACCTTCCTGATCTGCCTACTAATAAACAGTATAACCCTGTATGTTCCCTTTGGAAAGAAATGTATCTAATCTTCTCTTAAATGTATCCATTGTATCTGCCATAACCACCTCCCTGGGCAATGAATTCCACAGTTTAATAGACCTTACTGTAAAAAAACCCCTTCCTCTGCTGAAGTCTAAACCTCCTTTCCTCTAATCTCAAGAGGTGTCCCCTGGTCACCTGATCAGGCCTTGGAATAAATAGCTCACCACAGAGATCCTTGTATTGACCTCTCATATACTTGTACAGTGTGATAAGGTCTCCTCTTAGTCGTCTTTTCTCTAGAGTAAATAAACCAAGTTTGTCTAGTCGTTCCTCATATGTCAAGTCCTCCATTCCCTTAATTAATTTTATTGCTCTTCTCTGTACCCTCTCTAGTTCTAGTATATCCTTTTTCAGAACCGGTGCCGATTTTAGGGGAGACAGCCACAGATTGCTCAACCTTGATATATGTTATTAAAATAAAACATTGTAATGTTTATACATGATTCTTTTCTATATTACAAGGAGAGCAATTCTGCTTTATTATTGAATAAAAAGAAGTTTAAGGTACATAGTGTTACATCCATCAGCTGCACTGGGATTTACTGTCAGTGTGGATCTTATGTACTGGTATAAATTGTATTGGAAATGTGCAGAAATGCAAACCGCTACATTACAACTGTATCGCAGCACTGAAAGGCAATCATCACATGTTACTAAGTCTTCTCCAATGGGAGTGAATTTAGTTTAAAAAAAAAATCCTGGAGTATCTCAGAGCAGCCCTCAAACTGTCCCCATCATCTATTCACTGTGTGGGGGTGTCAGGAACAGGACCTTCTCAGTTGGAAAGCAAACTGGATGTCTGTGGCTCAGACACAAACTGCAGGTTTGAAGAAAGATTCCCCATAGAGCTGCTGTGTAAGGCTTCAGGCCCAGTACAGAGAGTCTATGGGGACCAGCATTGCGCAGGACAGTGTGATACAGAGCAGATACACTGGGGAGGAATTTGGGGTCTCTTCACACGTTCTGCTCCCCTATTGGTGTATGTGTGTGTGTCATACCTCCCAAGTGTCCCTCTTTGAGACCCAAATCCCCCTGTCCCTCTGTTCTACCATGTTGTCCCTCTTTTTAGGATATCAGAGTGAGTGGTGTATATATTAGTCTATCACATCGCTCCACAGCAATGAAATTCGTTAATCTTCAGTATATGCGTTTGTAATTGAATCTGTGTAAATAAAATACTTTGGTCTTGCTGTAAATCATTTATTCAGTTACACAAAGAGGTGTCAGTAGGTGACAATGTAACCTAAAAATTCCCAGCCCACCAGCCACGCCCCTAGAAACACCACCTAAAACACAAGTGTCCCTCTTTGGCCATTTGGAATGTTGGGAGGTATGGTGTGTGCATGTGAGCACATGTGTGTATGTGTGTGTGTCTGTGAGTATATGTAAATGCATCTCGCAGTAAGTAGTCTACATATATACAGTGTCCTCTGTGTACTCAGTGTGTGTGTGTATGCATGTGTGTGTCTGTGTGTATGCATCTCCCAGTGTGTACTCTGTGGGCCGTATGTTCAAAGGGATAACGACAAAAAATAAGTAATTGAATGCATGAACGACATATTATTTATAGAGTATACGTCACAACTCCAGAATTGACGGGCAAAGGGGTGTGGCTAAACTATTCTCCAGTGTCGTATAGAGGAAAAGAAAATTTGTTGTAACTAACGACAAAAAAAAAATGTCTTTCAAAAGACAAAATTTGTATGTTAAGAAAAAAGTGGAAGGAATGTGTTCTGAATGTGAGAATTTTTGTCTTTAGTTAAGACATTTTTGTAGTTATTTAAGACATTTTTTAAGACATTTTTGTCTTTAGTTAAGACATTTTTTTGTCGTTCCACATGACAATTTCAGTCAGGACAAACGACATAATTCCAATCACAACCGACACTCTCTGAAAATATTAATGATCCCAACGACACTGTACTTTGAAAAGTCATTACAAACGACAAAAGCTATTTCCCTACCCATGTGTGTATGATGACCTGTGTGCATGCATGTGTTCAGTGATCTCTGTGTACTCATTGTGTGTGTGTCTGTATAAATGCACCTCCCAGTAAGTACTCTAGGTGTGTATGATAACCTGTGCGCGTGTGTGTGTTTGTATGTGTGTATGTGTGTTCAACATTTTTAGAAAAAGTATCCAGTTAAATATTTGGTAAGCACTTTTGCGAAAAATGATTCAGGGTCATTCTAAATATGAGGATAACTTGATAACGCTAATATGTCTGGTAACAAGAGTGACAATAGCGGCTCACCGGAAAGATCAAAATATCCCACGGTCCAAATGCTAGAAAAAATTGCCCGAATATGTCCCAATGAATACCTCCGTTCTATAGAAAATAACTGCTGTGAACAATTTCTGCGGTCTTGGTCTGCTTGGATATCACTTCTGGTAAAAAGCTTAAATGTATATCGCAAGCTTAGATTTCCTTACTTACAATTTCACTCTTTGTTTTACTTCATTTTTACTGAATAAAAATGTTCCATTTCCTTCTCAGTTATACATATAGAATATTAATATATTCATCTAAATTGTCCGTGAACATATGTAACTTGTAAATGTTAATTGCTGCAGGTCCAAAATACTGTATTTTAGTTTTCACTTTAATATTTTAATGATATATGTTCTATATGTTCATATATTTATACCTATGATAAAAATCAATAAAATTCTTCTGTTTAAAAAACAAAAGTATATGTGTATGTCTGTATGTATAAATGCTTCTCCCAGTGGCTAGTCTACTTGTGTACAGTGACCTCTGTGTACTCAGTGTGTGTATATGTATGTATATATGTGTGTGTGTGTGTGTGTGTCTGCATGTATATATGTATGTATATATGTGTGTGTGTGTTTGCATGTATATATGTGGTGTAGTCTACATGTGTACAGTGAATTATGTGTACTCAGTGTGTGTGTCTGCGTGTGAATATGTGTGTGTATGTTTAAAGGAGCAGTAAACTTTTTTTATGAAAACACATATTTTATAGAGCTTTTCCTGCTGAATAAAATAATGTCACTCCCATCGCTGTCAGATGTTATATTCAAAAATTATAGCAGTTTAAATAATCAGGAAGTGAATTTACTATGTTTACTTCCTGATAGTTCTGACAGGAAGTGAATTTACTGTATTTACTTCCTGATAGTTCTAACTGACAGGAAGTGAATTTACTGTGTTTACTTCCTGATAGTTCTGACAGGAAGTGAATTTACTGTATTTACTTCCTGATAGTACTAACTAACAGGAAGTGAATTTACTGTGGTTACTTCCTGATAGTTCTAACTGACTGGAAGTGACTCAGCAGTTTCCCTCACATTCTATGGAGAACTGTATGTCTCTGACTTTTCTGACTTTCCTCTCCATTAGAACCTAACAGTAAATCTAATTAGAGTTTGACCACTAGAGGGCACTGCTAATGTAAAAAAACATGGGTTTAAACTGTAATAACTCTGGAAATATAAATCTCTCGGCAGTGGGAGTACCCTTATTTTACTCAATAGGAAAATCCTTACAGTACATATTTTTTCATTAAAAAAAATGTACTGTTCCTTTAAATGCATCTCCCAGTTAGTATTCTAGATGTGTAAGATGACCTGTGTGCGTGGGTGTGTGTATGTGTATATATATATATATATATATATATATATATATATATATATATATATATATATATGTGTGTGTGTAAATGCATCTCCCAGTGAATGGTCTAGATGTCTATGATGACTTGTGTGTGTGCATCTCCCAGTGACTAGTCTGTGTGTGCAAGGTGACCTCTGTGCACTCAGTGTGAGTTTATAATCTTATCCCTCCCCTTACCTCTTCCACTATGTTTGTTGGACATAAAGATAGTAGTATAGTGCTGATTTTTACTGTACATCATAGAGCTGTTAGTGTGTAGACTGACGTTTTGCCTGTCTGGAAATAATCTATGATGTACGTCTCAGTCTCCAGTATCTGTCACTGAGTCAAGCTCTGTATCATCCGCGGCGCGGGCAGTCTTTACTGAGCATGACTGCCCCGTGACCGTCTGGCAGTGGCACTGTGGCCCGTGTAACGGGCGCTTCAACTAGTGTATATATGTATTTGTTTAGGTAGTGGCTGGAGCGCTGCTGTTTCTCCTCTTTATTTTGTGTATTTTATGGTTTGAGAGATATAGGAGGCTAAAGTTCCGCGCTCTCTCCATTTTCCCTGATGTCGGCTGTAAACTGACGGCAGGATATCTTGGTCCCGAGACAAGCAGATGGCTCTTCAGCAGAGCCGAAATAACGCAATGTAAAAAGAAATACTTCATTGGAACGCTTTACAAAGTGTGCCTGCAAACCAGGCACAATTTGTAGACCTTTCCAATGAAGTATTTCCTTATAGATTGTGCTATTTCAGCTCTGCTGAAGAGCCATCTTGAGTTGGCCGACTCGAATCTTCTGCTGTCAGCTTTACAGCTGACATCAGGGAAAGCGGAGAGAGCGGGGAACTTTAGCCTCCTATATCTCTCACCATAAAAGTTTGAGAGATGGGACTGGGGTCCTTTAGTTTATTTCTCTAATAGCTGCAATATGCATTTTTTTTATATAGCGACATTACTAATCCTTTAAAGGGGAACATTCACATACAGAAAACTTTTTAGCATTTGTTTAATTACATAAGAAACATTAGGAAAAGTGCTCTCTCTCTCTTTTTTTTTTTTACTTAATTATTAATATACTAGTTGAACAGCCCGTTACACGGGCCACAGTGACTCTGGCAGCCGGTCGCGGGGCAGTCATGCGCAGTACAGACTGCCCGCGCCACTGCTGATACAGAACTGGATGCTCCTTCGGAGCGCCCAGCTCTGTATCAGCCGGTGCGCGAGCAGTCTGTACTGCGCATGACTGGCCGCATGCGCAGCAGTGTCTACTGCGGATGTCGGGCGTTACACACAACTTAGCAAATTATTATATAGGATTACACTTCAAAGTTATTCACTTCCACATACTGTAGCTGCAGCACGGCTCTCAGGACTTCCCAGCAGTCTGTCATTCTCCTCCCTCCCAGCTGCCCCCGGGAGCGCGTCCACGCTTCACTTCGGTGTGAACGGCTCCTAGCATTACAGGAAGCAGCGATTAGCATTATACTGAGGTTGCAACCTCATAATACTACTACTGCAACCTCAGTATAATGCTAATCGCTGCTTCCTGTAACGCTAGGAGCAGGGCCGGATTTATAATTAGGCAGAGTAGGCAGCTGCCTACAGGCACACCCAACAGAGGGGCGCCTGTCACTAGGATCATGTTGCGTGTTTTTTTTGTTTTTTTTTTTCTTCTAATTCGCCTGAGTCGCCTCCCCCACCCGGCGCCGTGAAGACAGGTCTGTGCCTCCTTTTTCACAGACCTGTAGCTGCTGAGCTCCTTCTTCGGCTCTTTAGTAAAACAGAGCGCTGGAAGATGACATCATCTCCCAGCGCTCTGCATTACTGAAGAGAAGACCTCACGGGAGCTCCAGCAGCTACAGCTGTGTGCAGAAGGAGGAGGCACAGACCACTCCTGCCACTGGACCACCAGGCAAGAGGTAGGAAATGGACACTGGGGCAATGTGGAGGTAATATGGAGATGATTGGGGGCAATGTGAGAACAATATGGAACTGATGGGTGGCAATATGGAGCTGATGGGGGGGCAATGTGAGGGAAATATGGAGCTGATGGGGCAACTGTAGATGATGGGGGCAATATGGAGCTGATGGGGGCAATGTGAGGGCAATATGGAGCTGATGGGGGCAATATGGAGATGATGGGGGGGGCAATGTGGAAATTAGGAGCATTGTGGAGGTGTCCAGTGGAGATGGCCCATGGGGGGTGGGGGCTCTTCAGATTTCTGTGCCTACAGGCTCCTGTGATTTAAATCCGGCCCTGGCTGGGAGCCGTTCACACCACACCGAAGTGAAGCATGGACGCGCTCCCGGGGGCAGCTGGGAGGGAGGTGGGAGGAGCATGACAGGCTGCTGGGAAGTCCTGAGAGCCAGGGACGTGCACAGACATTTTGGGGGGCAGGGGCTCAAATGAAAATTATGAAAATATTACACAATTTTTTTTTTTTTTGTTAAAAGGGCACGAGGGCACTTTGGACAAAAAGGGCAGGTGCTCAAGCCCCCTTTGGTGTCTATGTGTGCATGTGCCTGCTGAGAGCCGTGCCGCAGCTACAGTATGCGGAATTTGAGAACTTTGAAGTCTAATATCTTAATAATTAAGTAAACAAAAAAAAGAGCACTTTTCCTCATGTTTCTTATGTAATTAAACAAATGCTCAAAAGTTTTCTGTATGTGAATGTTCCCCTTTAAGACAAACTTGTATGGGGTGATAGATGCCCTTTAAGCAAATAATTCTATTAAACAAATGAGGAGTCACTTATTTCTGGGATACGGTTTCCCTTGAAATCAGTGGGTGTTCTGGGAATCTGTACCAATGTAACCAGAATTGCTCCTCTCTTCAGTCGTCCTAAGGTCCTATGTTTCATATAATAGCAACTTGTGTTAGAATATTGGCGCTCCTTTCAGAGAGAGAGAAATCACATCACAAGCTCCGTTTAATGAAAATTTATATATTTTCTTAATGTTTTAGGCACACAGTGGAGTTGGAAGAGCAATGTGTGAATTTGATACTTAACGGTAATGCTAGCGCTTTCACTCCAGGAAACTGTAATGGTGTTTACGTTCCCAAATGTGAATTAAGGACTCCTTTTCCCTTTAATCTTTTATTTGTTGCGTTTAATATTTATTTTGGGTAAAAATTCCAAGTAAGTCATTTTTCATGCTAAATCATAACTGTAGTCCGTGTTACTGCTGGTGATGAATGTCCTCGGCGGTGATAAACGATACATTTACACGCATGTGCTGCAGGAAGGTATGAGGGGGGATTCACTTAATGACATTATCCGTTAACCCTTCGTGTGCCAGCACAGTGCTTTGTGCTTAGCATAGGGGGGGTAGTGAACTGTTTGAATTCCCATCTGTTGGACACTACAACTCCCATCATCCTACAATCAGCCAAGAGCTGGAGATCCAGTAATTAACTATTCCTGTCCCAGAATAAGTGGCCCTTAACCCTGCAAGCGCCGGAGGTATGCAACGCAGTACTTCTCAATTACCTGCACACCTGTCTCAACTTAAAGTCTGGCTTGGTCTGTCTGTCTATCTAATTATCTATCTATATCTCAATCAATCAATCTATCTATCTATCTATCTATCTATCTATCTCTCAATCTATCTCTCAATCAATCAATCTATCTATCTATCTATCTATCTATCTATCTATCTCATATCTATCTATCTATCTATCTATCTCATATCTATATCTATCTATGTCATATCTATTTATCTATCTATCTATCTATCTATCTCTCAATCTATCTCTATCTCAATCTATCTCATATCTATCTATCTATCTATCTCTCTATCTATCTCATATCTATATCTATATCTATCTATCTATCTCATATCTATCTATCTATCTATCTATCTATCTATCTCATATCTATCTATCTATCTATCTATCTATCTATCTATCTATCTATCTATCTATCTATCTATCTCATATCTATCTATCATCTATCTATCTATCTATCTATCTATCTATCTCAAATCTATCTATCTATCTATCTATCTATCTATCTATCTATCTATCTATCTATCTCTCTATCTATCTCATATCTATATCTATCTATCTATCTATCTATCTATCTATCTATCTATCTATCTCATATCTATCTATCTATCTATCTATCTATCTATCTATCTATCTATCTATCTATCTGTCTATCTATCTCTCAATCTATCTATCTCTATCTCAATCTATCTATCTATCTATCTATCTATCTATCTATCTATCTATCTATCTATCCATCCATCATCTTTCTGTCTAATTAATATCTGTGTATCTATCCATTTATCTTTTTAATTTAATCTGCAATTGCGATAATGGTTAAGCCCAGCGCTCTGCTCACTAGATCTTGACACTAGTTCCAACACAGTGTAGAAACCGGCAGATATCTCTACATAGACACTTTCCCAGATCTCTGGGCACGGCGGCCCCAGATTCAGCGGCCTGGTCAGTGCTTGAGATGTGGCTAACTTGATACAGAAGAAAAGAGAGAGCACAACTCCATTTGCGAGTAGCATCTGTATTTCTCATAGCTCCTATCTAGTGTGCTTGTACTTACAGGAATGATGTTCTATTCAGACCATAAAGCAGATGAATATGAGAGGTACTTGTGGTTGAGCATGCAGTGCCCACATAAAGAATATACGTTGATTCCTTCGTTCCAAGAGAGAGAGTTGCTCATCAGACCTTGCTTTGAGTCGATGGTGGGGATGTTTGAAGTCTCCCTGTTCTTCCATCTTGATCGGGGATGGAGCAGGGACAATCTTCCATCTAGTGCACACTCTTCTCTTTTCTTCTCTATTAGATTGTCTCTGTGGGGTTTAACTGTGAACACCTAAGAAGAAGCTGTAGCCTTGAGGTACAGAAGTGTGGATTGATTACACATTGCCTTTGCTCCTTGAGACTGTATTTTTAGACATTTTATTTCCTGTTATTTATTTCCACAGTATAGTATTTATGGGATTAGATTGCATTGTTCCTTTTCTTTTTGAGGTGGGGCTGGCTGGTTGCAGAGATCAGATCACAGTATAGTATGTAAAGCACCAGGAAAACTGCTTGTACTCAAATATACTGTTTCTGGGCATGTGAACTATCCTTTCAGGCCAATGACTACCACTTCAGGAGGTCCCTAGTACTGAATGGATTGCCCAGATATAAAATGGTGAATGGGGAGATGTGTCAAGGTCTGGCTGAGCTGCTCTAACTCTGCCTATTGATTCTGCTGTCTGAGCTAATCTAGTGCTCTGGTATCCATTGCTGCTGCCTTCTGAGTTCCTTGGTCAGGCTGAATCAGCTGACCTCTCTGATCACTCAACTGACTGTTATCAGCCAACCCTCTCAGGGTATTTAAAGCAGATTGGCTCACTTCTCCATTGTCCTTGTGTTTGTTGCTGCTGGCTGCTGTGGATTCTCCTGCGCTCCTGTTTAGCTGTGTTCCAGACATCTGACTTGTTCCTGACATTGTGGACTTCTGTGCTCCTGACCTCTGGCTTGTTCCTGACATCTCAGACTTCTGGGTTCCTGACTCCGGCTTGGCTGATTACCTGTCTTGGTTCCTGACCCTGGCGTGTCTTTTGGTTTATGCTCTTGGATCACGATTCTGTTTTTGTTACTTTAATAAAGGTGTATTGCAGTTTACATTTTTGTGTCCTGTCTGGTTCCTGGTCCCTAACAAGATAGGATTGGCCTTTGTTTACATGGAGATTGCCAGTGGGAACCCCATTGGGTGGTTTCAAACCCTGAGTCTTGCCTCAGTGACTGATTCACATCTCACAGGGTGAAGCTCACTCCCGGACTGGATGCCAGACTTACAGGGGGATGAGCTGGAAATCTGAGAACAATGGCTGACAGGGAGTTCCAGGGTGGTGGGAGAACATATACGTCAGGGTCTCATATGAGTGGTTGGTAGTTTGGGTTTATCACTGTGCCCCACTGTGCCACATTAATAATATTTGAGTGAAGATCACCCTTTTGCGGATTCTTTTTTTCATCACCAGTAAAGAACCCATGTGGGCTTCTGTTCATACAAAGGAGCCTGCATAACCTGAGATCTGGATTAGCTTTTCACAACAGACAATATTGTTCATTAGTCTCCAGGGGAGGGCTGGCCTGGGGGGCAGGGGGGCAATTGCCCCCTGGGCTGGTCATGTGTCTGGGCTGGTGGGCCACTGCCTCACTCAATCTCCCACTTGTAAATGGAGCTAAACTAGTGATAAAATAGAGCTTACATATGAAATTAATCTAAATACAAATGATAACGCAGAGCTACAATCCAAATAAAGCTGCACTAGTAGTATAGCCCATTTCCCTTGTAAGATCTATTGCATCAATAGTGTAGCTTTACTTAAATTGTAAGCACTGTAGTATCACTAATGTAGCCCCATTTCAACTGTAAGCTCTGTGGTATCACTTGTCTTACTTCACAACATTAAGAACAATTTTAAAATGAACGAAACAGGGGTGAGCTGGGACAGTGGGCTCGGACGATAGTAGAAATGGGCCACTTGATTGTATTTGCCCTCTGGGCCGTATGCTGCCAGCCCTCCCCTGTTAGTCTCAATGAGAAATCCTATAAAGAAGAACCTCACTCGTGGTTCTCCAGACCTCTGTATTCTCAGATAGGGAAATGCCACTCATGAGCTAATGACAATTCTCTCTGTATTCTCTTCTCAGATGAAAACCAGGTGAATGTAAAATATGGGCAAAAGGGACATTGCGCCACAGGGACATTGTGCCACTAACTATAAGACAAACGCAGACCCATTGGAGACGAGGTATAAAAGGGACAGTGTGATAAATGCAACAAGTGTGATACATAACAACATTTACGTTAATGTGTGCCACCTGCAACAAAGATGGTAAAATTTTGAGCACAAGGAAATGTAAAGACATCACAGACCAATGTAAACAATTTAAGTCATACATTTCGTTGTAAATGATAAGAAATTTGTGCCCAAATTGTACTCCACTGCAATGTAGTCAAAATGTTGGCACAACACAGCTAATCTTTAAATACTACGCAGTCACATTCACATTGTTGCACTCACCTCGGAGACTTTTCTGCACAATGTTTTGTCCAGTTTTAAACACTGCCCAATGTCCCCACTAATCCAGGGGTGACCCCTGTAATCACAGGCTCTTGTGGTTGTACTATTTCCTGTCATCCTCATCCAGCTAAGAGGTGCCGGTCATATGTCTGGGCTGGTGGGCCACTGCTCCTCACTAAATCTCCCAATTGCTGCTGTAAATGGAGCTACACTAGTGATATCAGAGAGCTTACAATTATATATTTTTGATTGCTGTATTTTTGTTTAACTTGATATATATCTACTTTCTATAAAATCAAGAAGATAAATATTGCTGCGTTATGCTTTTTATCACTAGATTAACTGAAATGTGCACAGGCAGTTCAATTCTATTTCATATAAATATATATACTTTCCATCAACCCAAGCAGAGGCGGATTACTGCTTACATTCATTGTGTGAAGCTGTACACTGGACACCCCTTTTCTTTCAACGGACTAAAATTTCTCTAGCAAGTGGTGAAGCAGGCTTCCTCACACTACGCCAACCTGTTCTTGGCACCAATACAAAGGAACAGCCACACAACAGGTCTGAATACTGGGCATTCAGGCACTGGAAGGGTTAATCTTCCAGGAAGATTAATTCAGTCACTGGAATATCGCTGTGCCCTTGCCAACGTGAGGGCAGGGTTTCCACTGCGCCGTCCTTTGGATAAGGGCCTGTACACTGGTACAAGGAATGGTGTGTATCACTCCTATACCAAGAGGGAAACCAGGCCAATAAAAATGTGTGATGTGGGAAACAGATTATAAACCAAGCCTTGGCCAAAACACAGATTGAGAAAGAAAAAGAGAAAAAAAAACCTGTCCATTAGCCACGAAGTGAAGTTATTTTTACCTACCACAGAAAAGGGATATTTAGTTAGGGGTTCCAAACTGTGAGCCAAATTCTTACCAAGTTCCTGTTTTAGCACATGGAGAGATTTCACAAGAATGCAGTGCCGGCCTGTGCGAGGACAAGGGAGAACCTGGAAAATAAAAACTAAGAACTACATGCAAAAAAGTAACTCAGTAACTGATGTCTGAAACCCATAGATCTATGCGCTATTAGTGATTGCATAGGCTTTGATTCAACAAACATACTAACGCCATGATAATGATGTTGAATTGATCATGATTAAGCGCTTACTGTGTGAAACGCGCTGCTCAATATGATGCGACATGGTGTCATCTACTGGGTTGTGACTCCAATACTTAAGTCTCTCCATTTGGTACAGGAGCGTGATGACATTTGGATGAAGGTATTTAATATGTATCGTGGGTGAAAATACATCAATAAAACTGTTTTTACATTTATCTTTGGAGATACATGTGGAAGTGCAATATTTTTTGGTGGTTTCAGTTGTATGTTTAGAGCTATTGGGGATAGCTCTGATATGTGCACCCGTGTGATCCCTTTATATTAATAGTTTTGAAACACACGTTGGAACAGTCATTCAATTCTGGATTTGATTTTTAAAGGGACACGTCCAGTTTGAATGGAAGTAAGAGCTGCCGGTGACTGTGTTAGTGATGGTGTTGAATTGCCCAGGCTGCTCAATTAATGACACGGTTGGCCATATTTATGAAAATGAGAGCTCATTGCTTTAGGCGCAAGGGCTAATCCTTCCACAAAATGGTGGTCTTTTAGCCACGCCAACCTTGTGAAGCACATTCGCTAACAAAAAAAGAAAACATTTCATAATTCATAAAAACATGCACAATTTAGTAATCTTTTGGGACTAAAAAAATATTAATCAAAAGAACATTATAAGTGGCCAGTGAGATGCTTTATTGAATTAGGATGTAAGATTCTTATCTTAGAAAGAAATGAGATTCAATTCTGGAGCAGACCAACAGCACCACTAAAAATATATAACAGTTCCCCAAATTCCCATTAAAATGGGCATGTTAATCCCTTGAATGCAAGAGACGTCTCCAATGCATTTGATCTCTCAAAGAGTTAAAAGCCCCATTTTAGCTCACTGAGAATTTTTGCCTCTCCTCACAGTAAAGATGGTTGGTTCCAGACTGACACTTCTTTTGTGGGTTAGGCTCTAATTCGGTGGTTCTCAATCTATTTTTGCTTACGGCATCCCTACAGTAAAATCTGCAATTTTCAAGGCACCCTCAGGCAACCCTCTGGCAACAACCAAGTGTCCCTCTTTAGGAGGGACAGTCCCTCTTGGAGACCCAAATCCCTCTGTCCCTCTTTTCTACCCTATTGTCCCTCTTTTTAGGACATCAGAATGAGTGGTGTGTATCACATTGCTCCACAGCAATAAAACTCACATAAATGTGTTGTTAATCTTCAATATATGTGTTTATAAATGAATCTGTGTAATAAAAATACTTTGGTTTTGTTCTAAATCATTAATCAGTTGCACAAAGAGATGCAGATAGGTCAAGAAGTAACCAAAAAATTCTTGGAAATGCCCCGCCTACCAACCACGCCCCCAAAAATGCCACCTAAATCAGAAGTGTCCCTCTTTGGCCATTTGAAATGTTGGGAGGTATGTGGTGTGTATATAAGTGTATCACCCTGGTGTCCCTGTGTTTAGGGAATCAGACTGTGTGGTGTGTATATAAGTGTATCACCCTGGTGTCCCTGTGTTTAGGAGATCAGACTGTGTGGTGTGTATATAAGTGTATCACCCTGGTGTCCCTGTGTTTAGGAGATCAGACTGTGTGGTGTGTATATAAGTGTATCACCCTGGTGTCCCTGTGTTTAGGAGATCAGACTGTGTGGTGTGTATATAAGTGTATCACCCTGGTGTCCCTGTGTTTAGCAGATCAGACTGTGTGATGTGTATATAAGTGTATCACTCTGGTGTCCCTGTGTTTAGGAGATCAGACTGTGTGGTGTGTATATTAGTGTATCACTCGGGTGTCCCTGTGTTTAGGAGATCAGACTGTGTGGAGTGTATATAAGTGTATCACCCCGGTGTCCCTGTGTTTAGGAGATCAGACTGTATGGTATGTATAGAAGTGTATCACCCTGGTGTCCCTGTGTTTAGGAGATCAGACTGTGTGGTGTGTATATAAGTGTATCACCCCGGTGTCACTGTGTTTAGGAGATCAGACTGTGTGGTGTGTATATAAGTGTATCACCCTGGTGTCCCTGTGTTTAGGAGATCAGACTGTGTGGTGTGTATATAAGTGTATCACCCCTGTGTCACTGTGTTTAGGAGATCAGACTGTGTGGTGTGTATATAAGTGTATCACCCCTGTGTCACTGTGTTTAGGAGATCAGACTGTGTGGTGTGTATATAAGTGTATCACCCTGGTGTCCCTGTGTTTAGGAGATCAGACTGTGTGGTGTGTATAGAAGTGTATCACCCTGGTGTCCCTGTGTTTAGGAGATCAGACTGTGTGGTGTGTATATAAGTGTATCACCCCTGTGTCACTGTGTTTAGGAGATCAGACTGTGTGGTGTGTATATAAGTGTATCACCCTGGTGTCCCTGTGTTTAGGAGATCAGACTGTGTGGTGTGTATAGAAGTGTATCACCCTGGTGTCCCTGTGTTTAGGAGATCAGACTGTGTGGTGTGTATATAAGTGTATCACCCTGGTGTCCCTGTGTTTAGGAGATCAGACTGTGTGGTGTGTATAGAAGTGTATCACCCTGGTGTCCCTGTGTATAGGAGATCAGACTGTGTGGTGTGTATAGAAGTGTATCACCCTGGTGTCCCTGTGTTTAGGAGATCAGACTGTGTGGTGTGTATATAAGTGTATCACTCTGGTGTCCCTGTGTTTAGGAGATGAGACTGTGTGGTGTGTATAGAAGTATATCACCCTGATGTTCCTGTGTTTAGGAGATCAGACTGTGTGGTGTATATAGAAGTGTATCACCCTGGTGTCCCTGTGTTTAGGATATCAGACTGTGTGGTGTGTATATAAGTGTATCACCCTGGTGTCCCTGTGTTTAGGAGATCAGACTATGTAGTGTGTATAGAAGTGTATCACCCTGGTGTCCCTGTGTTTAGGAGATCACACTGTGTAGTGTGTATAGAAGTGTATCACCCTGGTGTCCCTGTGTTTAGGAGATGAGACTGTGTGGTGTGTATAGAAGTGTATCACCCTGGTGTCCCGGTGTTTAGGAGATCAGACTCTGTGGTGTGTATATAAGTGTATCACCCTGGTGTCCCTGTGTTTAGGAGATCAGACTGTGTGGTGTGTATAAAAGTGTATCACCCTGGTGTCCCTGTGTTTAGGAGATCAGACTGTGTGGTGTGTATATAAGTGTATCACCCTGATGTCCCTGTGTTTAGGAGATCAGACTGTGTGGTGTGTATATAAGTGTATCACCCTGGTGTCCCTGTGTTTAGGAGATCAGACTGTGTGGTGTGTATAGAAGTGTATCACCCTGGTGTCCCTGTGTTTAGGAGATCAGACTGTGTGGTGTGTATATATGTGTATCACCCTGGTGTTCCTGTGTGTAGGAGATCAGACTGTGCGGTGTGTATATAAGTGTATCACCCTGATGTCCCTGTGTTTAGGAGATCAGACTGTGTGCTGTGTATATAAGTGTATCACCCTGGTGTCCCTGTGTTTAGGAGATCAGACTGTGTGGTGCGTATAGAAGTGTATCACCCTGGTGTCCCTGTGTTTAGGAGATCAGACTGTGTGGTGTGTATAGAAGTGTATCACCCTGGTGTCCCTGTGTTTAGGAGATCAGACTGTGTGATGTGTATAGAAGTGAATCACCCTGGTGCCCCTGTGTGTAGGAGATCAGACTGTGTGGGGTGTATATAAGTGTATCACATTGCTCCACAGCAATAAAAATCAGTATGTGCAATTTTATTTTAATCTGTGTAAAAAAAAGCCTTTGGGCATTCTCTAAATCATTTATTCAGTTCCACAAAGATTTATCATGGAAAAACCTAAAAATGATTGCCAATGCCTCGCCCACAAGCCACGCCCCCAACAACATTGCCTAAAACACAAGTGTTCCTGTTTGGGCATTTGAAATGTTGGGAGGTATGCAGACTGTGTGTGTGTATATTTGTGTGTAAATATTATGTATACGTATTGTGTGTTTTTTGTGTGTGCGTGCGTGTGTTTATTGGGTGTATTGTGTGTTTCTGTTATATGTGTATTGTATGTGTTTGCATTGTTTTTCTTTGTATGTGTGTGTGTGTGTGTGTGTGTGTGTATTGTGTATTTAGCGTTGCCACCCAGCCGGTATTTTACCGGAAGGCCGGTAAAAAATTGGCTTCTGTCCAATGTTAAGTCTATGAATGGAATGCCATGGCTGGTATTTTTTGAAGAAAAGGTGGCAACCCTATGTGTATTTTGTGTGTGTGTGTGTGTGTATTGTGTATTTTGTGTGTGTTCACTGTAACCCTTGCATCTCTTTGCACCCCCTCCCGCACAGCCACTCCTGTTAAAATCACTCCCCACGGTTGGACCAATAGGACAGTCAGTATAGAGGTGATCTGAATAATTCCTTCTTACTGCCGCCCCTGGACGAGTGTGTGCCAGGCACCAAGAATTGTGGTCACATGATGTGTTCGTCTTTTACATAGATAGACAGACAGATAGACAGGCAGACAGATAGATACGAAATAGATAGACAGACATAATTTATTTGTAATATGCAGCAATAGAAAAGGAAGGGAATCTAGAACAATCATTAACCCTTTGAGCGCCAGTGGAGTAGGCAACGCAATGCTTCGCAAAGCGTTGTGTACCCCTCTGGCACTCAAAAGGTTAACAATGATTTACCTAGATAAGTGTCCTTCACACAGAAGTTGGGTACAGCGATTTAGTTTATTCCCGAGCATTCGGTCTCTGTTGTAGTGTACTGCTAGTTGTTTATGTTACTGATAACTTGTGTCCCTTACAAGTCATTCAGGACTGCTGTAGCCCACTGAAGTCAATGGCTGCCTATTGTTTGCTGCTAGGGGTTTACTTTTAAATGGTTCCACGCATAAGAGAGTGCAACCAAATTACAAGGTTATCGTGTCTGCACTGTGTTCTAGTCTGGTGCCACTTGCTGTGAACTAAGGTTACCTACCATGTCGCCATACTAAAAATGTCGACATGAGAATCTCGCACTGCATGATAGTGTGAGATTCTCATGTTGAATAGTAAAAGGTTGCATACTGCCCCGCAGGGCCATAAGGCAGAGTAGGCACCTACCTACAGGCGCACCCCACAGAGGGGCGCCTGTCATTGAAATAATTTTTATTTTTTTTTTAAATTCACAGCGTTTTTTTTTTAATATATATTTACAGCGCTGTGCACAGTAACCCGCCGCCCGGCCCATTCCTCGCATGCTAAGGTCTGTGCCTTCTTCGGCACAGACCTGTAGCTGCTGTTGCTCCTCCTCGTCAGCTCTAATGCAGAGCGCTGGGAGATGACATCATTTTCCAGCTCTCTGCATTCCTAAAGAGAAGACCGCGTGGGAGCAACAGCAGCTGCAGGTCTGTGCAGAAGGCGGCACAAACATCTCCTGCTACTGGACCACCAGGGAGGTAGGAAACGGATATGGGGGGGCAATGTGGAGCTGATGGGGCAAGAAAGTTGGAGCTGATGGGGGAAAGTTGGAGGTTTGAGCTGATGGGGGCAAAGTTGGAGTTGATGGGGCAATGTGAAGGCAATATGGATATGGGGGGTAATGTGGAGATTTGGAGCATTGTGCAGATGACCATTTGGGGGAGAGCGCTTCAGATTCCAGTGCCTACAGGCTCCTGAGATGTAAATCGGCCCTGCTGCCTCGGCTGTAGCTCTGCCCCGTGCTGTGCTCCGTGCTGCCCCGGAGCTGTCTGTAATAATGTTACACGTTCATTGTCTTGCGCTCCGTGCTGCCCCGGAGCTGTTATAATCACATGGTAGTATTATTATTACAGCTCCGGGCAGCATGGAGTGAACTTGAAACATTATTACAGCCAGCTCCGAGAAGCACGGGGTGGAGCTACCGCCGGGCAGCATGCGACCTTTTACTATTCAACATGAGAATCTCGCGCTGTCATGCAGTGCGAGATTCTCATGTTGACATTTTTAGTATGGCGACATGGTAACCTTGTCATCTGGTCGCTCTCTTGCGTGCGACCTTTTAAAAGGAGACCGCTGCTAGGAGGTGGGACCTAGAAGCAAAAGTCAATTGAGATCACTATGTCCAGACAACTGCAGTTATAATACAAAACATAAATATCTACACTACACTACTAATAGGAATCATACCGGTCTGCCTAAATTGCCTATTAACCCCTTAACGACCCTTAATGTGCCAGGACCTTCACGTTTCCTGGTGACCCAGGAATCCACTGCAAAAAAAAAACAACAAAAATGACCTGTGGTCATTAAAGGGTCAGTAATAGATTAAAATAAACTGAAGTACGATTCAGCAGTGTCGTTTAAATTCAAAAAGAATAGTTTCTCCCCAGAATTGCTCCATTTTTTTATCTTTACACATATGACCCGTTATTCCAAAAAGACATTTATTTTCTCATGGACCACTTGAATGCCACAGGGCCTCGTCCGCAATGCACCGCTCACCCCGCTGACACTCAAAGGGTTATAGAAATATACTTTTACCTTCAAATACTTATTTTTTTAATGTTGCCTATTCATTACAAGCCCGGTGGATATAAATATTATATTCTGAATTAATTCCTCAGTGACACAGCAGACGGCAATACCTTACCCCTCCGGCACTAAATGGATTTAGAAAAATAAACTGACATTCATCTCATTACATCTGAATTTAAGCTGTTTTTTTTCCGGAGGAGAGAAATTGGACAAAGTGCAAAATGCCAAGGTTTGGTCATGGCCGATTTCACGTTGCCTTAAAATAGAGAAGCGATTCCTTTCTTTCTCAGCGTTGGGACAAAAGGAAAGGATTTATTACCAAGCAGACAGCGGCCTCGGGCAACAACCAGTCATCTCTGATTTGACTCGTAAACGAGTTCGTTGAAGAAAATCCAGTTGTATTTTTTTTTATCTATTTACATGGAAGACTTCCAGATAAAATAACAGCTTTGGTGACCTAGGCATAAAGTATCATGTTCATTTGGTTTGAAAATGCATACATTGTTTTTCTAAGGCTATTACATCTTCTGTAATTCAATTAGGTCAAGTTTGGGGATGTATGGTAGGAATATTTGTTATTAATACCAGACACTTAGGGCTCTGTGTTCAAAACAAAAGTGCAGTAATTCTGGGACAAATCAACTGTGCCGTTAAGGACAAAAAAAAATGCAGAAATCTACAGTATTTGAATGGGTCTTTTAACGCACTGAATACATCATCCCAATGTAGTCCCCAACAGCTGGAGAATCAGTAGCCTGTTACTATAAATGAGAGATTTCTAAGGCCTCGCTCACACTGGAGAAGGCATCGCAACAATTCCAACACATGAAACCTGTATTATTGTGTCCAGAGACGTGCACAGACATTTTGGGGGGGCAGGGGCTCAAATGAAAAAAAGTGCACTTCTCATAATTATTTATTCAAAATATATATTTAAAAAAAAAAGAAAATAATTTACATCTCAGGAGCCTGTAGGCACAGAAATCTGAAGTGCCCCCCCCCATTGGCCATCTGCACTGGACACCTCCACAATGCTCCTAATCTCCATATTGCCCTTACATTGCCCCCCATCAGCTCCATATTGCCCTCACATTGTCCCCTGTCAGCTCCATATTGCCCCCATCAGCTCCACATTGCTCCATCATCTCCATATTGCCCCCATGAGCTCCAACTTACCCTCACATTGCCCCCATCAGCTCCATATTGCCCCCATCATCTCCATATTGCCCCCATCTGCTCCACCGTACCCTCAAATTGCCCCATCAGCTCCATATTGCCCCATCAGCTCCAACTTACCCTCACATTGCCCCCATCAGCTCTATATTGCCCCATCAGCTCCAGCTTACCCTCACATTGCCCCCATCAGCTCCATATTGCCCCATCAGCTCCAATGTACCCTCACATTGCCCCCATCAGCTCCATATTGCCCCATCAGCTCCAACTTACCCTCACATTGCCCCCTTCATCTCCATATTGACCCCCATCAGCTCCATATTGCCATCAGTTCCAACTTACCCACACATACATTGCCCCATCATCTCTACATTGCCATCATCTCCATCTTGCCCCCCATCAGATCCATATTGCCCCATCATTTCCACATTGCCCCCCAGTGTCCGTTTCTTACCTCTTCCCTGGTGGTCTAGCGGCAGCAGAGGTCTGTATGTGCGGTGGGGGGGTTAGTGCGGGCGGCGAGGCAACTTTTTTTTGTTAAAAGAGCACGAGGGCACTTTGGACAAAAAGGGCAGGTTCTCAAGCCCCACTTTGTGTCTATGTGTGCACGTGCTTGATTGTGTCAAATGGGACTGTTCACACAGCTGAAAAAACACACTCATGTCACAAGGTAACGCATCTTTCTGCATCTTTTGGTCTAGCAGAGAGTTAACACAGCTTCCTGCCATTCGTGTCTATATCCTGCTGCGCAGCACTAAATAAATGCCCCCAGAAGGATATTAAGGAAAGCGCCACACACAAAAACAAAATTATTTTGAAAGTGTATATAAACAGTAAATTTCACTATAGTTCACATACAGAGATACGAGTACGCATATATTCAGAGGAATTCTTTGCTGCTATCAGAATGAAAGACCCCGAAAAGCACGGAGGCTGCAGCAAAAGACAGAGAAACAAGACACAGCAGAAGTTCCTCTAAGTGTAGTATAACCTTAACCCTTTGAGTGCCAGAGTGGTACGCAACGCAATGCTTTGCGTACCCCTCTGGCACTCAAAGGGTTAATACTGTATGACCTCCACCTTTTGCTAAGCTCTCCCGAAGAAGTGACGAGTCATGAAACACGTACAGCGTTATTTTATGGTAGTTTTATGAGTTTGTTTGGATCAATAGCTATTCCTTTTTATATTATTATTTTTTTTATTTTCATTAAAAACATTTTTTTTTATCCTATGTTATTTTTATACTGGAATAAACCTTCCTTTAAATCCTGATAGTCTCTGCGCCCACATATAAAAAAGTCTCATTAAGAGGTCAGTGGTGTGGTTTACCCAGCTGCCAGGAAATAAGTCTCCCATGATCAGGGTGAGAGGATAAGATAGCGTTTGGAGAACTTGTGTACTTCTTGTGGAGAATCTACATCAACCAACAATGGAGATCAGCTGGCAGAGAGGTGTAACCGTCCTGGGGTTTATGTCGGGATGCTATTGCACTGAGAGGCAGTTTGAACCTCTAAAACAAGTGAGGGCAATTCCTTTGGCGCACAGGGTGAAGGTGGAGGTGACACAGTATTAAGAATATACTACACTTAGAGGAACTTCATCTGTGCTGTCTTGTTTCTCTGTCTTTTCATGCCATTTGTGTAGATTTCAGTGGAATCGCACCAAAAATTGGATTTTAAACCAGGTGATGGTGAAGGTGAAGAAAAGAATTATAGGAGGAAATTCAGAGGCGTAACTAGAAGCCACGGGGCCCTGGTGCAAGAATTGCCATGGGCCCCCGACCACATTGGCCACATCCACAATGCCCCTCAATCTCCACATTGCCCCTTTCACATTGCCCCTCAATCTCCACATCGTCCCTTCCACAATGCCCCTCAATCTCCACATTGCCCCTTTCACAATGCCCCTCAATCTCCACATCGCCCCTTCCACAATGCCCCTCAATCTCCACATTGCCCCTTTCACAATGCCCCTCAATCTCCACATTGCCCCCATCGCCATATTGCCCCTTCCACAATGCCCCTCAATCTCCACAATGCCCCTAAATCTCCTACCTCCCTGGTGGTCCAGTGGCAGAGGACAGGTTTGTGCCTCTTTCTGCACAGACCTCTTCTCCCGAGCGGTCCTCTTCAGTAATGCAGGGTGCTGGGAGATTATGTCATCTCCGCTATGTTGAAGAGATAACATTTTCAATCAACTCTAGATGTTAGATCAGTGGAAGCGGACATGACAGTTGCTGGCAGACCACAAGACATGCGTTGCGCTCCCCTCAGGTCCTTAACGACCCTTGACGGTCATAATACATCATGGGTCGATCCGAGTTAACGACCCACGACGTACTATGACCATCATGGAATTCCGGGGCTCCCCCTGCGGCTGAACGCCGTTCAGGGAGTCCGGAACCGGAATAAAAAAAAAAATAAATGCTCCGTGGTCCTTAAGTGACCGCAACGCGCCGATCGGCCGGTCGTTAAGGGGTTAAAGGGTGAGAAAAAATGCCAGCAACTGTCATGTCTGCCTGCACGGGAGTGGATATGACAGTTATTAGTAGGACCACAAAACCTCAAACTCTACCCAGTGAAACTATCTCTCAAACAGAAGCAGACAGAGTGCCTGAACCGCAGACTGTATGATGTTCAGTGGGTGGAGTCTGAGGTCCAGTAGTCCTGCCAGCAACATCACATCTAACTCTATGGACATGGCATCCCGAATTGATTCATGATGTTATCACTTGAAGGACAAAAATATTCACATTTTGGTAAAGGTTATCAGAAAAAATCATAGCAGTGTAACCTGGAACCCAGAGGACACCAACATTGCTACTGCACCCTGCCTGAGAAACACTGCACTGATTGGTTAACTTGTACAATGGAAGGGACATTCTAAAATGATTCTATTGGTAGCTCTCAAGGTCAATGGTTGGCTACTCCTGTTTTACAGGTATAATTATTGGTAGTGGACTTATCACCTTGAGTTTTTTTTACAGATTTCAAAACTTCACTCAAAAGTGCCTGTGTGCCATGTTAGCCAATATCTAGTTTAGGATATAACCGCACTTTTATTTCAGGTAAAATCGAAAGTCTCCTGGTACTGCACAATGCTTCATTAGCATATGCAACATCACTGAAAAGCTTAACTAGCAAATAAAATGTCAATGAAAAAACTTCATTAGTATGAAGGTCATCATTAAAAATGTAATTAGAATATGAAACATCATTAGTCATGATTAGCATGAATTAGCATATGATACCAAGTATGAATATCTCCTTATCTGTACACTTGCTGGTCTTTTGGATAACACAGTGTCACTGTTTTGCTGAGCAGCTCTATTCTGCCTATTGATTCTGATGTCTGAGCTAATCTAGTGCTCTGCTATCCACTGCTGCTGTCTTCTGAGTTTCTGGCTCAGGCTGATCAGCTGACCTCTGTGATCGCTCACCTCACTGTTATCAGCCAACCCACTGTCACAGCTTACCTTGTTTCCAGCGACGCTCAGCGTCATTCCATGCGTCATCTGCAGGCGCGAAACTTTAGAGTGAAGCAGGCCTCTGTTTTATGCCATGCTTCCTGTAGTCTCCTCCTACCTACTTCCTTCCTCTGAGCTGCTCCTCCCACCTACTTCCTGAGGAGGGGTTTAAAGGGCAGCCTGAGTCTGACTCAGTTGCCCTTGCGTTTTTGTTCATAGCAGTTCTATTACCTTGGGCTCTGTGTATGACCTGGCTAGTCTTCCATCCATCCTGGTGCTGACCTGTGGCTCTGTCTGACTATTCTTTTGTCTATCCCTATAGTGGACACCCAACTTGGTGCAGACCTGTGGCTCTGGCTGACTACCTGAACTGTGTATGACCTGGCTTGTCTGACTAACCCCTCTGGTGCTGACTTGAGGCTCTGTCTGACTACTCTTACGTTTTTTCCTTGTACCTAGCAGACACCCTAAGTAGTGTGGACCTGGGGCTCTGGTAGACTAGCTCTAATACTGACTGCAGGCGTGGATCAGTTATTGCTCCATACTGACTGCAGTTGTGGGTCAGTTATTGCTCCATACTGACTGCAGGCATGGATCAGTTATTGCACCATACTTACTGTAGGCCTGGGTCAGTTAATGCTCCATACTGACTGCAGGAATGGGTCAGTTATTGCTCCATACTGACTGCAGGCATGGGTCAGTTAATGCTCCATACTGACTGCAGGCGTGAGTCAGTACTCCAGCGACGTTGGATCAAGATCCTGTGTTCCTGTTTCTGTTCCTGCTCCTGGTTCCTATCGAGACTACCAGTGGCTGAGGCCTAGTCTCTAGCAGAGTGGTCTAGCTTGGCAGCCTACTATTCCTGATAGCAGTGCTCGCTGGCTTGTAACGCTCTGCTTGTTCCTTTTCTTTATATTGTGCACTACTTTTCTGTTTTCAATAAATTTGCATTCAGCTATACCATACTGAATCCTGAACATCTTTGGGAAACCGTGACACCCTCCCAGTGTATATAAAGCAGCTTGGCTCACTTCCCCATTGTCCTTGTGTTTGTTTGCTGACCTGTTGCTGCTGCTGCTGTGGATTTTCCTGCGCTCCTGTTTGCTGTGTTCCAGACCATCAGCTTGTTCCAGACTTCACTGACTTCTGTGCTTCTGACCCTCGGCTTGTTCTTGACATCGCAGACTTCTGGTTTCCTGACTCCGGCTTGGCTGAATACCTGTCTTGGTTCCTGACCCTGGCATGTCTTTTGGTTTATGCTCTTGGATTGTGCTTTTGTTTTTCATTAATAAAGGTGTAGTGTATTTTACACTTTTGTGTCTTGTCTGGTTCCTGGTCCCTAACACACAACACTCATGCCATTTTTGAATACGTTTTCAGATATCCCAACTTCAGCAGTGACATTTAACATGTAAATATATATATATTGTAGGATTTATCCTCCTGAGTAAAACAAGGGCTCAACCACTTCTGAGACGTGTTTTGTTCAAAAGTTACTGCAGCTCAAACTAGATTTTTTTCAGATGCAATATCTCAATGGCCTGAAATTGTACAGTGGCGCTGTTGCTGCACCATCCTATGGAGATTTCTGCTCAACTGACTAGATCAGTCCATAGAATGGCGTAGCAACAGCGCCACTGTATAATTTCAGGCCATTGAGATATTGCATCTGAAAAAATTCAAGTTTCAGCTGCAATAACCTTTGAATAAAACAACTCTCAGCAGTGAGTGAGCCCTTGTTTTACTCAGGAGAATAAATCCTCCAGTATGTATTGTTTCCATATTATGTTTTACTGTCCCTTGAAACAGAAAAATAACAATAATTTCAAGTGTGCAAATGGTTACATTTATTTCATTAAAAGGGTTGAGGGGAGGACATCAAGGTTTGGTGTAACCCTTTGAGTGTCAGAGAGCACTGTATTGCTTTGGATACCTCTCTGAGGGGGTGTTGGGTGAAAACGTTAGGGAACCACTGTATTGATACTATAGCTTTGTTTGTCTAATAATTATTCGACAATCTCATAAATACAGTGGAAAAAATTAATTTTACCTAAAAAAAAAAAAAAAAAAAGATTTCTTTCCCCACATATACTTATAAAATTCATAAAACTGTAACATAACACATAAAAACGTAAAAGTTAAAGGAAAAGAGGAAGTCAACTTTTTTTCTTATTATTAAGATGATTTGGCCTAATTTATGTTGTGGTTCTACTTCCCTCTAAGCCTCCATCAGCCGTACGTCTTTATTCACAGAATATTCGATTCCGTCAGGGCCGTTATTCATTGCGCTTGTCTGGTTTTTCATTGAGCAGATCCCATGAACCCACCAACTGATACTGATATCCCAAGAAGCCTATGGATGTCTGTTTAAAAAATGAAATAATTCTCCCCTGGGATTAGTCCTACAGATCGGTCCTCAGGAATGTACTAACATATACATCAATATAATGTATATTGGTGTATATGTTAGTTTAGAATGAGATTTTTAGGATTGCCCAGCCCTGGCCAAGACTTATTTTACCATATCTACTAGTACTAAGAAAAAACAGCAGTATGCTACATATATCTTAAAGGGATAGTAATGTTTCATAGAAAAAGCAACTCTGATTAATCTTCATAGTATTTGGGCCATGGAGAGTGTTATTTCAATACTGTCAGAGTTGTAGTTCAAGAGTAATTGAATGATAAAGTATCCCCCTCCCACCCCTTTTACTGATGTAACACTGCTCACCTCAGAGCAGCAAGACTGTCCGGATGGATCACAGAGAGGGACAATCTTCAGTGATCATAAGGGAAAACCTGAAAAATCTGTCAAGGGGGGCAGGGTTTTCCTTATGATCACAGTAAGAAGATTGTCCCTTGCTGTGATCTGTCCGGTCAAGAGACCAGATTCCACATCTGAGGGGAGGCAGCTTACACTAGGTAAAAGGGGCGGGAGGTGGATACTTTATCATTCAATTACTCTTGTACTACAACTCTGACAGTATTGAAATAACACTCCATGGCCCAAATACTATGAAGATTTATTGGAGCTGCTTTTATTGATACATTACTATCCCTTTAACCCTTTGAGTGCCAGAGGGGTACGGAATGCATTGCAAAGCAATGCTTTCCTTACCCTTCTGGCACTCAAAGGGTTAAGAGATAGTAATGGCTCACTAAATTAACCCTTTGAGTGCCAGAGGGGTACACAACGCATTGCATTCTTGAAAACTTTACATAGACATTGCCCTACATTATTATTTTTCAATATAAAGGACAAGGTGATCACGCATAAAAGAGTAACCCATTGTTCCTCTAGTGGTGCCATGCAGCAAAGCTTTCGCTACACAGTTATTCAACCCCATATGTCCAACCTAGACGTACATTTCCATCGCGCTGCTTGCAATGCATTGGAGGAGGATACTTGCCGATGGGAGCGGATGTGACTACGCCAAGCTACACCTCTGGTATCCACTAACAAACCGCTCACTTTGCCAGACACACTAATATGGTAGGACAATGTCTACTTAAAGAACGAAAAGACATTTAGAATTAAATTAATCATAACACATTTTTTTATCCAACCATACATTTTTAACTCTTTCACTGCCACAGGGATACGCAATACACATCCCTATAGCCACTGAAAGGGTTAAGGGAGCGGTGTGGTTAGTGGTCATGAGGTCGGAGTACATCCTGTCCGCTCTCTCAGTGGGCAAGTGTGGAAACAGAGATGATATGCTCAGGCTTCAGGGCTGTTGTCCTGGTGATGTGTAAGAGAGAGGGCATCCATTCCACATTCCTTTCACCTCCATTCCACATCACCAGCAGTACAACAACCCTGCATCTTAATGAGAAAATCCTCCCCCCGCATACTTAAACCTTTGAGTGCCAGAGGGGTACGGAACGCATTGCAAAGCAATGCGTTCCGTACCCCTCTGGCACTCAAAGGGTTAATCTTAGTGCTTATGGAAATGTGTGTCTCTCTCACCAAGGTGATGTACTTCCTAAACGTCACCATTCCATTAAACCTTAATGCATTTCCTCCAAGTGTTCTTTAGGTGAAATCTGTGGCCACTAGGGGGCACTGTTATTTATTAAAAAAAAAAAAAAAAAAGAAAAATAACTGATTGAACTGTAATAATTTTGGAATTATGCATGTACCAGCAGTGGGTCTTCCCTGTTTTACTCAGAATGAAAGCCTCTACAATATATATATATTTTTTTGCCATTAAAAAAAACTTTACTTATTCTTTAATTTAATATACATAATATTTTCCATACAGATCCATGAATGCTACAAGCTTATTGCTCGTATAATAGGAAATTGTAGTTCAGCGTTAGAATTCCTCGTTCTAGTCACTGGCAGGTAACGCGTGATCATGACTTTTAATAGGAACGGATGCCCCTAGTCCTGCTCAATCCCAGGGTTTTTCAGACAGAAAGGAAACCAGGAAACTTGCTCATTTGAGCATATTGTGGCTAAACTTGTTTCAAAATAAGCAACAGAGAGTTGGATGTCATTCAAGTATTCGGCTGCCTTAACATTGCTCGCGAGATGCCAAACTCTGTACGGGCAGATTTTTGACTGGGGTCAAATCAAAGTCAGAAGCTCCATTCAGGTGAAAGAGTTGGCTCAGGTTACCGCTTGTTATCCTGGCATGCGTTTGGCATTCAACCCTTTGAGTGCTAGAAGCAGGAGCAATACATTGTCCGCCGGCACTCAAATGGTTAACCTGACACTAGTAAATTAGTCCCCCATCACAGGACTAAAAAAAAAACATTACGGGGCTCTGAATAATGTTTAACTCTTTGAGTGCCAGAGGGTAATGCGACGCATTGCATACCCCTCTGGCACTCAAAGGGTTAACCCTTTAGGTGTCATCGGGGCTATTGCAAAGCTCACCCCGCAGGCACACAAAAGGGTTACAGTGTCATTTATTGCTCAGTCTGCAGTTAACCCTCTGAGTGCAAATTTACGTGCACATTTTAACTGTCTGAGTGCCAGCGTGGTGATCAAAGCATTGCTTTCAGTGAGTTGCAGACCACTCTGGCACAAGGGTTGCCAACCAGCCAGTATTTTACCGGCAGGCCGGTAAAATCTTGGCTTCTGTCCAACGTTAAGTCTATGGAGGGAATGCCATGGCCAGTATGTTTTTGAAGGAAAGGTGGCAACCCTATCTAGTACTCAAACGGTTAAAATGTGCACGTTTCCAGGAGGCTTCTAAATTCCGAATGGACTTAATAATATGATTGTTATGTTTGTGCTGGAAGCATGAAATATGTTAATGCTTCGTTTCAAGCATGCCTGTTTTAAAGTGCAGCTAATATCAGTTATTATTAACTGCTATTCATTTAAAAGAATAAAGTTTTATTTCAAAGGGATAGTAATACTTCATTTTAGCTTTATTTAATATTATAGCCAAAAAACAATAAGAACGATATAAGTCTTATCTCTCAAACCTTTATGGCTTGAGATATATTCAAGTAAAGTTCCCCCTCACTGACGTCAGCGCTCTAGCTGACAGATTTGGAATCCGCTCCGCAGACCGACCTGCGGCTCTTCAGCAGAGCCGAGATTACAAGATATAAAAATAGCTAGTTCATTGGAATGGTCTACAAAGTGTGCCTGGTTTGCAAGCACACTTTGTAGATCGTTCCAATGAACTAGTTAATTTTATATCTTGCGATCTCGGCTCTGCTGAAGAGCCACCAGCTGGTCTGTGGACCGTATTCCAAGTCTGTCAGCTAGATGGCAGACTTGACTGAAACAGCCAGGGATGGGGAAACTTTACTTGCGAATATCTCTCAAACCATAAAGCTTTGAGAGATAATACTTATATCGTTCTTAATGTTTTTTTAATGGCTACAATATTAAATAAACCTAAAATGAAGCATTACTATTACTTTAACTTTTATGTTAGTAGTACATATTAATGAATGTTGCCTGTTGCTTTTTTAGCTTCAACTCACGATACTTAAAGTGGCCCTGTCACCTTGAATTTTCTTTACATACTTGAAAACTTCATTCAAAACTGCCTATGTGTCATGTTAACCCCGTAAGGATGGCCGATCGCACATGTGGCCGTCACTTTAGGACCACGAACCTTTTTTTTTTTTGCCGCTTCCAGTTCAGGGCTCCCTGAACGGCGTGCAGCTGTGCTGGGAGCCCTGAATTCCATGACGGCCCTGGCACGTCATGGGTCCTTAAATAGGATTTACCACCCCTGTTCAAATTTGTCCCAAATAAGTACCCATCTGGCGACTAACTGCTCAATAGCGCTAGTCACCTGAATTATTACCTGTTTAGTGAGAATTAAACATTGCTCCAGGACTGACACACAGAAAACAGCGCAGACATCTTTCCATAGTGACGTCTGTGCGCCTGCACTGTCAGTCCCAGCCGGCTCTAGGAGGCGTCGCTAGGAGCCGTTCGACTCCAAAAGGGACTGACATCGCAGGCGCACAGACGTCACTATGAAAAGATGTCTGGGCTGTTTCCTGTCTGTCAGCCCGGGAACAGTGTATAAATCTCAATAACTCGGTAATAATTCTGGCGACTAGCGCTACTGAGCAAGTTGTCGCCAGATGGGGAATTATTTGGGCCAAATTTGAACAGGGGTGGTAGTTCCGCTTTAACGCAAATCTACCCATGACGTGCCAGGACCATCAAGGGTCGTTAAGGGGTTAACCAGAAGTCAAACAGATGTCTAGTTTAGGAGATATTCAGACTCTTATTTCTGGGGAAAGTGAAAGTGATAATGTCCTGCTGCTGCACAGAGCTTCATTAGCATATGAAACATCACTGAAAGGCTTCATTAGCATATGGCACGTCCCTGAAAAAATTAATTAGCATATGAATCATCGCTGGTACCACACTGGTACATTAACATACCAAGTAGAAATACCTCCCTAACTGTACATTTCCTGGTTAACATGACGCATAGGCAGTTTTTAAACTTTTCAGTGCCAGAGTTACGCAATGCATTGCAAAGCAATGTGTTGCATACTCCTCTGGCACTCAAAGGTTTAATGCAGTTTTTAAATATACACCCTTGAATTAAAGTTCCACTTTAAATGGATAGCTGCATTAAATGGATAGCTGCAATTTAATAGAGACATTACTATCCTGTTAATTTCAAATTAGCTCCTTCCCTTAGTGAGGTGAGCGCCCTCTAACTGCAGTTGCGGAAAAGAGTCTGTGACTCAAGCAGGGCTGATCTTCAGCCAGGTCATGCCAGATAACCAAGAACATGTTTATCTGCCACTAGCTGTGTAATACACCATAACATTAACCCTTTGAGTGACAGAGAAGATTGCATTGCATTCCTCTCCAGCACTTAAAAGGTTTAAGGATAAGTTGTACCTCCCAGAAATAACCCCCCACTTATGTTACTAGGGCCAGAAAATCCTAATAGCCCCCTATGAATTTTGGCCTTGTGTCTTTATTAAAATGATACGTCAGTCAGTTATCGATGTCAGATCCATGGAGGCAGCCATGACAGTTATTGGCAAAGTGCATGTACCGGGGGGGGGGGCAACGAATTGCAGAGCAATACTTTCTGTACAACTCTTGTCTTTAAAAACATAAAGAGTTTGTGTCCTGTGGTTCCGTTATGTCTGGGTCCAGGGACCGGAAATCCAGGACTAAATAAGGGATGATATTATCACCTGGACAAATGCACAAAGGTAATACTCATGTATGTGTGTATGTATATATATATATATATATATATATATATATATATATATATTTATTTGTGTGTCTGTATGTGTGTATATAGATATATGTGTGTGTGTGTGTGTGTGTGTGTGTGTGTGTACTTGTGTGTATATATATATATATATATATATATATATATATATATATATATATATATATATATTGATCAATTAATGGAAGCGCTGCACACCAAATGGGATACTGTACTGCCTGGGTGCTAAAGGTAGGCTAATAGTATAAGTAAAAGAGGCGCTGCAGCACACACAGGACTTTCTAAAGGGTTAATTTATTATTCAAAAGTCCTGTGTGTGCTGCAGTGCCTCTTTTACACATATATATATTTATTTTTATATATATATATATATATATATATATATATATATATATATATATATATATGAGACTAAGTGAATCTGTATCTGTGTGTGTATGTGAGTCTGTATGTATGCATATGTGTGTATGAGTATACGTGAGTGCATGTGTGTAAGTGAGTCTGTATATGTGTGTGTGTATGATGTGAGTCTGTGTGTGTAAATGTATGTGTGTGTGTATATGTGTGTCCATTTAACCCACTGAGTGCCAGAAGAGTTCGCACTGTGGTGCTCCACAATGCATTATATACCCCTCATACTGGTAAGAAAATACACATCTAGTAATGATTTTTCTCTCCCTGAAACATTTTGCTCTAAAATGCTAAACAAATTAGTCACTTTTCCTGGACTGAAAGAATTGATATTTGCTTTTTTACTCCGATCTGCAGTAAGTCTTCTGCTGTGATAGAGAGAGAGAACAGGACTGTGGAATTAAAGAGCTACACGCATCACCTCATTATATGGCAGCTTAAACTGCCTGTCCCCCTAGGTGGTCTCCTTAAGATAAGTACTTTAGAGCTGGCAATATGTAGAACTAATTGGTTAGCAGCTAAGTCCTGCTTCATTGTATCTCCATGATTAAACGAGTCAATAAAAGCACAGTTACCAGCAGCAAATAGATTACAGGGTTTAGATTAAAACATGTTCTTTTAGCAGTTAATTACTAGTGTAAACACATTCACTGTCCTCGCTAATAGAATATTCGCTAACAAGCTAAACTCCACTCCTTGGGTGATGTTTTCAAGCTCTCCGGTGCTAGAATTTAATCAAATTACTTTGCAGGGACTTTTTCTTTAACCCTTTGAGTGCCAGGGGCATGATGCACTGCAAAGGAATGTGTTGCACACCTCTCGGTTTCTCAAAGGGTTAACAGTCAATTTAAATTGGCACAATGGAACCCTAGCCTATGTACAGAATAACCCCTACTTATCTTCCTCTAGGAAGAAAATTGTAACGGCCACTAAGAATCCTTTCCATGTGGATTGGTTTTCCTGAACAAATCTTTAATAAATAGTGGAGGCAGGGCTTAGATCTCTGCACATTGTGTGTACAACAGGGCTTAAAGGGATAGTAATACTTCGTTTTAACTTTATTTTATTTTGTAGGCATTAAAAAAACATGAAGAGCGATATAAGTCTTATCTCTCAAACCTTTATGGTGTGAGAGATATTCACAAGCAAAGTTTCCCCTCCCGCCCCTTTTACCTAGTGTAAGCCATCTCTTCTCAGATGTGGAATACAGTCCATAGACCAGACAGATAACAGCAGGGGACGATCTTCTTCCTATGAGAACAATGAAAGCCCTGCCCCCCTTGACAAGTTTTTCAGCTTTTTCCCTTGTCTTAATTGAAGATTGTCCCTCTCTGCAGTCTACCTGGGCACCTCCCTTCTGATCTGGCTGAACAGTGGGGGGATACTTTACTTGTGAATATCTCTTAAACCATAAAGGTTTGAGAGATAAGACTTATATCGTTCTTCATGTTTTTTTAATGCCTACAAAATAAAATAAAGATAAAAGGAAGTATTACTATCCCTTTAAAAGTTGAAGTCCTTTGCTACTAGCCAGACCTGAAAAGTTACTCACCACTGCAAGCCATAACATACCCACCAGGGCTGAATTTCTACTCGCCAGGGCTAAATTTTCACTCGCCATTGGCTAGTGGAGAGTGAAAATTTTGAGCCCTGGGGAGGCAAATGTGATTCTTAGTTGCTGGACTCCAGTGGGATTATGGAATAAGATGTGATAATAAAGTGTAGAGGACTTCTCCAGTGATATCACTTCTCCAATTCCTATGTTATTCTATGGAGCCAATGCACTAAGAACTCCCCCACTTGAGGAATCTTAGTGAATAGGCCCCATAGTATAACATAGGAACTGGAGAAGTGACATGACTGGAGAAGTCATCTCCCCTTTATCACCTCTTATTGCATTTCATCTGTGGACTCCAAACACTACACTCTTAAAGGGATACTAATGTTTCACAATAAATGCAGCTCCAATTAATCTTCATAGTATTTAGGCCATGGAGAGTGTTATATCAATACTGTCAGAGTTGTAGTTCAAGAGTAATTGAATGATAAAGTATCCCCTCCCGCCCCTTTTACTGATGTAACACTGCTCACCTCAGAGCAGCAAGACTGTCCAGATGGATCACAGAGAGGGACAGTCTTCAGTGATCATAAGGAAAAACCTGAAAAACCTGTCAATGGGGGCAGGGTTTTTCTTATGGTCACAGTAAGAAGATTGTCCCTTGCTGTGATCTGTCTTGTCATGTGACCAGATTCCACATCTGAGGTGAGCAGTGTTACACTAGGTAAAAGGGGCAGGAGGGGGATATTTTATCATTCAATTACTCTTGTACTACAACTCTGACAGTATTGAAATAACACTCTCTATGGCCCAAATACTATGAAGATTAATTGAAGCTGCTGTTTTTGTGAAACATTACTATCCCTTTAAGGTCTCCTGTGAAGACTTCAGTGGATGGAGTTTGCAGTCCTGGAGTCCTGCAGAAAGAATCTTCTCCTTCCATGGACATGACATTCAGGACTAATTAAGGACCAATCCATGCAGAACACAGTGGCCATTGGGATTTTCTTCCCTCAGAGATCTTGGGGCCCAGTACAAACATAAATTCAGGACGCCCCACCCCACGCATTTGCACTGTAACCTGGAAGTATATGTAATGATGGAGCCTTTGGAACTGCTACTCTATATGGTATGATATGAAACTGAGAACACTGCCTCAGAAGAGCATTCCTGTTCTCTGTTATACTACCTACATAATATACTTAAAATGGGGGTCCACCAGGAGATCCTCCAGAATCCAAACAAAACAAAACAGCTCAATCCTCTCTAAGTGCAATATGATGGAAAACAATTTAAAAAAAATCAGATACAGAACCCCCTCACAGGGTATTCACTTGTATAAGAGGCTTGACCTGCCTCTAGGATGGTTCACTGTAACTGGATCTGACCTCCAGTCATGGTCACACTCCAACACTCCACGGATTTTCACTGCCTGTAGTTAACTCCTTCCCACATAGAGAAATACTTTACCTCTCAGAAAACGTGGCTATAGTCCAGTGTATTGATATTAATACTCCATGAAGGGGACCTGTGCCATTTAAAAGCAACAGACGCAATACTGGTACCGCTCTAAGGAAAGTTAACTCTTACAAACTGGGAGACTGCAGAAGATTCACTTCAAATATACAGGTTTATTTAAAAATACAAGCAGTTCAATATCACAGTAAAATACATATAAAATAAATTCACTGAGCATTTTGTAACACTAGGTCCACTCACTGCAGGTCTCCCCTAATGGCAGGCCCTGCCCACTCACTGCAGCTGTCCACTAATGGCTGGCTCTACCCACTCACTGCAGCTGTCAACTAATGGCTGGCTCTACCCACTCACTGTAGCTGTCCACTAATGGCTGGCCCTGCCCACTCACTGCAGGAGTTCCACTAATGGCTGGCCCTGCCCACTCACTGCAGGAGTTCCACTAATGGCTGGCCCTGCCCACTCACTGCAGGAGTTCCACTAATGGCTGGCCCTACCCACTCACTGCAGGTGTCCACTAATGGCTGGCCCTGCCCACTCACTGTAGCTGTCCACTAATGGCTGGCCCTGCCCACTCACTGTACCTGTCCACTAATGGCTGGCCCTGCCCACTCACTGCAGGTGTCCACTAATGGCTGACCCTACCCACTCACTGCAGGTGTCCACTAATGGCTGACCCTAACCACTCACTGCAGGTGTCCACTAATGGCTGGCCCTGCCCACTCACTGCAGCTGTCCTCTAATGGCTGGCCCTGCCCACTCACTGCAGGAGTTCCACTAATGGCTGGCCCTGCCCACTCACTGCAGGAGTTCCACTAATGGCTGGCCCTGCCCACTCACTGCAGGAGTTCCACTAATGGCTGGCCCTACCCACTCACTGCAGGTGTCCACTAATGGCTGGCCCTGCCCACTCACTGTAGCTGTCCACTAATGGCTGGCCCTGCCCACTCACTGTACCTGTCCACTAATGGCTGGCCCTGCCCACTCACTGCAGGTGTCCACTAATGGCTGACCCTACCCACTCACTGCAGGTGTCCACTAATGGCTGACCCTAACCACTCACTGCAGGTGTCCACTAATGGCTGGCCCTGCCCACTCACTGCAGCTGTCCTCTAATGGCTGGCCCTGCCCACTCACTGCAGGAGTTCCACTAATGGCTGGCCCTGCCCACTCACTGCAGGAGTTCCACTAATGGCTGGCCCTGCCCACTCACTGCAGGAGTTCCACTAATGGCTGGCCCTGCCCACTCACTGAAGGTGTCCACTAATGGCTGGCCCTGCCCACTCACTGCAGGTGTCCACTAATGGCAGGCCCTGCCCACTCACTGCAGGAGTTCCACTAATGGCTGGCCCTGCCCACTCACTGCAGGAGTTCCACTAATGGCTGGCCCTGCCCACTCACTGAAGGTGTCCACTAATGGCTGGCCCTGCCCACTCACTGCAGGAGTTCCACTAATGGCTGGCCCTGCCCACTCACTGCAGCTGTCCACTAATGGCTGGCCCTGCCCACTCACTGCAGGAGTTCCACTAATGGCTGGCCCCAACCACTCACTGCAGGAGTTCCACTAATGGCTGGCCCCAACCACTCACTGCAGGTGTCCACTAATGGCTGGCCCTGCCCACTCACTGCAGGTGTCCACTAATGGCTGGCCCTGCCCACTCACTGCAGGTGTCCACTAATGGCTGGCCCTGCCCAATCACTGCAGGTGTCCACTAATGGCTGGCCCTGCCCAATCACTGCAGGTGTCCACTAATGGCTGGCCCTGCCCACTCACTGCAGGTGTCCACTAATGGCTGGCCCTGCCCACTCACTGCAGCTGTCAACTAATGGCTGGCCCTGCCCACTCACTGCAGGTGTCCACTAATGGCTGGCCCTGCCCAATCACTGCAGGTGTCCACTAATGGCTGGCCCTGCCCACTCATTGCAGGAGTTCCACTAATGGCAGGCTCTGCCCACTCACTGCAGGAGTTCCACTAATGGCTGGCCCTGCCCACTCACTACAGCTGTCAACTAATGGCTGGCTCTACCCACTCACTGCAGCTGTCCACTAATGGCTGGCCCTGCCCACTCACTGCAGTTGTCCACTAATGGCTGGCCCTGCCCACTCACTGTACCTGTCCACTAATGGCTGGCCCTGCCCACTCACTGCAGGTGTCCACTAATGGCTGGCCCTACCCACTCACTGCAGGTGTCCACTAATGGCTGACCCTAACCACTCACTGCAGGTGTCCACTAATGGCTGGCCCTGCCCACTCACTGCAGCTGTCCTCTAATGGCTGGCCCTGCCCACTCACTGCAGGAGTTCCACTAATGGCTGGCCCTGCCCACTCACTGCAGGAGTTCCACTAATGGCTGGCCCTGCCCACTCACTGCAGGAGTTCCACTAATGGCTGGCCCTGCCCACTCACTGAAGGTGTCCACTAATGGCTGGCCCTGCCCACTCACTGCAGGTGTCCACTAATGGCAGGCCCTGCCCACTCACTGCAGGAGTTCCACTAATGGCTGGCCCTGCCCACTCACTGCAGGAGTTCCACTAATGGCTGGCCCTGCCCACTCACTGAAGGTGTCCACTAATGGCTGGCCCTGCCCACTCACTGCAGGAGTTCCACTAATGGCTGGCCCTGCCCACTCACTGAAGGTGTCCACTAATGGCTGGCCCTGCCCACTCACTGCAGGAGTTCCACTAATGGCTGGCCCTGCCCACTCACTGCAGCTGTCCACTAATGGCTGGCCCTGCCCACTCACTGCAGGAGTTCCACTAATGGCTGGCCCCAACCACTCACTGCAGGAGTTCCACTAATGGCTGGCCCCAACCACTCACTGCAGGTGTCCACTAATGGCTGGCCCTGCCCACTCACTGCAGGTGTCCACTAATGGCTGGCCCTGCCCACTCACTGCAGCTGTCAACTAATGGCTGGCCCTGCCCAATCACTGCAGGTGTCCACTAATGGCTGGCCCTGCCCACTCACTGCAGGTGTCCACTAATGGCTGGCCCTGCCCACTCACTGCAGCTGTCCACTAATGGCTGGCCCTGCCCACTCACTACAGCTGTCAACTAATGGCTGGCTCTACCCACTCACTGCAGCTGTCCACTAATGGCTGGCCCTGCCCACTCACTGCAGTTGTCCACTAATGGCTGGCCCTGCCCACTCACTGCAGGTGTCCACTAATGGCTGGCCCTGCCCACTCACTGCAGGTGTCCACTAATGGCTGGCCCTGCCCACTCACTGCAGGAGTTCCACTAATGGCAGGCCCTGCCCACTCACTGCAGGAGTTCCACTAATGGCTGGCCCTGCCCACTCACTGCAGGAGTTCCACTAATGGCAGGCCCTGCTCACTCACTGCAGGTCTCCACTAATGGCTGGCCCTGCCCACTCACTGCAGCTGTCCACTAATGGTTGGCCCTGCCCACTCATTGCAGGAGTTCCACTAATGGCTGGCCCTGCCACTCACTGCAGGAGTTCCACTAATGGCTGGCCCTGCCCACTCACTGCAGGAGTTCCACTAATGGCTGGCTCTACCCACTCACTGCAGCTGTCAACTAAAGGCTGGCCCTGCCCACTCACTGCAGGAGTTCCACTAATGGCTGGCCCTACCCACTCACTGCAGCTGTCCACTAATGGTTGGCCCTACCCACTCACTGCAAGTGTCCACTAATGGCTGGCCCTGCCCACTCACTGCAGGTGTTGCCCTAATGGCTGACTCTGCCCACTCACTACAGGCTTATCTCTAATGACAAGCTCCACACAGGTGTCCACTAATGACAGGCACCTCCCACTCATTGCAGGTGCCCACTAATGGCTGGCCTGCCCACTCATTGCAGGTGTCCTCTAATGGCTGGCCTTTCCTACTCACTGCAGTTGTCCACTAATAGCTAGCTCTTCCCACTCACTGCAGGTGTCCACTAATGGCTGGCCCCACCCACTCACCACAGGCTTTGGCCACTCACTGTGGGTGTTCCCCTAATGACAGGCCCCTATCCACTTACTACAAGCTCCACCCACTCACTACAGGTGTTCCACTAATGACAAGTTCCACCCACTCACTACAGGTGTTCCACTAATGACAAGCTCCACCCACTCACTACAGGTGTTCCACTAATGACAAGCTCCACCCACTCACTACAGGTGTTCCACTAATGACAAGTTCCACCCACTCACTACAGGTGTCCACTAATGACAAGTTCCACCCACTCACTACAGGTGTCCACTAATGACAAGTTCCACCCACTCACTAAGGTGATTCCCTAACGACAGGCCTAATCCAGAAATTGTAGGCCTGTAGATAATGACAGGCATGAGTTATATAGTCTATGGTGCCTTAACCCTGTGAGGTATTTCTTTCCCTTGCAGGAATGAGGGGCATTGGAGTTCAAAGTTTAGATGGTAACCAGGCAATATACTTTATATTGATTTAGTCAGTGGATTTACCTGTTTACATATTGCTGTATTGTGCAGTGCATATACTGATTTGGCTGGTTTATTTATCTGATTGGTTTACCAGTTTATATATTGTTGTAATGTAGGGTCTATATACTAATTTGCCCATTTTATTTTCCAGTTTATATAGTGATATAATGTCCAGTTTATATAGTGATATAATGTCCAGTGTGTATATATATATATATATATATATATATATATATATATATATATATATATATATATATAGTTTATATAATGGTATAATGTGCAGTTTATATAATGTATAATGTGCAGTTTATATATTGGTATAATGACCAGGTTATACAGTGGTGTAATGTACAGTTCATATAGTGCTATAATGTCCAGTTTATATAGTGATATAACGTTCAGGTTATATAGTGGTATATGTAAAGTTTATATAATGGTATAATGTACAGTTATATTTTGATATAATGTACGTTTTGTATAGTGCTATAATGTACAGGTTATATAGTGATATAACGTCCAGGTTATATAGTAGTATAATGTCCAGTTTATATAGTGCTACAATGTACAGTTTATACAGTGGTATGATGTACAGTTTCTATAGTGTATAATGTACATTTTATATAGTGTATAATGTACATTTTATATAGTGTATAATATATAGTTTATATAGTGATATAATATACAGTTTATACACTGCCCAATGCATGTACCACATCCAATATTGTTTTAATGTCCAGTTAATATACTGATTAACCCCTTGGTCAGTCTATTGCCAGTTTACATATTAGTGTAATGTCCAGTTTATATACCAGTTTTACCAGTTTATTTTCCAGTTTATTACTGTAATGTCTAGTTTATATTACTAGTCCAGTCCATCTGTTTAGCAGTGTATATATTACTGTAATGCCCAGTTTATATACTAGTTCAGTCCATCTGTTTAGCAGTGTATATATTACTGTAATGCCCAGTTTATATACTAGTTCAGTCCATCTGTTTAGCAGTGTATATAATACTGTGATGCCCAGTTTATATACTAGTTCAGTCCATCTCTTTAGCAGTGTATATAATACTGTGATGCCCAGTTTATATACTAGTTCAGTCCATCTCTTTAGCAGTGTATATATTACTGTGATGTCCAGTTTATATACTAGTTCAGTCCATCTATTTAACAGCGTATATATTAGTGTAATGCCCAGTTTATATACTAGTTCAGTCCATCTATTTAGCAGTGTATATATTACTGTAATGTCCAGTTTATATACTAGTTCAGTCCCTCTGTTTAGCAGTGTATATATTATTGTAATGTCTAGTTTATATACTAGTTCAGTCCATCTGTTTAGCAGTGTATATATTAGTGTAATGCCCAGTTTATATACTAGTTCAGTCCATCTGTTTAGCTATATATATTACTGTAATGCTCAGTTTATATACTAGTTCAGTCCATCTGTTTAGCAGTGTATATATTACTGTAATGCCCAGTTTATATACTAGTTCAGTCCATCTATTTAGCAGTGTATATATTAGTGTAATGTCCAGTTTATATACTAGTTCAGTCCATCTATTTAGCAGTGTATATATTACTGTAAAGCCCAGTTTATATACTAGTTCAGTCCATCTATTTAGCAGTGTATATATTACTGTAATGTCCAGTTTATATACTAGTTCAGTCCATCTATTTAGCAGTGTATATATTACTGTAATGTCTAGTTTATATACTAGTTCAGTCCATCTGTTTGGCAGTGTATATATTACTGTAATGCCCAGTTTATATACTAGTTCAGTCCATCTGTTTAGCTATATATATTAGTGTAATGCCCAGTTTATATACTAGTTCAGTCCATCTGTTTAGCAGTGTATATATTAGTGTAATGTCCAGTTTATATACTAGTTCAGTCCATCTGTTTAACAGTATATATTACTGTAATGCCCAGTTTATATACTAGTTCAGTCCATCTGTTTAGCAGTGTATATATTAGTGTAATGTCCAGTTTATATACTAGTTCAGTCCATCTGTTTAGCAGTATATATTACTGTAATGCCCAGTTTATGTACTAGTTCAGTCCATCTGTTTAGCAGTGTATATATTAGTGTAATGCCCAGTTTATATACCAGTTCAGTCCATCTGTTTAGCTATATATATTAGTGTAATGCCCAGTTTATATACTAGTCCAGTCCATCTGTTTAGCAGTGTATATATTACTGTAATGCCCAGTTTATATACTAGTTCAGTCCATCTGTTTAGCAGTGTATATATTAGTGTAATGCCCAGTTTATATACTAGTTCAGTCCATCTGTTTAACAGTATATATATTACTGTAATGTCTAGTTTATATACTAGTTCAGTCCATCTGTTTAGCAGTGTATATATTACTGTAATGTCTAGTTTATATACTAGTCCAGTCCATCTGTTTAGCAGTGTATATATTAGTGTAATGCCCAGTTTATATACTAGTTCAGTCCATCTATTTAGCAGTGTATATATTACTGTAATGCCCAGTTTATATACTAGTTCAGTCCATCTGTTTAGCAGTGTATATATTAGTGTAATGTCCAGTTTATATACTAGTTCAGTCCATCTGTTTAGCAGTATATATTACTGTAATGTCCAGTTTATATACTAGTTCAATCCATCTGTTTAGCAGTGTATATATTAGTGTAATGTCCAGTTTATATACTAGTCCAGTCCATCTGTTTAGCAGTGTATATATTACTGTAATGCCCAGTTTATATACTAGTTCAGTCCATCTGTTTAGCAGTGTATATATTAGTGTAATGTCCAGATATACTAATTTGGCCAGTTTATTTACCAGTTTATATATTACTGCTAGGTTCGGTTTTTATATATATATGGACAGTTTATTTACAGTTACCATATTACTGTAATGCTTGTTTATGTCAGGAGTTTATTTACCAGTTAATATATTAATGTAATCGCCAGTATGTATATTAGGTTCCTCAGTTTATTGACCGGTTTGTGTGGTTGCGGTAATGTCCAGTTTATACATTAATTTGGACAGTTTATCAATCAGTTTACATATTGTTGTAATGTCCACTTTATTTATTCATTTAGCATGTATATTGATCAGTTTATTTATTACTGTAATGTCCAGTTTAGTTACTATTTTGAACAATGTCAACTGATTTTTACAGCCAATTACTGGCTATTATTTAACCCCTTAAGAACCGACGCGCGCACGAGGACCAGAGGACATTTTTTTTTTTTTTTTTTAATTCCGGTTCAGGGCTTCCGGAGCTGTGCCAGGACCGTCACTGGTCCTTAACTGCCGGACCGTCTTGATGATCCTGGCACTTCAATGGTCCTTAAGGGGTTAAAGGGACAGTAATAGATTAATAAAAGTGCAGCTCCGATTGATCCTCCTATAACGTTGGTAATGTAGCGCTATATTTCAATATTTTACATTTGGTAGTTCAAGAGTGATTTAATTCAAATGGATCCCCCTTCTGCTCCTTTCACATACGTCATGCTGCCTCTGTGAGCCGGGTGGATGGAGCGCGGCGAGGGACAGAGGTGTAACTAGAAGCCTCCAGCCCTGGTGCAAGAAGTGCCACGGGCCCCCACCACCACCACCACATTGGCCCCCCTCGACCACACTGACCACCTCTACAATGCCCCTCAGTCTCCACAATGCCCCCATCTCCTACCTCCCTGGAGCTCCTGCGTGGTCCTCTTAGTAATGCAGAGCGATAGGAGATGATGTCATCACCCTGCATTACTAGATGATGTCATTTCCCAGCGCTCACTCTGCATTACTAGCGCACCGGAGGAAGATTGCGGGCACAGGTGGAGGGGTCGCAGGGGGCGGCCTGACCCCTGGAGTTACGGGCCCGGTCGCAGGTGCCACCCCTATAGTTACTCCACTGGCAAGGGACAATCTTCATTGAGAATAAGGAAAACCCTGCCCTCCTTCGTCAAGGGAGTCAGGGTTTTCCCTATACTCAGTGGAAGAAGATTGTCCTTCTCTGCACACTGTCCGATCCCAGGATCGGATTCCACATCTGAAGGGAGGCAGCTAAGGGAAGGTAAAAGGGGCGAGAGGGGAATCTTTTAGAATTAAATTCCTCTTGAAGTACCAAACGTAAAATATTAAAATACAGCGCTACATGACCAACGTTATAGGGGGATCAATCGGATGCTGAAATTTTATTCATCTATTACTACCCCTTTAACTCTTTGAATGCAAGAGATATTGCTACACATTTCTTCATAATGCTTTGAGTGATATCTCTAGCATTTAAACCTTTGAGTGCCAGAGGGGTATGCAACGCATTGCTTTGCAATGCTTTTTTGTACCGCTCTGGCACTCAAGGGGTTAAGTGGTTAATACATTTACCCACTGTTTCCAATTTACACATCCACCATAACATAAACGCCTTTAGTTGGTCTCTTCTGTGCAGACACACATAGACAGCAAGGGGGGCTTGAGCGCCTGCCCTTTTTGTCCAAAGTGCCCTCGTGCCCTTTTAACAAAAAAAAAGAAAAATGTAATCAGTCCGATTTTATCGAGAAGTGCCCTTTTTTTCATTTGAGCCCCCAAACTGTCTGTGCACGTCCCTGCTTCTGTGTAAGTCTGGGTAGTATACAATGTGTGTAAGTCTGGGTAGTATACAATGGTGTAAGTCTGGGTAGTATGCAATGTGTGTAAGTCTGGGTAGTATACAATGGTGTAAGTCTGGGTAGTATACAATGGTGTAAGTCTGGTTAGTATACAATGTGTGTAAGTCTGGGTAGTATACAATGGTGTAAGTCTGGGTAGTATACAATATGTGTAAGTCTGGGTAGTATACAATGGTGTAAGTCTGGGTAGTATACAATGTGTGTAAGTCTGGGTAGTATACAATGGTGTAAGTCTGGGTAGTATACAATGTGTGTAAGTCTGGGTAGTATAAAATGGTGTAAGTCTGGGTAGTATACAATGTGTGTAAGTCTGGGTAGTATACAATGTGTGTAAGTCTGGGTAGTATAAAATGGTGTAAGTCTGGGTAGTATACAATGTGTGTAAGTCTGGGTAGTATACAATGTGTGTAAGTCTGGGTAGTATACCATGGTGTAAGTCTGGGTAGTATACAATGTGTGTAAGTCTGGGTAGTATACAATGGTGTAAGTCTGGGTAGTATACAATGTGTGTAAGTCTGGGTAGTATACAATGTGTGTAAGTCTGGGTAGTATACAATGGTGTAAGTCTGGGTAGTATACAATGTGTGTAAGTCTGGGTAGTATACAATGTGTGTAAGTCTGGGTAGTATACAATGGTGGCAAAGTATCCGACGCTACATTTTTGTGATTAGATCATTACATTTCTCAAGTCGTCTCCGAAGTATAAATACACTTCACAGGGCGACCAGCGAGCGGCCAGCTGGAGCTGTCAACGTGTTAATGCCAAGGAGCGATCATTGCTGCTACTACACTGGACACAATCATTCAGTATCTGGTGTTCTAGAAGGTAACTCTGTTGAGTGATATAATTACAATTTCCATAGATAAAAAAAATGTTATTTTAGAGACGCATGTCCAGCGCACATATGAATGTGGTAACCCAATCTGCAGGAAAAGATTCTGTAACACAACCATAAGGTTCAATTTCATTTGCTGATTTAATAAAAACTAACAGGATGGATTTGGGGATATTTCATTAATCTTTCTTCCCTTTCACTGAAAAGGAAATTAAGTCCAATCTAGTTTAAACTATGTTTCACTTACCATTAGGCAATAACCTGCCAATGTCCATTTTCTCTCTGGCAAGCAAACTACTAATTAGTCACACAAAATTCTTCCCTGAGCTTGTCATTTCATTGCAGGAAAAGACAGAACGCGAGGCTCGGCAGGAAGATAAAGTCAGTTTTTCTTTCTGCATGAACAAGTTACCTAATCCTTTAAAGGAAAACTAACACTAATCATCTCCCACTTACCTTACTAAGGAGACAAAACCCTAATGTGAGTGTGTGTGTGTGTGTGTGAGAGAGTGTCTGTGCAAGAGAGAGTGTGTGTGTGTGTGTGTGTGTGCAAGAGAGAGTGTGTGTGTGTGTGTGTGAGTGTGAGAGAGAGTGTTTGTAAGAGAGAGAGCGAGTGTGTGTGAGAGACAGCGAGAGAGAGATTGTGTGTGTGTGTGTGTGCGAGAGAGAGCGAGTGTGTGTGTGTGTGTGCAAGAGAGAGTGCACGTGTGTGAGTGTGAGAAAGAGAGAGAATGTGTGTCTGAGAGAGAGTGTGTGACAGAGAGAGTGTGTTTGTCTGTGAGAGAGAGAGCGAGTGTGTGTGAAAGAGTGAGAGAGAGATTGTGTGTGTGTGTAAGAAAGAGTGTGTGTGTGTGCGAGAGAGAGAGTGTGTGTGTGAGAGAGAAAGAGTATGTGTGTGTGTGCATAAGAGTGTGTGTGTCTGTGTGCAAGAGAGAGAGAGTATGTGAGAGTGTGTTTGTGAGAGAGAGTGCGAGTGTGTGTGTGTGAGAGAGAGAGAGAGCAAGAGAGAGAGATTGTGTGTGTGTGAGAGAGTGAGAGCGAGTGTGTGTGAGAGAAAGAGTATGTGTGTGTGTCCAAGAGAGAGCGAGTGTGTGTGAAAGAGTATGTGTGTGTGTCCAAGAGAGAGTGTGTGTGAGAGTGTGAGAAAGAGAGAGAATGCGTGTGTGACAGAGAGAGAGAGTGTGTGTGAGAGAGAGAGAGAGAGTGTGTTTGTCTGTGAGAGAGAGCGAGAGAGAGTTTGTGTGTGTGTGTGTGTGTGTGTGTGTGTGTGAGAAAGAGAGAGAATGTGTGTGAGAGAGAGAGAGAGTGTGACAGAAAGAGTGTGTTTGTGAAAGAGAGATTGTGTGTGTGTAAGAGAGAGAGAGAGCGAGTATGTGTGAGAGAGAAAGAGTATATCCATAAAGAGGGACATACAGACCCCTAATATATCATAAAGAGGGACACTTGGGAGGTATGCATGTGTGTGTACGTATATGTGTATATATCTGTACATGTATGTATGAGTGTGGGTGTGAATGTATGTATATTTTTATGTGTGAGTGTGTATGTGTGTGTGAGTGTGTGGGTGGGTATGTATGTTTGTATATTTTTGTGTGTGAGTGTGTATGTGAGTGTGTATGTGTGAGTGTGTGGGTGGACGTGTATGTATGTATATTTTTGTGTGTGAGTGTGTATGTGTGTGAGTGTGTATGTATGTGTGTGAGTGTGTATGTATTTGTGTCAGTGTGTATGTATGTGTGTGGGTGTGTATGTATGTGTGTGAGTGTGTATGTATGTATATTTTTGTGTGTGTCAGTGTGTATGTGTGTGTGTATGTGTGTATGTGTGTGTGAGTATGTGTATGTGAGTGTATATGTGCGTGTGTGTGTATGTTTGTACGTGTGCACGCACAAGTTGGCCACTCTGTCCCCCACATAAATGGGTGACTGATCAGCTCTGTGGACAAACAAAAAGCACAATGACCTGTTCTACTGCTAGTCACTGCTCAGAAGCGTCACGTTTTATCTCTCTAGTGCCATTACAGAGGAAAAATTTCCATGCATATATTAGACTAATCCCGCCCAAAAGGGCGGTCCAGTTCCAAAATGAAGGTCAAGTCCCCTTTGCATGGGAACATCAGCTAACTCGAGACGTTTCGGCCTTGTTGTGCCTTGCCAGTAAGGTGCAGCTGGATTCCCTAGGCAAATTCTAAGTGTAAGAGAGATTTGTCCATTTCCTCCTTTAACTCCTCTCATCTCATGAAATGTTTATTAGACAGTTATGTGTGTTACAGATTAAAACAATTTGGAACTACAACTTTACACCCTAGATTCTGCATCCAACACAGTTATTTTTTACCTGTAAAACATTTAAAGGGTTAGTAATGTCTTTTTTCAATTAAATGTAATATTGTAGATATTACAAAAATAAACTAACTGATGCAATTCCCGTCTCTCAAACCTTTATAGTTTGAGAGCTATATCCTGCCCCTTTCACAGACATCAACTGCTAGCTGAAAGAAGGAGATCCTGGTCCAGGTACTGGCTGGTGGCTCTTCAGCACAGCCGAAATCGAGTTATTTAAAAATAATTACTTCATTGGAATGGTCTACAAAGTGTTCTTGCAAACCAGGCACACTTTGTAGACCGTTCTAATTTCTTTTTCGATAAGGCTATTTTGGCTCAATTGAAGAGCTGCCATCGAGTTGCACTACTCAACTCTCCTTCTGTCAGTTTTACAGCTGACGTCTGTGAAACGGGAGGGTGGGGAACTTTATCAGGGTATATCTCTCATACTATAAAGGTTTGAGAGACGGGGATTGCATCAGTTAGTTATCACGGTTTTGTAAGAACAATCAGACAAATTAGATAAGGTTAAGATCAGCTTTATTGAAAATAATCAGCAAGGAAATGATCAACCTACTCAGGCCCAGATAAGGACAGTACGGTGGTACTTCCCAAATCTGTCACAGGTCAGGATGAAAACAGAAATAATATGCAAATGAAGGACAATACAACAGTAAGTACGTAGTCTTGATTCGCAGGCTGGATACTGGAACAGGGCAAACCACAGCAGTACCAAAGCCGTGGGAAGGTACACTGAGACTAACGGCAGGTAACTACAGGGCAAATCCCTAGAACGCTAGGGCGTATAGGAGGCAACACACAGACAGGTCACTGACAAGTGACTGATCCCTAGATTGCTAGGGAGATAGTAGGCAACTCACGGATAGAACACTGACAAGTGACCAGATCCCTAGAACGCTAGGGAGATAGTAGGCAACTCACGGACAGGACACTGACAAGTGACCAGATCCCTAGAACGCTAGGGAGATTGGAGGCAACACACAGACCGGGTACTGGCAAGTGAACGGATCCCTAGAACGCTAGGGAGATCGGAGGCAACACACAGACCGGGTACTGGCAAGTGACCGGATCCCTAGAACGCTAGGGAGATCGGAGGCAACACACAGACCGGGTACTGGCAAGTGAACGGATCCCTAGAACGCTAGGGATATTTGGAGGCAACTCACGGACAGGACACTGACAAGTGACCGGATCCCTAGAACGCTAGGGAGTAGCAGCAATGGTAACTACTCACAACTCAGTTTCCCAGGTATACTAGGGAGTAGCGGGCCAGATGTTAGGCGCTGTAGCGTAAGTCACTGATTGGTAATGAGAGCGAGAGTAACGGAGCTTAGGTAACGCCCACAGAAGGGTCAGAAGCCAGAATGCCAGATCGGTACACATGGAGGTAGTCAGACAGGCCTAGCCAGTAACGGAAGCAGGTTCACAGCCAAAGCCAGTTCAGTACACACGGAGATAGTCCGCCAGTCCTAGTCAGCAGTGGAAACGGAATCAACTCAGGAACAACAGAAGCATAGTCAGGGGAGCCGCGTCATACACGGAGCAGGAACATGCAGCAACACAAACGCTAGGTGCAGATACACCACGAAAGGGCACTGAAAGAATGACAGGACCCGGTATAAAAGGGCTAGCCCTAGGCGGAGTCAGAACCCAACAGCCAATAAGAACCGTGCAGAGTGAAACCCGGAAGTAGCAATGTCACCATACAGAAAGGATCACGAGCACCGTGATATTAGTTTATTTTTGTAATGTCTACAATATTAAATTTTATTGAAAAAAGACATTACTAACCCTTTAAAGAGGAACTTTCGTGCTACAATAAGTAAAGTGCCGGCATGAACTGGAATCATAACATCATATTTCCATGAATAAAAAGCTACTAATAATTAATTCGGGATAATGTACTGTAGCATGAAAATTTTGCTTTAAGATGACATTACTGTTTGATCGCTTAACCCTTAGACAACCAGAGGCATGCACAAGGGCATTTGTGAAACAATGTGTTGCACAGCACCCGAGGCGTAACGAGAAGCCCCCGGGCCCTGGTGCAGAAAATTGCCATGGGACACCGCCCGACCATATTGCCTCCACATTGCTCCCAATCTCCTACCTCCCTGGTGGTCCAGTGTGTGGCAGGACAGGTCTGTCTGTGCCTCCTTTAGCACAGACCTCTACAGCTGGAGCTGCCGCGCGGTAATCTCTTCAGTAATGCAGAGTTCTGGGAGATGATGTCATGGACATGATGTCATCTCCCAGCGCGCTGCATTACTAGATGTGGAAGAGGCCAGATCGGCTCTAGACAACTTGTTGCTACTTTCGGGTGGCATGGGGGTCGCAGGTGCGACCCCTATTGTTACACAACTGCACGACACTCTGGTCCTCAACGAGTTAAAGGAAAAGAAATTTGACCCCTGCATGTACCTTGCTCTGGGCAGAAATTCCTAATGGCCACTATGAATCAATTCTCCATAGACTGGTTCCCCATTATTAACCCTTTGAGTGCCAGAGGGGTATACAATGCATTGCAGTACCCCTCTGGCACTCAAAGGGTTAACCTTTAATTAATGCTGGATATCATGAGTAAGGTAAATCGGGATTTATTATTAGGAGTTGTTAGTGTTAGGGTTAACTGTCAGAGCTGAGGTGCATTACAATCCATAGCCGTAGTGGGAGCGACCCTTTGGATGCCAAAACAGTGTCCAGTGTATTGCCAAGAAGTGTTTTGGACACCTTTCTGACATCCAAAGGGTTAAAGAACATCTACCAAAGCCTGATGTCGCTCTTCTGTTTCTCATGCGGAGATAAAAGGGATTAAATTGTGTTTTACACCAGGAGGAATTAAAAATTTAAATTTGAGAGAAAATATGCAGTTAATTCCTCTCTGTCAGCAGTGGATATTAAAGATTATTAGCTGGCGCACGCCCCTCGGTAAAGTCACAGTAGTTGTATTGTCTCGTTTTTCAGTGATATTAAAGAGGAAGTAAGAACCAGATTAGAGATGTGGTGTCATCGCTGATGTTCTTGTGAGAGACAGAAAATATGAATATCTTGTAGCAATGTGCTGAATACCTGTAGTGGACTAGTCATTCCTTTCATATTGTCTTCCTGCTTTTATGAGAAACAACAGTGTTCCATGGAACTCCAAGATTCCCTGGATAATAGGCTCCACAGTAAATATGGGTGTAATGATAGAACAAGATGGAATGGCGCACAGTGTGTGTGCTTCTATGATTACCAGTGGACAGTGAAACAAAACTGGGGTGTCAGACAGTATATATGTGGTTCTGTGACTACCAGTGGAATAAGACTGGAGTGTGAGACAGGGGGTTCTATGACTACCAGTGGAACAAAGCAGGGATATCAGGCATACATGTGTGGTCTGTGATTATGAGTGGAACAGAGGAACATGGTTGGTCTCTCAGGCAGTGTATATGTAGTTTGTGACTACCAGTGGACAGTTGAACAAGGTTTATATGGTAGACAGTGTATGTGTTGTTCTGTCCCTACCAATGTAAAAGGATGGGGTTTCAGACAGTGTATGTGTGGTCTGTCACTACCAGTGGACAGTACAACAAGGCTGAGGTGTCAGACAGTGTATGTGTGGTCTGTCACTACCAGTGGACAGTGGGACAAGGCTGGGGTGTCAGACAGTGTATGTGTGGATCTGTGACTACCAGTGGATAGTAGAACAAGGTAGGAGTGTTAGACAGTGTATGTGTGGGTCTGTGACTACCAGTGGACAGTGGGACAAGGCTGGGGTGTCAGACAGTGTATGTGTGGGTCTATGATTACCAGTGGATAGTAGAACAAGGTAGGGGTGTCAGACAGTGTATGTGTGGGTCTATGATTACCAGTGGATAGTAGAACAAGGTAGGGGTGTCAGACAGTGTATGAGTGGTTCTGTGACTACTAGTGGAGCAAGGCTGTATCATAGTCTCTCTTAGAGGCCTAAAGTATCCTGTGCTCCCTTCCTCTGTGGTGTCGGCCGGCATGATTGTGGTTACTTCCACATGGCTTACATGATGAAACAGGCACTGGCACAGACATCTGTTAACGGGCCTATTCTGTTGGGCTTAATTGGGTCCTGGCTCCTTCTGCTCCTTTATTATCTTCATTGGGGCTAGGAGTCATTGCCCTTATGTGGTGTTTCTGCTAGTTCTGTTTGTGCTCCGTTGTGATCTGTGCTCTCCTGAGAGTCCGTTCCTTGTATGACCCCGGCCTGTCTGACTACCCACATCTGTTCTGACCTGTGGCTCTGGCTGACTAACTCGCTTCTTTTAGTGCCCGGTTTGTCTGACCTCTGGCTCTGGCTACTAACTCGCTCTGTGTAGTCCCTGGCTTGTCTGACCTGTGACTTTGGCTGCCTGCTCACTCTGTGCTCTCCTAGCTTGCCTGATCTGTAGTCTCCTTGTTCCGTGGCACTGGCCTGCTCTCGCTCCCTGTTGCTTCCGGTCGCGAGACCAAAGTGGAACTTACACATATTAGCCGCTTCATACTGGCGTTCCACTTGAGCCTCTTTCCTAGTCTCGGTAGCATGAGTAGTGCAGTGCACAGCACAGTGTGCAGCTCCAGAAGAGGAGCCTGGGTCCAATTATCCTGTGTCTGGGGTGTGTGGGCTAATACCTTATTGTTATATATTTCAAATAAAGATGGATATATTTTATCTTTGTGTCTGTCCTTCTTTGCCTGATTACCGTAACAGGATGGGGTGTCAGACAGTGTATTTGTGGTCTGTGACTACTAGTGGAACAATGCTGGGGTGTCAGACAGTGTATGTGTGGTCTGTGACTAGTGGACAGTGGAATAAGGCTGTGTGTCAAAAAGTGTATGTGTGGTCTGTGACTACTAGTGGAACAAGGCTGGGGTGTCAGACAGTGTATGTGTGGTCTGTGACTACTAGTGGAACAAGGCTGGGGTGTCAGACAGTGTATGTGTGGTTTGTGACTAGCAGTGGAACAAGGCTGGGGTGTCAGACAGTGTATGTGTGGTCTGTGACTAGCAGTGGACAGTGAAAAAAGGCTGGGGTGTCAGATTGTGTATGTGTTATTCTGTGACTACTAGTGGAACAAGGATGGGGTGTCAGACAGTGTATGTGTGGTCTGTGACTACTAGTGGACAGTAGAACAATGCTGGGGTGTCAGTGTATGTGTGGTCAGTGACTACTAGTGGACAGTGGAACAAGGCTGGGGTATCAGTGTATGTGTGGTTCAGTGACTACTAGTGGACAGTGGAACAATGCTCGGGTGTCAGACAGTGTATATGTGGTCTGTGACAACTAGTGAAGAGTGGAACAAGGCTGGGGTATCAGACAGTGTATTTGGGTCTGTGACTACCAGTGGACAGTGGGACAAGGCTGGGGTGTCAGACAGTGTATGTGTGGGTCTGTGATTACCAGTGGATAGTAGAACAAGGTAGGGGTGTCAGACAGTGTATGAGTGGTCCTGTGACTACTAGTGGACCAAGGCTGTATCACAGTCTCTCTTAGAGGCCTAAAGTATCCTGTGCTCCCTTCCTCTGTGGTGTGCCGGCCAGCATGATTGTGGTTACTTCCACATGGCTTACGTGATGAAGCAGGCACTGGCACAGACACCTGTTAACGGGCCTATTCTGTTGGGCTTAATTGGGTCCTGGCTTCTTCTGCTCCTTTATTATCTTCATTGGGGCTAGGAGTCATTGCCCTTATGTGGTGTTTCTGCTAGTTCTGTTTGCGCTCCATTGTGACCTGTGCTCTCCTGAGAATCCGCTCCTTGTATGACCCCGGCCTGTCTGACTACCCACATCTGTTCTGACCTGTGGCTCTGGCTTACTAACTCGCTTCTTGTAGTGCCCGGTTTGTCTGACCTCTGTCTCTGGCTACTAACTCGCTCCGTGTAGTCCCCGGCTTGTCTGACCTGTGACTTTGGCTGTCTGCTCACTCTGTGCTCTCCTAGCTTGCCTGATCTGTAGTCTCCTTGTTCCGTGGCACTGGCCTGCTCTCGCTCCCTGTTGCTTCCGGTCGCGAGACCAAAGTGGAACTTACGCATATTAGCTGCTTCATACTGGCGTTCCACTTGAGCCTCTTTCCTAGTCTCGGTAGCATGAGTAGTGCAGTGCACAGCACAGTGTGCAGCTCCAGAAGAGGAGCCTGGGTCCAATTATCCTGTGTCTGGGGTGTGTGGGCTAATACCTTATTGTTATATATTTCAAATAAAGATGGTTATATTTTATCTTTGTGTCTGTCCTTCTTTGCCTGATTACCGTAACAGGATGGGGTGTCAGACAGTGTATTTGTGGTGTGTGGCTACTAGTGGAACAATGCTGGGGTGTCAGACAGTGTATGTGTGGTCTGTGACTACTAGTGGACAGTGGAATAAGGCTGGGGTGTCAAAAAGTGTATGTGTGGTCTGTGACTACTAGTGGAATAAGGCTGGGGTGTCAGACAGTGTATGTGTGGTCTGTGACTACTAGTGGAACAAGGCTGGGGTGTCAGACAGTGTATGTGTGGTCTGTGACTACTAGTGGAACAAGGCTGGGGTGTCAGACAGTGTATGTGTGGTCTGTGACTAGCAGTGGAACAAGGCTGGGGTGTCAGGCAGTGTATGTGTGATTCTGTGACTACTAGTGGAATAAGGCTGGGGTGTCAGACAGTGTATGTGTGGTCTGTGACTAACAGTGGACAGTGAAAAAAGGCTGGGGTGTCAGACAGTGTATGGGTGATTCTGTGACTACTAGTGGAACAAGGATGGGGTGTCAGACAGTGTATGTGTGGTCTGTGACTACTAGTGGACAGTGGAACAATGCTGGGGTGTCAGTGTATGTGTGGTCAGTGACTACTAGTGGACAGTGGAACAAGACTGGGGTGTCAGACAGTGTATGTGTGGTCTGTGACCACTAGTGGACAGTGGAACAATGCTGGGGTGCCAGTGTATGTGTGGTCAGTGACTACTAGTGGACAGTGGAACAAGGCTGGGGTGTCAGTGTATGTGTGGTCAGTGACTACTAGTGGACAGTGGAACAATGCTCGGGTGTCAGACAGTGTATGTGTGGTCTGTGACTACTAGTGAACAGTGGAACAAGGCTGGGGTGTCAGACAGTGTATGTGTGGGTCTGTGACTACTAGTGGAACAAGGCTGGGGTGGCAGACAGTGTATGTGTGGGTCTGTGACTACCAGTGGAACAAGGCTGGGGTGGCAGACAGTGTATGTGTGGTCTGTGACTACTAGTGAAACAAGGATGAGGTGTCAGACAGTGTATGTGTGGGTCTGTGACTACCAGTGGATAGTGGAACAAGGCTGGGGTGTCAGACTGTGTATGTGTGGGTCTGTTACTACCAGTGGATAGTGGAACAAGGTAGGGGTGTCAGACAGTGTATGTGTGGGTCTGTGACTACCAGTGGAAGAAGGCTGGGGTGTCAGACAGTGTATGTATGGGTCTGTGACTACCAGTGGAACAAGACTGTGGTGTCAGACAGTGTATGTGTGGGTCTGTGACTACCAGTGGAACAAGACTGTGGTGTCAGACAGTGTATGTGTGGGTCTGTGACTACCAGTGGAACAAGACTGTGGTGTCAGACAGTGTATGTGTGGGTCTGTGACTACTAGTGGAACAAGGCTGGGGTGTCAGACAGTGTATGTGAGGTTCTGTCACTATCAGCAGATGTGTTGAAGATTAAAATAGTCTAAACAGTACAATTTTATATCGATAAGATTACTCTTGCAAATAGCACTACAGTGCAGCCTAGTGTCTTCCTTTTAAAAGGGCAGTACATTTTTTAATGAAAAAACTATACATTATAGAGCTTTCCCTGATCAGTTAAAACGAGCACTCCCACTGCTGTCAGTTGTTCTATTCGAAAGTTCGAACTTTCCAAATTTTCAGTAAGTGAGTAAAAGCGCCATTACTTCCTGGTAGTTTAGACTATCAGGAAGTGACTCAGCAGTTTCTATCACATAGAAAGCAACAGAATTATTGAAATATGCCCAGTAGACGAGGCCACCTATTAGAACTGAGATGTGAAAAATGCTTCAGTTGCTGAGACATGGGAAGGTATTTTAAAGAGAAACAGTCACCTTTTGTAATACTCCTTCAGGGGAAGCATCCATTGACACAGGATTTGCATGATTATTCCTCCCCATGTGGTGGAACCTGATACTGCAGGTCCAGAGCTCCCCCGGAGGAATAGCGGAGGGGAGTCATGTAAAAGGGGAGGGTTAGGAAGTAGTGCTAGTTTAAGGGGGAGGGTCTTTTGATTTAGTAAGAAGGGAAGTAGGAAGTGGGCAGGGCAGTTAGGAGCGGGAGCAAGTAGAGAAGCATCCGCCCGCTTGCCCGGCTAGGTGGCTGGTGGTTTTTTGGGTAATTGCCTTGATGGTGGGTTAGATTTCAAGGGGTGACAGAAGAATTGATGTTGGTTCCCTAGGGAGATGAACCCTAGGGAAGGATTCCCCCGGACTTATGTCGCGGGTTGGTTACGTTAACCATTGGGTTGGCTCGGTCTGGCCCAGTTGGGGTAATTTGGTTATCCTTTATAGGAATTGGAAGGAATTGTAACGGTTGGAAGCATGAGTCTGGGTGTTAGTTGGCCAGGCTAGGGATATTCATAATATGGAGATGTTTATTAATCGACAATGTTTGTCGGCATGTTTGTATGTTTATAACAAAATAAAATATACCTGTTCTTTGCCCAATATTGGTGTGTGGTCTATTCTTTCCTTATACCCTATGCCTTTTACATGTCAGCCTCAGAAAGAGAAATAAGTAGGTGGAAGGCATTTTCAGAACAGAGAACTAGACTTTACTTATGATAAAAAGTCAATAATCACTAAACCAAAACTCTCAAAAATATTTACACCGATTGAAAAACAAAAAGCACAAGGTATAGGAAGTTTAATTAGATATATTTAATTAGGCTAAAGATATTTGAAGACAAATCTATTTCGACAATGTACACTGGAACTATTAATGTTTCAGATTATTTTGGGTTCAAGAGTGACTGCTATTGTAAGCCTAAAATATAGCAGCAGAAGAAATACCAACTCTTTCCAAACAGAACAGGTGAACCAGAGTGGGTGACCTCTATCCTCTCTACAAATTGAACCTTTGTTGCATTGGTACTGAATAGGGAATAGATTGACTTCAGTATAGAAAACAGCAGAAAAACAGAGTAATTTTCTCAAACATTTTGCTAAAGGTTTATAGCTTTAATATGTCTTGCCTGAATCCACAAGAAAATTCAACCCAAATTAAGGATTCTGTTAAATCTATCATCCAGGCTACTTCCCCTGCAAACACTGCTAAATTAAACTAGACACAACAACTGTGAGTAAAATTAATAACTTATAAATTACCTGGTTATTTTATTATCTGAAAACAAGCACAGAACTAATCTGTATATGTATTTAAATTCACTTCAACAATCAAGAGAATAAGAACAGATCTTTAAAAAATGTAGAGATGCCTCTCTTCAGCAAACTGTTTGATTAAGTGCATCTGTTTTGTTAAATTAATTTACCAAGTTACAGCTTCCACTTCTAAACAAATCATTTTCCAAATTTATATGAGAAGATAACCAGTCTGGAATAACTCCTTATAAGCTACGCGTTAATTATTTCAGAAGATGGAGCTCAAAGTCTAACACAAGAAACATTAATATTGTCAACCTAATTAGATGCATGATTGTGTATTCTGAGTGACATTTTAAAGGGATAGTAATGTTTCATAATAAATGCGGCTTCTACTAATCTTCATAGTATTTGTGCCATGGAGAGTTTTATTTCATTACTGTCAGAGTTGTAGTTCAAGAGTAATTGAATGATAAAGTATCCCCCTCCCGCCCCTTTTACTGATGTAACACTGCTCACCTCAGAGTAGCAAGACTGTCTGGATGGATCGGAGAGAGGGACAGTCTTCAGTGATCATAATGAAAAACCTGTCAAGGGGGGCAGGGTTTTCCTTATGATCACAGTAAGAAGACTGTCCTTTGCTGCAACCTGTCCGGTCAGGAGACCAGATTCCACATCTGAGGTGAGCAGTGTTACATCAGTAAAAGGGGCGGAAGGGGGATACTTTGTCATTCAATTATTCTTGTACTACAACTCTGACAGTATTGATATAACACTCTCCATGGTCCAAATACTACGAAGATTAATCGGAGCTGCTTCTTTTGTGAAACATTACTATCCCTTTAATGGATAAAGTACAACCAAGTGGGCAAACTCACACCTATACTTCACAATAAACACATGGTTTGGAAAAATAGAACTACCACAATGCAGAGAAATATCTTATTAACCCTTTGAGTGCCAGAGGGGTATGCGACACTTTGCTTCAATGTGTTGTGTACCCCTCTGACATTCAAAGGGTTAAGAGATGTATTTGATATTTGTAATTATTTATTGCAAACACCCAATGACCATAGACTTACCAAAAAAGAAGATATCGTCTCTGCCCAGAGCACACAATTCATACCGACATCAAAAGGTGGAAGAATTCAGACCTACAATCATAAGAGACGTAGATATTAGACTTCCAGAAATGATATTTTTAAAAGTGTAATCTAGGAAACTCAATTTAACCAGATCAAAATGAAAGTGTAATACCATCCCAAATCCTAGACATCGCAGTGTAGCTCATTTTCTGGAAGAAGAATTTAGCTTCTGCTGCCATTTGGGGTGTAGGAGAGTGTGTAGGATCTCTTTAGTATGGATAACAGTCATTATTTTAGCATGAGGACCACATTTCTGTTCAAAAATAAGTCAGGCTTTTCCTTGTGCTTCAGATGACACAGCTGCACCCACAAGGGGGGCATGCACTACAGTGTGATAAAGAGGTGATAAGCAGGTGATAAAGTGGAGATATCTTCTCCTGTGTTCTAAATTCTCCATTACCTATGTTATTCCATGGAACCAACACACTAAGATTTATCCAGTTTAGAGATCCTAGTGCATTGACTCCATAGAATAACATAGGAGTGGAGAAGCGATATCACTGGAGAAGTCATCTACACGTTATCACCTCTTTATCACAGCTTAGTGCATAACCCCCAGTGTATCAGTTCTGTCTCTGTCCACGGTTAGATTGATACATTATATAAAATATATGCTTTGTGGTGAAATACATTAGTCTTTCCTCTGCAGCAAAAGCCAGAAGAGATATTCTCTCAATATAGCAGAATTGCTGTTTTTGTACAGCCGTCTGTCACTCAAAGGGTTAACACTTTAATGCAAGTAAGTCCTGAACGCCTCCTGTATAGCCAATGTGGGAAAATAGAGAAGAGACAGACCAACCTCTTGTTACCTCTGTTAGCACTATCACCTAGATTCAAACTTTTCTAGTGAGTTTTAATAATTAACCGAAGATTAGAGCTGGGTGTATTTTTTTTAAAAATTGCTTACAAGCGCAGATATTACCCATCAAAATTGGGCACTTCCACGTTCTACGGGACCCTGTAATATCTCAGGACTTCCCAGCTGCCCCAGGGAGCGTGTTGACGCTGCCCTTTGAAGCTGGATTTCTGTGATGTAGCGTTACAGCAAACTCCGTTTACAATGCTACTGAGGTTGTATATAGTTGTATTACATGTTGTAACCTCAGTAGCATTCAGTCTTGCAGAACGCGGAATTGTCCGATTTTCATGGGCTAATATCTGCACTTGTAAGCAATTTTTTTTAAAAAATACACCCAGCTCTAATCTTCGGTTAACTATTAAAACTCACTAGAAAAGTTAGAATCTAGGTGATAGTTCCGCTTTAAGGGAACATTTCTTGGTGAGTACATATTGATTTCCATGCTAAACAATGCAATGTGTACTTGTATTTAAGAGAGATGTTTTCATATTTATCTGTATAACATGCCTGAGGAAGAGACCTAAGGTCTTGAAAGCTTGCATCCTAAATCTGCTTAGTTAGCCAATAAAAGGTATCAAAAACTATATTTGCCTCCTGTGATTGAAAAGTGTCTCAGTGCAGACATAGAGACCTAGAGCAGAGGTAGAGATATGAATGAATGAATGAATGAATATGTTTATTTATATAGCGCCACAAGTGTACGCAGCGCTTTACAATCTCAGAGTTTAAACAATACAGGGTTACAGGTGCTTTTTGTAGAGTGAAACATTGGGTGCGAGGTCCCTGCCCGAAAGCTTACAATCTAAAGTGGTAATGGGAGACATACAGAGTACATTAGGGTCAAGTGCTGAATACAGTGCTAGTTCTGATGATGATAAAGGACATCAGTAAAGTAAATAATTTATAAGAGCGTTCATTGTTAGTGTTGAGCGAGCACCCCGATGGCATAGAGGAGATGAAGGGGGACATTGTGGAAGAGGGGCATAGCGGAGATGAAGGGGGACATTGTGGAAGAGGGGCATAGCGGAGATGAAGGGGGACATTGTGGAAGAGGGGCATAGCGGAGATGAAGGGGGACATTGTGGAAGAGGGGCATAGAGTCTATGCCCCTCTTCCACAATGTCCCCCTTCATCTCCGCAATGCCCCCTTCATCTCCGCAATGCCCCCGTACCTCCAGTCCCTGGTGGTCCAGCGGAGCGTCTTCTGATCTGTGCCTCTTCCGGCACAGATCCCCGCCACCCGAACATGGCGGGAGAGCACATGGCGGTACTCGACGAGTACCGCCATGTGCCGAGCAGAGCGATGCTCGAGCCGATCCGAGCATCGGCCGAGCACGCTCGCTCAACACTATTCATTGTACAACATCAGCGCCTTCTAGCATGTTGAGATTTTATCCATGAGGTGCATTTTCAAGTGAGATTTGAAGGTTGTCAGAGAGGTGCAGTGGCGCAGGTTGGATGGTAGAGCATTCCATAGATACGGAGCAAATATAAAGATATGGAAGAAAATATAAAGAAGGCTCGGAGAGGCTGAGTCTCACCACACCTAATTGCCTGACATGGCAGCCTACTTACCAGCTGGAAGACACTTATATCTTTATTGCCAATGTCTCTCCGACATCCAATGAAAGTGAGTCAGAGACATGAAAAGGAATAATCTGAGCTTTCTCACTGTCTGTGTGAATACTTGCTCCTTGCAGTCCTCAGACCAATCACAAGGAGCAGCAGGCATCAAACAGTGCGTGAAAGGGTGGAACGGAGTGAATTCCATGTGGTCTCTCACTCAGTGAGTAGGAGGCATTTGCTCTTGTCCTTGAGTCCCGGCCACAGACATCCTAGCCAGCAGGAGGCAGCAGCCATGTCTCAGAGAACTCAGCTAAGCTTCAGTTTTAGTATGGTGTGCTGAATGCATTAACCATTTGATTGTCAGGGAGGTGTCCAAGACTTTGCAATGCAATGTCCTTGACAGCCTCCTTAAAGGGATAGTAATGTTCCATAATAAAAACAGCTCTAATTAATCATCATAGTAGACTTTGGAGAGTGTTATTTCAGTTCTGTCAGAGTTGTAGTACAAGAGTAATTGAATGATAAAATATCCCCCTCCCGCCCCTTTTACTGATGTAACACTGCTCAGCCAGATCAGAAGGGAGGTGCCCAGGTAGACTGCAGAGAGGGACAATCTTCAAGATAAGGGAAAAACCTGAAAAACTTGTCAAGGGGGCAGGGCTTTCATTGTTCTCATAGGAAGAAGATTGTCCCCTGCTGTTATCTGTCTGGTCTATGGACTGGATTCCACATCTGAGAAGAGATGGCTTACACTAGGTAAAAGGGGCGGGAGGGGAAACTTTGCTTGTGAATATCTCTCAAACCATAAAGGTCTGAGAGATAAGACTTATATCGTTCTTCATGTTTTTTTAATGCCTACAAAATAAAATAGAGTTAAAATGAAGTATTACTAGCCCTTTAAAAACAAAGGGTTAAATCAAATCTGTATAATTTCCACAGTGGTGCTTTATAAGTAAAACAGGGAGGAGGGCAGTTAACGCAATGTCAGGGTAAGGGTGAGTGCTGGATCCATTCAGTCCTGAAATCCACTTTACTCTGTGCAGCAGTGAGTGAGAGAAGATGAACAGACTGAATTAAATGTGGTGTCTTTTTCAGTCTCATTCATTAGGAGGTTAGGAAAGATCTACTTTATCCTGTCTGTCCCCTCAGCCAGCCTGACCAGCAGGAGACATCAGCCAAGGCACAGAAATCTCAGATAATGCTGCTTTTCTAATACTTATTATGGATTAACCATTTAAGTGCCACATGACTGCCCAATACAGAGAGTAGAAATGTATTGGATATACCCCTCTGTCCATTAAAGGGTTAAAATGCCATTCAAAAGCATCCATCTCTCTTACATCCCACTGAATCAATGAAACTGCTCCCTCGCTACAATGATGACTGCTAAGCTCATGTTTCAGGACACTTCTGTTAAATGTGGATGATTAATGACAGCTTTAGGAGCGAACACTTGATGTTACTTACTCCAAGTGGACTGACACCGTGCAAAGTCCGGTAACACTGCGCACGCCTCTCTCTCTTCACTTTACAGCAGCCGCTGAGGTACATGCAGCTCAGCTGTGTTCTGCTCTGCTCTGTTGTGGGCCTGCACCCTCCCCTATAGGTGGTGCCAGTCCTGGCGGGAAGCCTCGGCCAGTCAGAATTGTTTTTGTTTTTTTCAAATCTGTTTTCCTACTGTTTGTTTGTGCACACCATTACCTCCATGCAGGGCTCGTAGCCGCATGCGGCCACCATTACAGCATTTGTCATGGTGGCCGCAAGCAAACCCGCTGGTGGCCACATGCGGCCACGGTGGCTGCATTTGAGAACCACTGGTATACACCATAACATTAACCCTTTGAGTGCCAGAGGTGTAAGCAATGCATTGCCTACCCCTCTGGCACTCAAAGGGTTAAAATGTGACCATTATGAAAAATGATTGCAGTTCTGAAAACAGAGCGGACTTACTGGTCAAACTGAATCTTGAATTTATAGAAAAAGCAGTATATTTCTAAGATAAATAAAATGACCACTCTTCTTTTGTAGGGCTTTTTTTCTGCTGAGCGAAGAGTAGTCCCAGTCATTCTTGTAAAAGGTGTTACATTGATGAAAAGCTTATTGAAATGGAGTACATGTTCCAAAGAAGCTAGAGCAATAATACAACTATCCAGAGATCAGCCATTATGTTGAAGTCTGACTGAGTAGATCACTGAGTCTTCTTTATAGTAAATGTAACACATTGCACTATGTTTAGCTACTTAATTGTGTATTTCAAAATATATTAAAGGAAGAGTCATGTTTCATAATAAAAGCAGCTCTAATTATTCATCATAGTATTTGGACTTTGGAGAGTGTTATTTCAATACTGTCAGAGTTGTAGTTCAAGAGTAATTCAATGACAAAGTGTCCCCCTCCCGCCCCTTTTACTGATGTAACACTGCTCAGCCAGAGCAGAAGGGAGGTGCCCAGGTAGACTGCAGAGAGGGACAATCTTCAATTAAGATAAGGGAAAAACCTGAAAAACTTGTCAAGGGGGGCAGGGCTTTCATTGTTCTCATAGGAAGAAGATTGTCCCCTGCTGTTATCTGTCTGGTCTATGGACTGGATTCCACACCTGAGAAGAGATGGCTTACACTAGGTAAAAGGGGTGGGGGGGGGGAACTTTGCTTGTGAATATCTCTCACACCATAAAGGTTTGAGAGATAAGACTTATATCGTTCTTCATGTTTTTTTAATGCCTAGAAAATAAAATAAAGATAAAACGAAGTATTACTATCCCTTTCAGTGAAGAAATTTCCCCTTGCCCGCCCCCCTTCTCTCGGCCTCCCGCTGAATCTGAAATTTGGTCCTGGGACCGAACGGATGCAGCAAGGGACAAACGTCAGTGAGAAAGTATAAGGATGATGAAGGAGGGCAGGACTTTCCTTTGCTTACTGAAGTTTGTCCCTCGCTGCATCCGTCTGTTCCCAGGAATAGAGTTTAGATTCAGTGGGGGGCAGCCAGAAGGGGCGGGAGAGGGATCGTTCTACACTTAACCCCTTAAGGACCAGCGGCCCTGGGGTGTGTGGTCCCTTAAGGACCAGATAGGGAAGTTCGATGTGCCGCCCCATGTGACTGATCCCGTGTGCCGGCACGCCGAAGAGGGACTGAAAGAGATCGCTCCGGTCTTGAAGCTATCAACTTAATTCCCCAGTATTACTCAGGAGCGCAGTGAGTAAAAGTACGTGACGTGCCAGGACCGTCACTGGTCCTTAAGTGCCGGACCAGCGTGGCGGTCTGGGTACGTCATAGGACACAAATGAGTTAATATCTTTTGAACTATAGAAAAGTATATTGGTAAACATATCGCAATGTGTTATATTTACTATAAAGAAGATTCGGTGATCTACAATATTACTAACATTACTATTAGACCATTCCAATGAAGGGATTCCGTGTAAGTAACGAGATCCCGGCACTTCTCAAGCACCTCCGTGTCGACCGACACAAATCTCCTGCTGACAGCTTTACAGCTGTCAGTAGGAGAAATCAAACTTCAAACGCCCGTATCTCTTAAACCATAGCGGTTTGAGAGATACGTTTTTTTGCATTTAGATCAGCTTTTTGAGCTCTTCTAAATGCAAAAAAGTTTTTTTAGACATTACTAACACTTTAACGAACAGCTAACACAGCTCGCGGATCACAGGGGAATCGATTCCAGGGTCGTGTGAGATGCCAGGAACATCCCTGGTCCTTAACTGCCAGATCAGTGGGGAGATTCACTATGTGGTGATAAAGAGGTGATGACTTCTCCAGTGATATCACTTCTCCAGTTCCTATGTTATTCTATGGAGCCAATACACTAAGATTTCTTCAGCTTTGGAGATCTTAGTGAATGGCTCCATAGAATAACATAGGAACTGGAGAAGTGATATCACTGGAGAAGTCATCACCTCTTTATCAAACCTTAGTGAATCTCTCCCCAGGAGTGATGGCCCTGACACACCAAGGGTCGTTAAGGGTTAAAAAAATTAAAAAACAAAATCAGTATTTGAAAATTGTTTTGGGATCATGCATGACCGGTAGAAAACACAAACCTAACAAACCGATTGAACCCTTTGAGTGCCAGAGTGGTATGCAACGCATTGCTTTGCAATGCGTTGCTTACCCCTCTGGCACTCAAAGGGTTAATAGCCTCTAGTCCATCTCCTGCTCTCTGACGTCTAAGTCATTCATTTAACCATTTCAGTGCGAGAGATGTCACCATTGTGTAGCAATGCATATGTAACATCTCTAATATTCAAGAGGTTGAATAGATAAACACATTTCGTGCTGCTACAACAAAACATTGGCTCTTATAAATACTTTACTAAGTAATTTGAACTACTTGGTCATCTCCTAAATATGTATCTTCTTTGCAATCACACACATAGATTATAAAACAGCATGACTTCATTTTGCCATTCATTGTCTGCACCTTCCTTACATTATTTCACGTTTATGTTGTACAGAATATCCCATTCTTTAGACTACATGTAAATAATTTCGTCTCTACAGGACACCTCATATTCCCAGCGTAAAGGGTTATGAAAGGTATCAACTCTTTAAACAAGGCATGTGAAATGTTTATTTGCTTCCACAAGATAATCCAAGCACGTATACAACATAATATATGCGGGTCCAGCATCTCAGCATAAATCACAAATTACAATATTAAAAACAGCAAGAAGCCTTGGACCCGCGCAGCACAAGCGGACAGATAATTTGAGATGCATATAGTTAGATTGTTACCAATGTTCTAAAGAATCTCCATAGGAGAGGTCTTCTCACAGGTCCATCTGCTTAAAGGAGACATAACGCGTCCTTGTAATAACCCCATTCAGTATTAGGTCCGCTGCTTTTTAACATGTTTATAAATGACCTAGAAATAGATCTAGAAAGCAAATTATCAATATTTGCAGATGACACTAAATTATGCAAGGTAATTAATTCAGAACAGGATATTTTCTCTCTACAGAGGGATTTACATAAAATGGCAGATTGGGCAAACAAATGGAATATGAAGTTTAATGTGGGGAAGTGTAAAGTCATGTATTTGGGAGTAAATAATCCCAAGGCTACGTATGAATTTAATGGAATCATTTTAGGGGACTCGTTGCTAGAGAAAGACCTGGGAATCCTTGTCAACTACAAACTTGGAAACAGTGACCAGTGTCAAACAGCAGTAGCAAAGGCAAACAAAATCCTGTCTTGTATAAAAAGAGATATTGAAGCAAGAATGGATAACATCATTTTGTCATTGTACAAATCATTGGTAAGACCTCACCTTGAGTACTCAGTGCAGTTTTGGGCACCAGTTCTGAAAAAGGATAAATTAGAACTAGAGAGGGTACAGCAAAGAGCAACAAAATTAATTAAGGTAATGGAGGACTTGACGTATGAGGAACGACTAGACAAACTTGGTTTATTTACTCTAGAGAAAAGACGACTAAGAGGAGACCTTATCACATTGTACAAGTATATGAGAGGTCAATACAAGGATCTCTGTGGTGAGCTATTTATTCCAAGGCCTGATCAGATGACATGGGGACACCCCTTGAGATTAGAGGAAAGGAGGTTTAAACTTCAGGAGAGGAAGGGTTTTTTTACAGTAAGGTCTGTTAAATTGTGGAATTCTTTGCCCAAGGAGGTGGTTATGGCAGATACAATGGATACATTTAAGAGAAGATTAGATACATTTCTTTCCAAAGGGAACATACAGAGTTATACTGTTTATTAGTTGGCAGATCAGGAAGGTCTGATAAAGACTAACTTATTTGGTAGCAGGAAAGCTATAAAATTACTGGGGTATGAGGAGAAGGTTGAACATGATGGACTTGTGTCTTTATTCAACCTAATTTACTATGTTACTATGACCAGAAATTCCTAATGGCCCTTATGAATTTTACCATTGTGCCTCTGTTCAAGAGATAGCACCCTCAATCAGCCCTGACGTCAATTCCATGGAGACGGATAGAAGTTTCTTGTGTAACCGCAGGAAACTGCATGGATTCAGGGGTCCCCGAGCAGTGCGCAGCCACGCGGGGACCCCTGAATTCCATGACATTCCAGAACCATCATGAATCCTTAAAGCAAGTTTACCCATGACAGTCCTGGCATGTCATGGGTTCTTAAGGGGTTAAAGGATCACTGAGACCCTTACACAGCAGACAGTTCTATTGGCCACTATGAATCAACTCTGTGTGGACTGATTTCCCAAAATGACTCTTTAATTAGCACTAGATTTCACTACAGTGGCCAGTCTCCAGGTTTCCAAGCTCCACCCACTCGATTGATCTTCAGACTGAAAGGTTTAGTGGGAGGAGTTTTATGTCCCTGAATCCAGTGACAGAGAATCAGGTCCACCTCGGTCCACTGGCAGTTGATTCACATTGAACAAATTCAGGTGCTACAAGGATGATGCAACAGTCCCTCAACATTCAGGGTCGGGCTCCAGAACTTATGGCGCGATGCAAGAAACGTTCACATCAGATAAAGGCATATTTGTGCTCAGATAGATTTTGCGCATGTTCTAATCCAGGAAGCTGAATACCGAACGCTTCTTGAATTGTGCATGAAAAATTCCATTGTACGACAACACTACACAGACGTATACATTAATTTGCAATACCACTCCCTGCTTTAGGCGCATTCGCTATTCCACTCACACAGATTTGATAATCTTAGCCACCCCCACACAAAATATAAATATATGCAGCCGTTTGCTAATCTTGAAATTTGATGCGCAATTCAACAAAATCATGCACAAACCTATTCCCTAGTGGTTTTCACACAGGAAATAGCAATTGCGCACGTTTCCTGCATCGCGCCATTAGATCCAAAGTATGGCGTGCAAGCAGGAGGTTCCCTTCGACCTCTACATAACAGCGATATTCAAACAAATCAGCTGTACCGCTCAGACAAATGGCACAGAAGAAACAAATCAAAAACAAGCATATTTATATCAACTCATGAATAAGCGTGTATAATGCGAAATGCGTTGATTATACCATCTACTACTGTAAGACCTGAGACCAGAGAGAGATATTGGATGTCTGGAATGTGGTAATTTCTTTTAAGAGTTGATATCAATAAATATCCTTGTTTTTAATTTGTTTGTTCGGTGCCATTTGTCTGAGTGGTGCAGCCGACTTGTTTAAATATCGATGAATTGATTCACATTGGTCAGATTAATTTATTATTAATAGTTGCTAGTGCTCCTCTTCTCTACTTTACATATAATATAGGTGATATAGACTCTGAATAGAGAATTAGCATAACATTGTTCATATAATTTAAATGAATAATTATAAAAGAATACATAGTTCAATTGATTCAAATAATTATGGGTAAAATATATAGAGTATACAGCAAGAGGCAGATATTGACCTTCATGGTTTCAGTTATAATTTACTGCTGGTCAGTTCCTAGTCTATGAACCAGGTTTAGGGATCGGACGTACTTTTTAACTGGCGAGATGGAGGTCTGTATCTGCCTCTTGCTGTGAAGGTTTTGCAGTAGTCTATATATTTTACTTGCTATCATTTGAATTATTTGAACAATATAGTTTATTACAGTTATATATTCAGCGTCTATATGACCTCACTTATCTAAAGGAATCATTTCCCTTTAAAGGGATAGTAATACTTCGTTTTAACTTTATTTTATTTTGTAGGCATTAAAAAAAACATGAAGAATTATATAAGTCTTATCTCTCAAACCTTTATGGTTTGAGAGATATTCACAAGCAAAGTTTCCCCTCCTGCCCCTTTTACCTAGTGTAAGCCATCTCTTCTCAGATGTGGAATGCAGTCCATAGACCAGACAGATAACAGCAGGGGACAATCTTCTTCCTACGAGAACAATGAAAGCCCTGCCCCCCTTGACAAGCTTTTCAGTTTTTTTCCCTTATCTTAATTGAAGATTGTCCCTCTCTGCAGTCTACCTGGGTACCTCCCTTCTGCTCTGGCTGAAAAGTGTGACATCAGTAAAAGGGACGGGAGGGGGATACTTTGCTTGTGAATATCTCATAAACCATAAAGGTTTGAGAGATAAGACTTATATCGTTCTTCATGTTTTTTTAATGCCTACAAAATAAAATAAAGTTAAAACGAAGTATTACTATCCCTTTAAGTGTTTGAATGCTAGATAGTTACCCAAAGCTAAGTAATGAGGTTACACAATCAGGGCCGGATTTGCCATAAGGTAGAGTAGGCATCTGCCTACAAGCGCACCCCACAGAGGGGCTCCTGTCATTGGAATCGATTTTTTTAATTTATTTTTTATTTATTTTTTTTAAGTGGCGAAACCCGCCGATTGCGTGGTAAGGTCTGTGCTGAGAGACCTGTAACTGCTGAGCACCCTCGTCGGCTCTGTAGTAATGCAGAGCGCACTGGGAGATGACATAATCTCCATGACATCATCTCCATGACATCATCTCCCATCACGCTGCATTACTGAAGAGAGGACCACGCGGGAGCAACAGCAGCTTCAGGTCTGTGCAGAAGGAGGAGGCACAGATCTCTCCTGCCGCTGGACCACCAGGGAGGTAGGAAACGGATGGGCGCCAAAGTGAGGCTTAATGTGGAGATGATGGGGGCAATGTGAGGGAATTATGGAGCTGATTGGGGTAATATGGGGCTGATGGGGGCAATGTGGAGGTAATGGGGGCAATGTGAGGGCAATATGGAGCTGATTGGGGTAATATGGGGCTGATGGGGGCAATGTGGAGGTAATGGGGGCAATTTGAGAGCAATATGGAGCTGATGGGGCAATGTGGAGGTGATGGGAGCAATGTGAGGGCAATATGGAGCTGATAGGGGTAATATGGGGCTGATGGGGGCAATGTGGAGGTAATGGGGGCAATGTGAGGGCAATATGGAGCTGATGGGGCAAGCTGGATTTGATGGGGGCAATATGGAGATGATGGGGCAATGTGGGGGCAAGTTGGAGCTGATGGGGCAATGTGGGGGTAAGTTGGAGCTGATGAGGGCAATGTGAGGGCAAGTTAGAGCTGATGGGGGCAATATGCAGCTGATGGGGCAGTATGAGGGCAATATGAAAATGGGGAGGTAATGTGGAGGTTAGGACCATTGTGGAGGTGTCCAGTGGAGATGACCAATGGCGGGGGGGGTTCAGATTTCTGTGCCTACAGGCTCTTGAGATATAAATCCGGCCCTGTACACAATAGTCCTGAACGTATCTCAGTAATCTAAAGTATTTTTATTGCCTCAGGGGGGAGCATTTAACCCTCTTGGATGCTAGCATTTAATGGGTTAAAAATAAAATGTTTAGACATGCTAGAATGTGTTCCTGTAAACAGCCTAATTAGCTGCTGTCTCTGTGCTGCGGATTGACTGTTGTTTCCCCTGAACACACGGCTTTTACACCTGAAAAAGATTAACCGGAGACCACCAGTTGCTTGATACCATAATCTTCCATATTCGGTTTCTGGTCAACTTGTTAAATCTGTTGCAGGTGTTCTAATTAATTAGCTTGCACTGTGGCAACAAGGCGATGTCTTTGTGTTACTATACAAGAGACCTTTTAACTGTACCCATTTTATGTTGGAAATTAAAATGTGTCTATGACGTTGCAGCTTCGAGAAGGCGGAAATATATCATCAGCTCTGTCATGTCAGATTTAACCCCTGCCAGAAGGGAATGCCTGGCTCTCTAACACATTGCTGACATCTTGGGGGGTTTAATGTGTTTTGGGTATAAAGGTGCAGATCCACCTGGGATCTGGCTAATGAATGGCAGCAATGTACAGAGAGCTTTACAAATGTGGAAGTCTTATTACTAAGCTCCTGATCTTGTGACAGACTTAGGAGTAGATGTTGAATATGAAAGGATAAGTAAAGTTTTATAATAGAAAAAAAAATCATATATTATAAGGTTTTTTCAGCTGAGTAAAACAAGGCTACTGTCACTAATGGATGTTTCTTTATTTTAAAAAAATTATAAGAGTTCAATCTGTCACAAAGTTGTGCAGCTGTTACTATTGCATTCTATGGACAGCTGCAGTCTGTGACTCACCTCTCCCATTAGATACAATAGAAAAACAGGTCAGTTGTAGGTGAACTATCTGTGGAATAATACATCTTCTAGCAATGGGAACACCTCAGTTTGACTCACCAGTAAAATCCTTACAATATTATATATTTTAAACAAAATAAAGATTCACTATTCATTTAAAGGGGAACTTCCACCTCTAATACACTGTGTGTCACAATTAACTCACAGTGGTTTTCAAGTGGTTAAACGCGTAACTGGTGCAAATGTGACTTTTAACCCCTTGATTGGATTAGAGACCTCCACTGTTTTTACTGGTCTTTGCAGGACCCCAGTGCAAACATTTTTTGGGCCCCAATCACAAAACTATTTTATCCCTTTGAGTGCCAGAGAGTCAACGCAATGCATTGGCTACCTCCCTGGCACTCAAAGGGTTAACGGAGGCATAACTAAAACCCGGTACTTTCCTCTTACCTGGAACCATTTTCAAAACATTTTTCAAACATTTTTAAACAAAATCTTTATTATAATATTATAATAACAACAGATTCTGACAGGAAATAATAACAGGAATTATTTTTATAACGGTTCCAGATAACAGGAAAGTACCCTAAAACTTTTTGGACCTTGGGGATGATGGGGCAGGTAAAACTGTGGCCATTAGGCTCTGGGGGGCTTCTCTAACATGTTAAAGGCCTGATTTATTTGAAGGGGAATGTTTATTTGTCTCCTGTGCTACAATTGTTCCACTTTCCTGTGTGCAAATGGCCTTTTGTGCCCTTATAAACAGGTAAAAGTGCCCTTATAATGAGAAGAATGAAGCAGTAGGATATAAGTGCTGTTACTCAGCTGACAGGGGGAGGTGATTTTCCTTTGATCTGGACAGGGCCGGATTTACAATAAGGCAGAGTAGACATCTGCCTACAGGCGCACCCCCACAGAGGGGCGCCTGTCATTGGGATCGCTTTTTTTTTTTTTTTTCATTAGCCTCTCTGGCTGCTCAGTGGCATAACAATAATCCCCCCACCGGCGCCCGCTCCATGTTGCCCTCACGTTGCCCCCTCCCCTCCGTTGTCCTTTTTCTACCTCCCTGGCAGGACAGGTCTGTGTCTCTTTTGGCACAGTCCCTCATCGGCTCTTTAGTAATGCAGAGCGCTGGGAGATGACATCATCTCCATGACATCATCTCCCAGCGCTCTGCATTCCTGAAGAGAAGACTGTGCAGGATCTCCAGCAACTACAGGACTGTGCCAAAGGATGCACAGATGACAGATCTCTCCTGCCAGGGAGGTAGGAAACGGGGGAGGCAGAGTGAGGGCAACATGGAGCTGAGGGGGGGCAAGTTGGGGCCGATGGGGGGGCAATATGAGGGCAATATGGAGATGGTGAGGGCAATGGGGAAATCATGGGGGTAAGTTGGAGCTGATGGGGGCAATGTGAGGGTAACATGGAGCTGATGGGGGGCAAGTTGGAGCTGATGGGGGGCAATGTGAGGGCAATATGGAGATGATGGGGGCAATGTGGAGATTAGGAGCATTGTGGAGGTGTCCAGTGGAGATGGCCAATGGGGGGGCGCTTCAGATTTCTGTGCCTACAGGCTCCTGAGATGTAAATCCGGCCCTGGATCTGGAGGCTGCAGTGCACAGTGTAATACACAGCAGGAAGTGATGGGTGCGCAGGAGTGCGGATTCCCCCAGGCTGCTGTAGAAAAACACGCTGGAAACCTTTCACCTTCTTACATCCCTACAGCACCTCTTGCCCTGTATGCTATCTATTTCATTTGTGTCTATTTTATTGTGTATCTTACACATTGTATCTTTTTACACTGTAGCTTTTTATTGTATCTTTTTTTACATTGTATCTTTTTTTTACATTGTATCACTATGTCTTACTCCGCAGTTCCTAGCAGAAAGCTTGCTGAAAAAAAGTCCAGAGTTCAACATAATCAAAGTGTAAAAACAAATGAGCGAAAATCATAATAAAGAGCCCAGACAACTCGATTGTACATATAATCAACTTGTAGAATAAGGTATTTCAAAATAAAAGGTTTCTATCCTTTAAAACACAATGTTTACAATTTTGTGTAAATCTTAAAGGGGAACTACCGCCCCGCAATAACTTAAGCTTCACTTATTGCTCATCTGGCGACTAGCTGCTTAGTAGCGCTAGTCGCCAGAAATATTACCCGGTTCTTCAGATATCGGCGTTTTACCGATGGTGACAGGAGCAGGAAGCACGGACGTCTCTTCACAGTGACGTCCATGCACCGTGCGGTTCAAAAGGGACTGACAGCGCACAGACGTCACTGTGAAGAGACGTCCGTGCTTCCTGCTCCTGTCACCATCGGTAAAACGCCGATATCTGCAGAACCGGGTAATATTTCTGGCGACTAGCGCTACTAAGCAGCTAGTCGCCAGATGAGCAATCAGTGAAGCTTAAGTTATTGCGGGGTGGTAGTTCCCCTTTAAAGGGGCACTAATGTCCCCAAAAAATAATTTATAGTTTTGTAGAGCTGAAACTAATAAACAAAGGGCAACAAACCCTATCTCTCAAACCGCTATGGCTTGAGAGATATAGGGATTCAAAGTTCCCCCCCTCCCTCTCCTTCTTTTGATGTCAGCGTCTAGCTGACAGAAGGAGATCCCGGTCCGGGGACCAGCAGGTGGCTCTTCAGCAGAGTCGGAATTGCATTACTTAACAAGAATTCATTCACTGGAAATGTCTACAAACTGTGCTTCCAAACCGGGCCCACTTTTCAGACCTTTCCAGTGAATGAATTCTTTAGCAATAATGCAATCTCGGCTCTGCTGCAGAGCCTCCACATGTCACATGACCTGATTCTCCTCCTGTCGGCTTTACAGCTGACATCAGGAGAAAGGGTGGGAGGGGGGAACTTTGAATCCCTATATCTCTCACACCATAGCGTTTGAGAGATAGGGTTTCTTGCACTTAGCTTATTAGTTTCAGCTCTACAAAACTATAACTAATTACTGTCCCTTTAATATTATATTCATTACAAATTTAATAAACCACTCTGATAACATTAAACATAGTAATGGAGGATAGTGTTGTTAAAGGGATAGTAATGCTTAAAATGTAAAAAAAATATGTTGTAGGGTTTATCCCCCCGAATAAAACAAAGGTACTCCCACTGCTGAGAGATATTTTATTAAAAAATGATAACAGCTCAAACTTGAATTTTTCAGGTGCAATTTCACAGTGGCCTGAAAATTTACAGTGGTGCTGTTGCTACACCATCTTATGGACTGCTCTGGTCCATAGACCATAAATCTCCATAGGATGGTGTAGCAACAGCGCCACTGTAAATTTTCAGGCCACTGTGAAATTGCACCTAAAAAATTCATGTTTGAGCTGTTATAATTTTTTAATAAAATATCTCTCAGCAGTGGGAGTACCCTTGTTTTATTCGGGGGGATAAACCCTACAACATATATCTTTTTTACATCTTACGTATTACTATCCCTTTAAGAGTGGGAAGGCACTATCAATAAGAAAATCTGTGACTCACTGGAGAGCTGCAGGTTTTGTCTACTATAGTGAATATGGATTTCTTCTGCTAAAAATTATACATCAGTTATTTTTAGGGAATTTAGACTGGAAAATGATCTGATTTTGTCAGGTAGGTTATTCCAAGCTTTTGGAGCTCTGAAGGAGAAGGCAGATTTACCGGCTTCTTTCCTGTAGTGTGGAATAGTCAGTGAGTTGTTAGTAGTGGAGGTTATAGTTAGTATGGAGATCTGGAGTGATCATACTGCTCAGGTAGTGTGGAATAGTCAGTGAGTTGTTAGTAGTGGAGGTTATAGTTAGTATGGAGATCTGGAGTGATCATACTGCTCAGGTAGTGTGGAATAGTCAGTGAGTTGTTAGTAGTGGAGGTTATAGTTAGTATGGAGATCTGGAGTGATCATACTGCTCAGGTAGTGTGGAATAGTCAGTGAGTTGTTGGCAGTGGAGTGGAGGTTATAGTTAGTATAGAGATCTGGAGTGATCATACTGCTCAGGTAGTGTGGAATAGTCAGTGAGTTCTTAGTAGTGGAGGTTATAGTTAGTATGGAGATCTGGAGTGATCATACTGCTCAGGTAGTGTGGAATAGTCAGTGAGTTGTTAGCAGTGGAGCGGAGGTTATAGTTAGTATGGAGATCTGGAGTGATCATACTGCTCAGGTAGTGTGGAATAGTCAGTGAGTTCTTAGTAGTGGAGGTTATAGTTAGTATGGAGATCTGGAGTGATCATACTGCTCAGGTAGTGTGGAATAGTCAGTGAGTTCTTAGTAGTGGAGGTTATAGTTAGTATGGAGATCTGGAGTGATCATACTGCTCAGGTAGTGTGGAATAGTCAGTGAGTTGTTGGCAGTGGAGTGGAGGTTATAGTTAGTATAGAGATCTGGAGTGATCATACTGCTCAGGTAGTGTGGAATAGTCAGTGAGTTGTTAGCAGTGGAGCGGAGGTTATAGTTAGTATGGAGATCTGGAGTGATCATACTGGTCAGGTAGTGTGGAATAGTCAGTGAGTTCTTAGTAGTGGAGGTTATAGTTAGTATGGAGATCTGGAGTGATCATACTGCTCAGGTAGTGTGGAATAGTCAGTGAGTTGTTAGTAGTGGAGGTTATAGTTAGTATGGAGAGCTGGAGTGATCATACTGCTCAGGTAATGTGGAATAGTCAGTGAGTTGTTAGGAGTGGAGCGGAGGTTACAGTTAGTATGGAGATCTGGAGTGATCATACTGCTCAGGTAGTGTGGAATAGTCAGTGAGTTGTTAGGAGTGGAGCGGAGGTTACAGTTAGTATGGAGATCTGGAGTGATCATACTGCTCAGGTAGTGTGGAATAGTCAGTGAGTTGTTAGTAGTGGAGTGGAGGCATACACTATTGATCTCTGATAACCATGCACAGACGATCTGCCATGCTGTAACCATCATAAACAACCACACCGTAATAGAGAGGGAGGGATGCTTCTCTTAGTCCTCTCTTCCCCCAGACAGCAGTCTACTTCTTGCCACCAACCCCCTTTCTAATCCCTTTCCCTTTACACCCTATCACACACATGTTCTGTCTGAATCAGCCCTAACCATGACATGCTTCCCCCTCCTGTACCCTGCGGTCCCATCCAGGGAATTCTTTAACACAATTTTAGTTTGTTTCTCATAAAATTAAAATCTGCATATATGCTGTATTAACCATTTTTCTATAAACTTAATAGATTTGAGAACTTGACCTTTTTATTTCAGTGGCTCAGTCTGGCACTTTATGCCAACTCCGTGCACAGTATGCTAATTAGTTATCTCCCAGACCAAACTTAACCCCTCGCTGTGCTATTAGAACTGCTCCCAGTGTGTGGCCTCTGCAGTGAATCATTCACAGCACAGTGTGTACACTGGTCCAGCACACAAATTATCATACAGCGCCATCAGCAACTAATACTTAACCCCTTAACGACCGGCCGATCGGCGCTGTCAGTTAAGGACCACGGAGCAATTTTTTTTTCTTCCTTCTGCTTCCGGACTCCCCAAACGGCGTGCAGCCGCGGGGGGGAAGCCCAGAATTCCATGACGGCATACCTCCCAACATTTCAAATGGCCAAAGAGGGACACTTGTGTTTTAGGTGGTGTTTCTAGGGGCGTGGCTGGTGGGCGGGGTATTTTTAGGTTACTTTGTCACCTATTGACACCTCTTTGTGTAACTGAATAAATGATTTAGAGCAAGACCAACGTATTTTATTTACACACATTCAATTACAAACGCATATACTGATGATTAACTAAACATTTATGTGAATTTCATTGCTGTAGAGCAATGTGATAGACTAATATATACACCACTCACATTGATGTCCTAAAAAGAGGGACAACAGGGTAGAAAAGAGGGACAGGGGGATTTGGGTCTCAAAGAGGGACTGTCCCTCCTAAAGAGGGACACTTGGGAGGTATGTGACGGTCATAGTACGTCATGGGTCGTTGAGTCAGATCGACCCTTGATGTACTATGACCGTCAAGGGTCGTTAAGGGGTTAACGTCTCAAAAACTATTTACATTGCAAACAACTGACTAATACAACGTATAGGCAGCTTCTATTTATCTTTAAAAGTAAATACACTTAGCGCGACAGGTCTACTACAACTACTAATATAAACAATGTATTTGCCCGTTTGTATACCTCCCTACTGACTTAGTTTAACCTGTTGAGTGCCAGAAAGGTATCCAATGGATTCGTTTCTGACAATCAAAGGGTTAACTCCTTAGGTGCAAAAAAGGCCTCAGATGCCTTGAGAAGCAATGTAAGGGAGACCTCTGCCATTTAAATAAACATATTCATTCATTCAGCATCTAGGGTTAATATACCTCCCTACAATATGTATTACATAGTATCCAATAATACAACATAGAAAGTGTCTGTTGCACAAATCCGTGGATTTCATTTTGAGTCTATCAATCCTGACAAAAGCAGGCCGCGTTTTGGGTTTTTATTATTCCTCGATATTAATATTGGCTTCTGTGAGTCTAGCTGGGAGTTTATGGATGTGTTTTATGAAATTGGCCGGGATCAAAATAACCAGAGAAAATATCATATTCAGTGCAAGTGATGTGTTGTAAGAGGGCAGCGTGTGTTATACATTAGTTGTACATTTATGGTGGAGATCTGGTTTGGTTTTCTACGCAGCTACCAAAATGAATTCCTGAGCCCAATAACATATTAATGTCTCATTCAGCCCTGTATTAAAGACTATATTAATACTAGTTACACACACTGATCTTCCGTTATTGTAGCATGGCTGTGGTACAAAAGTCTCTGTGGGGGTTAACCCTTTAACATACCTGGGGAATTTGCTTTCAGTCCTCTGGTGCCGTTGGGTGGAGATAAATGACGCGCTTTGCATCAAAAACAGGGAGGGACTTAATTGTGAGTGAGGGGCGGGGTTTCATGAATATAAAAAATAAATAAATGGAGGAATAGGCTGGGGGAGGAGAAGAAGTGGGTGGGAAGTGGGAGGAGCAGACACAGGGGGGCTGGCCTGGGGGGCAATTGCCCCCTGGGCCGGTCATATGTCTGGGCTGGTGGGCCACTCCCGCTTGTTGCTGCAAATGTAGCTACACTAGTGATACCACAGAGCTTACAATTGAAATGGAGCTACAATCCAAGTGGAGCCACACTAGTAGCATAACCAGTTTCTCTTGTAAGCTCTGTAGTATCTCTAGTGCAGCGTTACTTACACTGTAAGCTCTGTAGTATCTCTAGTGCAGCGTTACTTACACTGTAAGCTCTGTAGTATCTCTAGTGCAGCGTTACTTACACTGTAAGCTCTGTAGTATCTCTAGTGCAGCGTTACTTACACTGTAAGCTCTGTAGTATCTCTAGTGCAGCGTTACTTACACTGTAAGCTCTGTAGTATCTCTAGTGCAGCGTTACTTACACTGTAAGCTCTGTAGTATCTCTAGTGCAGCGTTACCTACACTGTAAGCTCTGTAGTATCTCTAGTGCAGCGTTACTTACACTGTAAGCTCTGTAGTATCACTAGTGCAGCGTTACTTACACTGTAAGCTCTGTAGTATCTCTAGTGCAGCGTTACTTACACTGTAAGCTCTGTAGTATCTCTAGTGCAGCGTTACTTACACTGTAAGCTCTGTAGTATCTCTAGTGCAGCGTTACTTACACTGTAAGCTCTGTAGTATCTCTAGTGCAGCGTTACTTACACTGTAAGCTCTGTAGTATCTCTAGTGCAGCGTTACTTACACTGTAAGCTCTGTAGTATCTCTAGTGCAGCGTTACTTACACTGTAAGCTCTGTAGTATCTCTAGTGCAGCGTTACTTACATTGTAAGCTCTGTAGCTGCACCAGTGTAACCCCATTTCAATTGTAAGCTCTGTGGTATTGCTTGCCTTACTTCACAACACTAACTCTTTGAGTGACAGAGGGGTATGCCACTGGCACTCAAAGGGTTAATGGCAATTTTAAAATGAACAAAAGGGAGGGGTCTGGGACAGTGGGCTGGAACAACTGTAAAATCGGGCAACTTGATTGTATTGCCCTCCAGGGCACAAGTTGCCAGCCCTCCCCTGAACAGGCAAGGAAGGAGCGAAAGTGGGCAGAGTTTCAATAGAAGCTGCCCACAGCTGGAGAATCAGCCTCTGCCCCGGAGACCCATTAATCTGCAACAAAAATCGCAGTCTCTGGGGCAAATCCAGAGAGTTCCCAGCTATGCCCTTTAAGTGCCAGAAAGTTATCCAACGCATTGCACTGCACTCTCCTCTGGTCCTTAAAGTGATAGTAATGTTTCATAATAAAAGCAGCGCTAATTAATCTTCATAGTATTTGGGCCATGGAGTGTTATTTCATTACTGTCAGAGTTGTAGTGCAAGAGTAATTCAATGATAAAGTGTCCCCCTTCCGCCCCTTTTACTAATGTAACACTGCTCACCTCAGAGCACCAAGACTGTCTGGATGGATCGCAGAGAGACATAATCTTCAGTGACCATAAGGAAAAGACTGAAAAACCTGTCAAGGGGGCAAGGTTTTCCTTATGATCACAGTAAGAAGATTGTCCCTCTCTGTGATCCATCCGGACAGTCTTGCTGCTCTGAGGTGAGCAGTGTTACATCAGTAAAAGGGTCGGGAGGGGGATACGTTATCATTCAATTACTCTTGTACTACAACTCTGACAGTATTGAAATAACACTCTCCATGGCCAAAATACTATGATGATTAATTGGAACCGCTGTTTGTATTGTGAAACATTACTATCGCTTTAATCCTTCAAGTGCTAGAGAGTTACGGGACACATAGTATAGCAATTTGTTGCATACCCCTCTGGTAGTTTTGGGATTCTTCTTCTTTATTTACATATCACCAATAATTCTGTAGAACTGTTCAGTAAGGAATAGACATAAAGAGATATTAAATGGTACAAATGGAACATGGAAATAAAAGGATTACAGGGCCCCCTGCTGGTGAGATCTTACAGTCTAGAGGAAGGTAGGTGGGGAACAGAAGGAGTAAGTGCTATGGGGTGGAACTGCCGGTCAGTGGGTGGGACAGAGCAGTGCTATTACGGTTACAAACGTCATTTTCATGATCAAGCCACAAACTGCATTTCTTTGATATATGAAATGAAGCATAAAATACCAAGAATTCTGTAGTTTTTTTTTTTTTTTAAATGAAGATGAAAAATGACCATTGAATGAGAAAATAATCAATATCACTGACAGCAAGGGGTTAATTTACAAATTAACCAGTGCATTTCCCCTGCTGTTAGTCACTCCTGGGTACGAGGCAGAGCGGGACGTCCTAATCCGTAGCTCTCTCTCTCTAGCAGAGTCGTTGGCAAAATTGGAGGATGAGTTTTTGGCCACTTGCCAAACAAAGCCTCTGGTCAGCCTCCGCTACGTAGATAATATCCTAATCATGTGGCCGGCCAGCAAAGATGAACTTTTGGCATTTCACAAAAATTATGATGCTTTTCATCCCACCATTAACCTTAAATGCAGCCACTCACCCACACAAATTAACTTTCTGGATACCACTATCAGAAACAACTCCATCTGGACATCTCTGTAACGCAAACCAACGGACAGGCCCAATTATCTCAGAAATTACAGTTTTCATCCCAGACACACAAAAACACTATTACTTGCAGGCAGGCCCTAAGGTATAACTGCAATCTGACACAATTGGTAAAGAGCTCACATAAGAATGGAACAGAAAATGGTACTTTCTACAAAGGACACGTGCACAGTGGTGTCTGTAGACATTTTTCCGGGGGGGGGGCAAAGCCATAATATGACCCCCAGGCCAGCCCATCTAGCCCCTTTATTCATATGGAGGAGGGTAATTGTGGGGGGGGGGGGGGCAAGTGCCCCCCTTGCCCCCCCCCCTCCGGACACCCATGCATGTGCACACATATGTATCACATATAAGGTGCAATTCCAGTCCAGACCTGGACTGGAATTGTAATTTTGGAAGTTGTGACCAGCTTCTATTGGTTTAAGCACCCCTCCCACCCCCGGGTGCAATGCTCATTGTCTGTAGGACACTATATAATGCCTGTCAGAGAGTCTCTCTCCATTAATGAGTAAAGCTGACAAAGACTCAGCTCTCAGGATAAAGTAAATTAAAGTTAGTAAATGCCTAAAATAGGGCTTTGCAGTGAATCATTCACAGCACAGTGTGTACATAGGACCTCATAAGACAAAGCATATTAAGGTTAGGGACTTGCCAAAATGAGATACCTTTGTGTTGGTGGCAAGCTTAGCATTCTATGGCCATATGATGTGACTAAATCCTCATCTTTAACCCCTTAAGTACCAGCGGTCCAGGGAAGTTACCTTCCCTTAAGGACCGCTTTGATCTTTGCCGATGCGCCGGTACACATGACCTGTTACATGTACCGGCGCGCTGCTTGGAGGCCTAAGAGAGATCGCTCCTGTCTTGGAGCGATCAATTTTAGGCCCCGTTTTTACTTACAGCGCTCCCGGTAGAGCGCTGTAAGTAAAAAGTACGTGACGTGCTATGACCGTCACTGGTCCTTAAGGGTATAAGGACCGTGACGGTCATAGCACATCACGTAGCCCTTAAGGGGCTAATATAATAGTGATATATAGGCACAATTCAGCAGAGTAAAGGGTTAATGGTGATGAAAATTTGGATGTGCACCAATATCTTGTGTATTTGCTCACAGATAAGGTGTTCATACCACATTCCCACATAAGCACAGTATCAAGGGCAAGTTCTCCTTGGGCTCATCTAATGTTGTCTACCTCATCATGTGTGTGACATGTCCCAACTCAGGACTATAGGTAGAGGAGACAGGACAGACCCTGAGAAAAAGGATGAATTGGCATAAGTCCAGTGTGAACAAAAAAAGACACCCCTTTGGGTCAACATTCATGCAAAGCTGATCACAGAATTAAAGATCTCAAAGTGTCTGTACTGATGGGAAATTTTAAGACACAGAGAGATCTGGGAGTATAAATTGATAACCATGTTTAGGCCTTTGAGTGCCAGAGGGGTACGGAACGCATTGCAAAGCAATGTGTTCCGTACCACTCTGGCACTCAAAGGGTTAATACTCTGAACTGTGGCCTGACCAATGACAAGGAATTTATGTCATAATATACCACAAAATAAAAATATTTTGGTCCCTTTGGATGCTGGGGGGCTGCACATCTCATTGTAAGTGATGGGTTTTGCACCCCTCTAGTGTTTGGGGGGGTTAACCCGTACATTCTTTAGACTAAGCCATCATAGTCACTGGAGTGATGAAAAAGGTAATTATTCTAGTTTGCTTTTTCTAGTCCACTTCAAAGACACTTTACTAGAGCCTAGAGTATAATTTATTTTCCACACTGATAAGAATATTCTTCCAGTGGAAATTGACCCTTTGGGTGCCACAGTGGTCTCCAGTGTGTTGGATGCCTCTCTGTCACTCAAGAGTTGGATAAAATTATGTGCACGAGTTTTACAGTCATGTATTGTGCACTCAGTCTTCATTATTATTATTCCCACAGAAGAGACGTAGTTGTATTGTAAGCTTACATCAGTTATCCAATAAAGCCATCACTTTTACTCCACCAGTCTCCTGCCCTCTCTACCAGAAGATCACTAAGGGGTTACTAGTAGACACAGAAGATTCATGACGACTACTTTTTGCCAAATCTTTCCAACAAGGAAGAAGTTAATTTAGTCCCAGTCTGTAAACACATTATAGTGAAGAGAAAGGAAAGGAGGTGCAATACCATTACAGTGAACACATCACAAGGAACACCACTCACTACAATAGAGGGAAGTATTATTGATAAAGCAGAGCTGTGAGACACATTGAATTGTCACTAAAATATTTTTTATTGTTTTTAAAAATTATATAATTATCAACATTGCTCTTTGGGAGAAGCAGTGCTACTTCATTGGAGCCTTGTCAAGCAGAGATCGGGGTACGTTGTCTGCACTCTGATACCTCCCAAGTATCCCCTCTTTAGGAGATATTAGGGGTCCATACCTCCCAAGTGTCCCTCTTTAGGAGATATTAGGAGTCCATACCTCCCATGTGTCCCTCTTTAGGAGATATTAGGAGTCCATACCTCCCAAGTGTCCCTCTTTAGGAGATATTAGGGGTCCATACCTCCCAAGTGTCCCTCTTTAGGAGATATTAGGGGTCCATACCTCCCAAGTGTCCCTCTTTAGGAGATATTAGGAGTCCATACCTCCCATGTGTCCCTCTTTAGGAGATATTAGGAGTCCATATCTCCCAAGTGTCCCTTTTTAGGAGATATTAGGGGTCCGTACCTCCCAAGTGTCCCTCTTTAGGAGATATTAGGGGTCCATACCTTCTAAGTGTCCCTCTTTAGGAGATATTAGGGGTCCATATCTCCCAAGTCTCCCTCTTTAGGAGATATTAGGGGTCCATACCTCCCAAGCGTCCCTCTTTAGGAGATATTAGGGGTCCGTACCTCCCAAGTGTCCCTCTTTAGGAGATATTAGGGGTCCATACCTACTAAGTGTCCCTCTTTAGGAGATATTAGGGGTCCATACCTCCCAAGCGTCCCTCTTTAGGAGATATTAGGGGTCCGTACCTCCCAAATGTCCCTCTTTAGGAGATATTAGGGGTCCATACCTCCCAAGTGTCCCACTTTAGGAGCTATTAGTGCTCCGTACCTTCCAAGTGTCCCTCTTGGAGGAACAGTCCCTCTTTTGGTCACAAATCCCTCTTTCCCACCCCGATGTCCCTGTGTTTAGGAGATCAGACTGTGTGGTGTGTATATAAGTGTATCACCCTGGTGTCCCTGTGTTTAGGAGATCAGACTGTGTGGTGTATATAAGTGTATCACCCTGGTGCCCCTGTGTTTAGGAGATCAGACTGTGTGGTGTGTATATAAGTGTATCACCCTGGTGTCCCTGTGTTTAGGAGATCATACTGTGTGGTGTGTATATAAGTGTATCACCCGGTGTCCCTGTGTTTAGGAGATCAGGCTGTGTGGTGTGTATATAAGTGTATCACCCCGGTGTCCCAGTGTTTAGGAGATCAGACTGTGTGGTATGTATATAAGTGTATCACCCCAGTGTCCCTGTGTTTAGGAGATCACACTGTATGGTGTGTATATAAGTATATCACCCTGGTGTACCTGTGTGTAGGAGATCAGACTGTGTGGTGTGTATATAAGTGTATCACCCCGGTGTCCCTGTGTTTAGGAGATCACACTGTATGGTGTGTATAGAAGTGTATCACCCTGGTGTCCCTGTGTTTAGGAGATCAGACTGTGTGGTGTGTATATAAGTGTATCACCCTGGTGTCCCTATGTTTAGGAGACCAGACTGTGCGGTGTATATATAAGTGTATCACCCTGGTGTCCCTGTGTTTAGGAGATCAGACTGTGTGGTGTGTATATAAGTGTATCACCCTGGTGTCCCTGTGTTTAGGAGATCAGACTGTGTGCTGTGTATATAAGTGTATCACCCTGCTGTCCCTGTGTTTAGGAGATCAGACTTTGTGGTGTGTGTATAAGTGTATCACCCTGGTGTCCCTGTGTGTAGGAGATCAGACTGTGTGGTGTGTATAGAAGTGTATCACCCTGGTGTTCCTGTGTTTAGGAGATCAGACTGTGTGGTGTGTATATAAGTGTATCACCCTGGTGTCCCTGTGTTTAGGAGATCAGACTGTGTGGTGTGTATAGAAGTGTATCACCCTGGTGTCCCTGTGTTTAGGAGATCAGACTGTGTGCTGTGTATATAAGTGTATCACCCTGCTGTCCCTGTGTTTAGGAGATCAGACTTTGTGGTGTGTATATAAGTGTATCACCCGGTGTCCCTGTGTTTAGGAGATCAGACTGTGTGGTGTGTATATAAGTGTATCACCCCGGTGTCCCAGTGTTTAGGAGATCAGACTGTGTGGTATGTATATAAGTGTATCACCCCAGTGTCCCTGTGTTTAGGAGATCACACTGTATGGTGTGTATATAAGTATATCACCCTGGTGTACCTGTGTGTAGGAGATCAGACTGTGTGGTGTGTATATAAGTGTATCACCCTGGTGTCCCTGTGTTAAGGAGATCAGACTGTGTGGTGTGTATATAAGTGTATCACCCTGGTGTCCCTGTGTTTTGGAGATCAGACTGTATGGTGTGTATAGAAGTGTATCACCCTGGTGTCCCTGTGTTTAGGAGATCAGACTGTGTGGTGTGTATATAAGTGTATCACCCTGGTGTCCCTATGTTTAGGAGACCAGACTGTGCGGTGTATATATAAGTGTATCACCCTGGTGTCCCTGTGTTTAGGAGATCAGACTGTGTGGTGTGTATATAAGTGTATCACCCTGGTGTCCCTGTGTTTAGGAGATCAGACTGTGTGGTGTGTATATAAGTGTATCACCCTGGTGTCCCTGTGTTAAGGAGATCAGACTGTGTGGTGTGTATATAAGTGTATCACCCTGGTGTCCCTGTGTGTAGGAGATCAGACTGTGTGGTGTGTATAGAAGTGTATCACCCTGGTGTCCCTGTGTGTAGGAGATCAGACTGTGTGGTGTGTATAGAAGTGTATCACCCTGGTGTCCCTGTGTTTAGGAGATAAGACTGTGTGGTGTGTAAATAAGTGTATCACCCTGGTGTCCATGTGTTTAGGAGATCAGACTATGTGGTGTGTATATAAGTGTATCACCCTGGTGTCCCTGTGTTTAGGAGATCAGACTGTGTGGTGTGTATAGAAGTGTATCACCCTGGTGTCCCTGTGTTTAGGAGATCAGACTGTGTGGTGTGTATAGAAGTGTATCACCCTGGTGTCCCTGTGTTTAGGAGATCAGACTGTATGGTGTGTATATAAGTGTATCACCCCGGTGTCCCTGTGTTTAGGAGATCAGATTGTGTGGTGTGTATATAAGTGTATCACATTGCTCCACAGCAATAAAACTCACATTAATGTCTATATAAACATCAGTATATATGTTTCTAAATTAGTCTGTGTAAATAAAATACTTTGGCCTTGATTTAAATAATTTCTTCAGTTACACAGAGAGATGTCAATAGGTCATGGAATAAACTTAGATATACTCAGTAATGCCCCATCTATCAGCCGCACCCCCTAAAACAAAAGTGTCCCTCTTTGGCCATTTGAAATGTTAGGACGTGTGCACTCTGATGTTGTCACAAGAGAGATCTAGAGTGCTTTACCCTTTGGATATCTGTCTGGCATCCAATCGGCCTGTTTCAGCACTGAGCAATAGGTTGGCGCTATATAAATAAATAATAATAATATTAAATGGGTATATAAACTGCTGTAGGGATGTTGAGACTGCTCTGACCACAGAATGTGGGTGTGGCCAACACAGCTGAGGCTCCCATCAAAATTAGAACTCTAAGCAGTTGCCTTCTCTGCCTATTGGGAAATCCAGATCAGAGTAGCTTAGATCTTCTTTAGTGGAGAGGCATAAGGTAGGAAAACTGATACCGGCTCATGATTTTGCATGGATTTGTTTTTGAACAATCTCCCCCCACACACACCCTGAGCCTAAGCCTTTTTTCTCTTGGATATTAGAGACATAGGGTCATAACAATAGGGGCTTGACAGTCCAGGGGGCATTGTGCCCCCTGCGACCCCACCACCCAGCGACTGCAACAACACAAGCTGAGGTCTGTGCCTTCTTATGCACAGACCTCTAGCAGCTGAGCTCCCTCTCTGGCACTCTAGTAATGACATCATTTCCCAGTGCTCTGCATTACTGAAGAGAGGGCCGCGTGGGAGCTCCAGCTTTATAGAGGTCTGTGCAGAAGGAAGCACAGGCCTCTCCTGCCACATGTAGGGCCACTAGAGAGGTAGGAGATGGACACTGGGGGGGTCAATATGGGCAATGTTGAGGTAGAGATTGGGAGCAATGTGGAGATTGGGGGCAATGTGGAGATTGGGAGCAATGTGGAGGCAATGTGGAGACTGGGGGAAATATGGAGATGGAGGTCAATGGGGAGGATGCGGTCGGGGTGCCATGGCAATTTTTGCAGGGCACGGTGGCTTCTAGTTACGCCTCTGACATTCTCAGTGCATTGCAGATGACACCAGCATCCTGGGGGTTAATAAATTACCTCTCCCCGTGTCCTGCTTTTAACACATCTACTGTTGACTTCTGATTTGCTAATAATACTCTTAAAATGATATGTTTAAATAGTAAAATGGATAATGTGATGTGCTGGGCTTTTCAGGCCGCACACTGAGCTGGAATTCAGGTCTAAGTGATGTGATTACAGTGAAATGGAAGTTGGGGGCGTTGTTTCTCTCACCTTTTACATGTTACATTATTTTTAAAGGTTTCATTTTCTTTCTGAGCGGCCCGAGAGAAGGAAATTGCGGCCGAGTGTTGGACACGTGCATATTAAACATTGATTTGAGAATGACACACCTTCACTTCCCTTCCGATATGTGTATTCATGTCATTTTGCCTTTTAACAAACGAGGCCTCAGACAGCCAAGCCACCGTAATTATTTTGTGTATTGAAGCCTTTTCAGGGGAGATCATCAGTCAATCTCTTTGAACAAGGTCAAATAAAGGAGAGAGAGATTGTTTTCTTGAAGTCAATATGAAGCTGATAACTATAAATTATAGCAGGATGATGTGAATATTTTATCATTTCTTTGCATTTCTACAGATCACTGTTATTTGCTTTTCTGCCAGATTTCTTGGCTCAAACCACCTGTCTTAGGAGATGCTCATTCTGTGATTGAGTGGATAATATGTATGAAGTAGAAATGGGACAAGGCATCGCAGGGAAGAAATAAACACGGTGATTGTGTGAAATGAGGTCTTTAAAGTGTTAGTTATGTCCCATAAAAACTTGTTATAGTTCTGTAGAGGATAAAAAAAATAAGCTTAATGGCCATACCTGGGAACTCTCCGGATTTGCCCCGGAGACTCCGGTTCTGACAGAGATTTACCGGGTCTCCGGGGCAGAGGCAGATTCCTCCGGATGTGGGGAGTTTCTATTGAAACTCTACCCAGTTGCACTCTTTCTCCCACTGTTCCTCCGTCCCCAGCCTTCTGTGTGACATTTTTAACCCTTTGAGTGCCAGAGTGGTACGGAATGTACCACTCTGAAACTCAAAGGGTTAAGCACCCCCCCCGCTCGCGTGAAGCCCCGCCCCTTTTTGACGCGATTAGCGTCATTTTTGACACCTCCTGCTGAACAGAGGACTCCCCTCCGGGTAGCCCTCAGCTGGAAGTTCCCAGGTATGTTAATGGCACAAACCCTATCTCTCAAACTACTATGGTTTGAGCAAGGCTCAAAATTTCCACTTGCCAGTAGCCAATGGCGAGTAGAAATTCAGCCCTGGTGGGTATGATATGGATTGCAGTGGAGAGTAACTTTTCAGGTCTGGCTAATAGTAAAGGACTTCAAGTTTTAAGCCCTGGTTTGAGAGATATAAGCATTGAAATTTCCCCCCTCTCTCCCCTTCTCCTGATGTCAGCTGTAAAGCTAAAAGCAGGAGATCGGTGTCGGCCTACACAAGGAGGCTCTGCAACAGAGCCGAAATTGCGTTGCTGCAAAAGAATTACTTCATTGGAAAGGTCTACAAAGTGTGCTTGCAAACCAGGCATACTGTAGACCTTTCCAGTGAAGCAATTATTTTGCAATAACGAGATTTTGGCTGTGCCGCAGAGCCGCAGGCTGGTCCCCAGACTGGTATCTCCTGCTGACAGCTAGACGCTGACGTCAGGAGAAGGGGAGGGAGGGTGGAACTCTCAATGCAAATATCTCTCAAAACATAGCGGTTTGAGAGATAGGGTTTGCACTCAACGGGTCAAACTATTATTTTAACCCCTTGAAAGTTAGAGAGCCCTATTGCTTTACAATGCTTTGGAGATCTCTCTAGAATTTAAAGGGTTAAAAGCCCAATTTAAACCAACAGGAATGTTTATGTGTCCCCTATGGTGCAGCTGGATAATTCCAGACTTGGTCCGGGTTTTTCTCAGTGCAGAAGCCTCTGTATCCCTGTACTGCTCCAGGCAACACCATGTGCTTCTGCTTGACGAACACTTTTATGGCTCTCGGTCCTGACGGGGTTATGTAAGGACGCTGCTCTGAGCCTCCATGTTTATGGGCATTTTAGTGGGTTGCTGAGTGCAGAGACCTGAAGTCCCCAAGCTCCTAGTTGGACGCGCTCCATTAATTATCTGTCAGCCATGTGCAGATCAGACCCCAACACAGTGCAGATGTGTTAACTCACCGGGTGCTACTGATATCATTAAAGCTCATGTACGATGATGCGCTGCAGCATTTGGTGCTAAACAGGTTGTTAACTCATTAGTGTGCTGATGGATCTCCTGTATAACTAAGTCACCCATCATCACAAACCACTTGTTTGTAAGTGTGTCCACATGGGGGGGCAAGAGGGGCCACTTGCTCCCACCTCTCGGCACTTGCCCAAGACCAGCGTATGACTTCTCAAATGGATCTTAGAACTTACCCTAATTTTGGCTTTGCCTCCCCTGGAAATAAATCCTGAGGATGCCCATGATTGTTTGATATACTTTGAAGCTCAACTTACCCAATGGCAGTTACAGAACCACCCATACACTGTCTGATACCCCAGCCTGGTTCCATTGGTTGTCACTTAAACCACATACTCTATCAATTCAGCCTTCTTCCTCTGTCTTCTGGTAGTCACAAAACCACCCATACACTGTCTGACATCCCAGCCTTCTTCCACTTGTAGTCCCAGAGCCACACATCCTCTGTCTGACAACCCATCTTTATTCCTCTGTCCACTGGTGGTTAGAGAACCAGACATACAATGTCTGACACCCAAGCCTTGTTCCTCTGTCTACTGGAAGTCACAGTACATACATACACCATCTAACACCTCAGCTTTGGTCTACTGGTACACACAGAACCACCCAGATACTGCCTGACATCTCAGTCTTGCTCTACTGGTAATCACAGACCCACACATGCACTACCTGACACCCCAACATTGTTCTACTGGTAGTCACAGACCCACACATGCACTGACTGACAGCCCAACATTGTTCTACTGGTAGTCACAGACCCACACATGCACTGACTGACAGCCCAACATTGTTCTACTGGTAGTCACAGACCCACACATACACTGCCTGACACCCCAGCCTGTCCAGCATTACCTGTCATTGTTATGTAGAACCCCTTGTATGTCTTCAAGGAACTTGGATTTCTACAAAACTCAGTTTGAGACTCACGGACATAAAGCACCCTGAAGAACAGCGCAGCCCAATGCTCAGTCCTGTTTTTTTCCTCATCTATTCAGGCACAGTGCGACCCCCAGTAGTATGTGGGCTGATGAACATATAAGCACCAGGAGCAGAATGGGTCTCAGTGCAAGTCAGCAATAATATCTGTGATGCAAAGGGACGGAGCAACATGGACTCCACCTCCTAATGCAATGTGCTCTGGATATATAAGAAAACCACAGACTGTAGAATTATGCACTAGTGATGAGCGAGCATGCTCGGCCGAAGCTCGGTTCGGCTCGAGCATCGCTCTGCTCGGCACATGGCGGTACTCGTACGAGTACCGCATGTGCTCGCCCGCCATGTTCGGGTCTCCTCCCCGCACGTTATGCGGCTGCTGCGCAGCCAATAAACGTGCGGGGAGGCTCTGACATCAGTGTAATGCCAGCAGCCATGTTGGCTGCTGGCATTACACTGATTGGCTGGCCAGAACCCGTGATCGGGTGCTGTATAGCACCCGACGTGCGAGTTCGGCTCATTCTTAGCCAGGGAGAGATGCGCTTAGGCAGGGAAAGTCAGTGTAGGGAGAATAAAATTGTTGAAACTCTTTCAAGACCCAAAAGTCCTTTTTAGGACTGTTGTGTGTGGGGGCAGCATTTATATTTTGTTTGGGGGGGCACAATTTCCTTTTTTTTTGTGGGGGAGGATATTTATAAGGTGACATATAATACTAGATGCACAGGAAGTCAGTGTAGGGAGAATAAAATTGTTGAAACTCTTTCAAGACCCAAAAGTCCTTTTTAGGACTGTTGTGTGTGGGGGCAGCATTTAATTTTTTTTGGGGGTGGCAGAATTTCATTTTTTTGTGGGGGGGGACATGTTCTAAGGTGACATTGTACTAGGTGCACAGGGACAAATATTTCACAGTGCAGTGACAAGCTGACATATTCTGTTAGGTGCACAGGGCCAATGATTTTACAACGCAGCGACAAAAAGGGCCATTTTAAACGTGTGCCTAGCGATAGATTATTGTCACATTCTGTTTAGTGTGCAAATTCACAAATTAACGTCACATATTCTGTTCACTGTGCCTAGCCGCAGATTAGCGTCACATTCTGTTTCGTGTGCCTAGCCGCAGATTAGCGTCACATTCTGTTTCGTGTGCCTAGCCGCAGATTAGCGTCACATATTGTTTAGTGTGCCTAGCCGCAGATTAACGTCACATATTGTTTAGTGCGCCTAGCCGCAGATTAGCGTCACATATTGTTTAGTGTGCCTAGCCGCAGATTAACGTCACATATTGTTTAGTGTGCCTAGCCGCAGATTAGCGTCACATATTGTTTAGTGTGCCTAGCCGCAGATTAGCGTCACATTCTGTTTCGTGTGCCTAGCCGCAGATTACCGGCATATATTCCGTTTAATATGAAGAAGGCGGGTAAAAAGGGACGGGGAAGTGGACGTGATCCTGATAGTTCAAGTAAATATACAGCAAATACTGTTTGGTAACAATTTTTCGCCTAAAATCGTTTTTATCTTCCTTTTTGTGTGTTTTACGGTCAGCCTGTAAAAATGGCGTACTATGGGCGAAACATCGTTCCCAGCAGCGACGTTGGAGTCCAAGATGCATCCAGACATCCTCCCTATGCTGTCCCTGAACCATTTCTGTGGTGTTTCCATCATTTTCTGACCTTTTCCTATGAACCAGGCACCCTCCCCTCATCAGAGCAGGGGGTGCCTGGTGTAATGCTCGAGTCCTCCCATTGACTTCAATGGGGCTCGGGTGCTCGGCCGAGCACTCGAGCCTCCGGGGGCGCTCGGCCAGAGCACCCGAACACCCGAGCATCGGGGTGCTCGATCATCACTATTATGCACCTAACGACTTGAAGTGTTTTGAAAACACTTGTTTCTAGAGGATTTTTCCCCCTTTAAATCTGTGGATTTAATGATGTAATGCAAGCCACAAAACATGGCAAGATAGTAAAGATAAGATGGGGTATAGATCAGGGGTCTCCAACCAGTAGCTCTTCAGCTATAAGTCAGTAGCTCTCTTCAGCCCAATAAGGTATCAAGCTATCTCACCTACCAGACAGGCGGATGAAATCTGTTCCCCAATCTAAGCACAGCTTTCATCTGCGGAGCCCAGCAGTAGCCAATCAGAGAGCTAATAGTAATGCAGATAGAGGCCTCACAGTAATGTCATAGTTCCATGCTGCAGTGCGACGATAGTTGTTTACATGTAATTCTGTATGTTTAGTATCAACAACTTAAATGGTAAGTGTTGTGGGAATTGTGTGATGTCAATGTGTGTCAGAGCCAACGTGTGACACCATATTCATTCACCCATTGTAACAAAATTACATTATATGGGAGGGCGCTACCAAATAGAAAATATGTGGCTTACTGGAGAGCTACCGTTTTTGCCCACTGTAGTGAATATGGATTGTTTTTCTGTTAAAAAGCACGGTTTGAAGAATTTTATCACCTTGAGCTGTTGGGAAGGTCACTTTTCTTGTTTGCAGCACTTTGTTATAGGAAGGTGTGTGAAGGAATGAATAATAGGTAAAAGCAGCTTTGGAGATAGTTCAATACATATAGTTATAAATTCATATATTTTCAATATATACGTACTAGTGTAAAAGCCTGTGTTCACGGGCCAAAGGACGTAAAACCGCTGAACTACACCTCCCAGCATTGTATGTGTTCGGGGCAGTCTCTACTGTGCATGACTGCATCGGACAAACATCTGTGTTCGGGCTGTCACTACTGTGCATGACTGCATCGGACAAACATCTGTGTTCGGGCTGTCTCTACTGTGCATGACTGCATCGGACAAACATCTGTGTTCGGGCTGTCACTACTGTGCATGACTGCATCAGCCTGCATTCGGGCTGTCTCTACTGTGTACAACTGCATCGGACAAACATACATCTGGCCTTTTATATTATAGGATTAGAGTAGCTTAGTAAATGTTTCCGCAATTAAAAGTCTCCAAAAGGTTGGCAATCCCTGGTATAGATAATATGAACAGATCACCATTTTAATGCAAGATGCTAATGAATATTACACTTGGCAGGGTTACACTGGTTCATGTTCAGTCCGGCAGAATAAACTGTAATACGCATCACACATTAAAATGGTGATCAGGTCACAGTATACACCCCTACAAAACATTTTCTAGTACAGGTATAGAATGGCTGGGTGGGGGAGAGGCCCTGCAATAAAGTAGATTGGGGTATTGTGTCTTTTTCAGACGTAAGGCCTTATAAAATAATCTAGAGTGTAGCAATCCTAGAGCAAACCAATTGCACTATAGGGAGGAATTCTTGCATAAAGCCCAATCCCGGTGCAAACCAACTGCACCATAGGGAGGAATTTGTATTCTTGTGCTTCTTGCATGAGGCTCAACAAGTTTAACCCCTTAAGGATCAGAGAAGTTATGCGTTGCTCACTCCTCTGGTCCTTAAGTGATTAACCCCTTAGTGACAGCCGCGTGCGTACGCGGCTGTCACCTTAACGCCCAGCTAACATTTTTTTTTTTTCTAAATCATTCCAGAGTCCCCGAACGGCAGGTGACCCGGACTTCTGGACTTACCAGGTACGTCCTCTGTCACTAAGTGACAGTTTTTGCGGGACATACCTGGTAAGTCAATTGTCGGGATGGGGTTAATCCGTCAAAGTGCGACATGCACCTCAAGTTGACATTAACCCCTTAAGGGGACCCCTCTGGTCTTTAAGAAGTTAATTTCAAAGTGACTCTTGCATCTCAGTCATCAAACTCTGAAAGGGTTAAGCAATTAAAGGGGCCCATTATTCTTTCTCTGAACGGTGTAAGAGCAATTTGGTCTCTCGGTGCAAGCGGCTATAAATCTGATGTGTTGTTTTAGGTTCAGGCGCCTTTTTATAGTGGTATAAAGTGGCCCTTTTCTGGGTTCTGCGTGGAAAGCAGAGAGATGCTGAGAAATCTCAACTCAACATCTGCTTCCTGAATGGAAAACAGAGCAAATTATTAAAAGAATCATTTTTAAAAGCCTGTGGTTAAATGATTTTTTTAGCATCGGATTTACATTTTAAAAGCATCAATTTGTAATTCCAAATGCAAAGCAGTAAATTGAAGAGAAACCTTTTTAGAAGCGATGTAAATATACAAGGAGTGAACCTGGATCTCTCGTGTTGATTGAAACAAGGCAGGCGATAGTTTCCTGGTCATGTGACTGTGATAAGGATTAAAGGCCTAGGGTAGAAAGCTAAATGTGAGCGAGTCCAGAACAAATGCGCCATAGGGGCAGATAAAGATTCCACATGTTTTCACTGATTTAAAGGGATAGTAATGTTTCATAATAAAAGCAGCTCTAATTAATCATCATAGTATTTGGACTTTGGAGAGTGTTATTTCAATTCTGTCAGAGTTGTAGTTCAAGAGTAATTCAATGACAAAGTATCCCCCTCCCGCCCCTTTTACTGATGTAACACTGCTCAGCCAGATCAGAGGGGAGGTGCCCAGGTAGATTGCAGAGAGGGACAATCTTCAATTAAGATAAGGGAAAAACCTGAAAAACTCATACCTCCCAAGTGTCCCTCTTTAGGAGGGAAAGTCCCTCTTTTAGACCCAAATCCCTCTGTCCCTCTTTCCCATCCTGATGTCCCTCTTTTTAGGAAATCAGACTGTGTGGTGTGTATATAAGTGCATAATACTGCTCTACAACAATAAAACACATTAATGTTTGTATAAACGTCAGTATATGTGTTTATAAATTAGTCTGTGTAAATAAAATACTATGGTCTTGTTATAAGTAATTTATTAGGTTACACAAGGAGGTGTCAATAGGTCATGAAACAGCCTAAAAATTCTCGTAGTGGCCCGCCCACCGGTCATGCCCCCAGCAACACCCCCTAAAACACAAGTGTCCCTCTTTGGCAATTTGAAATGTTGGGAGGTATGAAAAGCTTGTCAAGGGGGGCAGGGCTTTCATTGTTCTCATAGGAAGAAGATTGTCCCCTTCTGTTATCTGTCTGGTCTATGGACTGGATTCCACATCTGAGAAGAGATGGATTACACTAGGTAAAAGGGGCGGGAGGGGAAACTTTGCTTGTGAATATCTCTCAAACCATAAAGGTTTGAGAGATAAGATTTATATCGTTCTTCATGTTTTTTTAATGCCTACAAAATAAAATAAAGTTAAAATGAAGTATTACTATCCCTTTAAAGGGATAGTAATGCTGTAGTTTTAAAGATATTCAATGTAAAACGATCCCCCTCCCGCCCATTCTGGCCGCCTCCCCTTGGAGCTGCAATCCGGTTGAGGGACCAGACAGAAGCAGGGAGGGAAAACTTAAAGGAATAGTAATGTTTTACAAAAACAACAGCTCCAATAAATCTTCATAGTATTTGGGCCATGAAGAGTGTTATTTCAATACTGTCAGAGTTGTAGTTCAAAAGTAACTGAATGATAAAGTATCCCCCTCCCGCCCCTTTTACCTAGTGTAAGCCGCCTCCCCTCAGATATGGAATCTGGTCACATGACCGGACAGGTCACAGCAAGGGACAATCTTCTTACTGTGATCATAAGGAAAACCCTGCCCCCCTTGACAGGTTTTTCGGGTTCTTCCTTATGTTCACTTAAGATTGTCCCTCTCTGCGATCCATTCGGACAGTGTTGCTGCTCTGAGGGAAGAAGTGTTACATCAGTAAAAGGGACGGGAGGGGGATACTTTATCATTCAATTACTCTTGTACTACAACTCTGCCAGTATTGATATAACACTCTCTATGGTCCAAATACTATGATGATTAATTAGAGCTGCTTTTATTATGAAATATTACTATCCCTTTAAGTCAGTAAGAATAAGGAAAACGTTCCCCCCCTTGACAAAGGAGGGCAGGGTTTTCTTTTGTTTAATAAAGTTTGCCCCTCGCTGCTCTCCATCCAGACCACGCAAGGACAAGAGTGATGCGGTCAGAAGGGGCCGGAGGGGGATCTTTTTACATTCAATATCTTTAAAACTACAGAAAAGTTATCAAACATAGCGCAACCATAATGAAGACTCAGAGATCTACTTTATTTTACACATTACTATCCCTTTAAATGGTGCGTTTCACCCATGAATGTTAGGAAATGCTATGAAGAACTCCAATCTATTGCTCTGAAATGTATTGAAGACCGCTTAAGTATTCAAGAGGTTAAATGACCCATTTAAATCAGTGGAAGTTTGGGGAAGTACTTATGACTCCTCCGTGGTGCAGAACTGGACCTTTTTAGATTTCTGCCTTAGACCTTTAGAGGAAGCTAAACAGGTGTAATCCTGGACTAATTCCTTTGATTTAAATTGGGCTTTTAACCCCTTGAATTCCAGAGGAATCTCCAGCACATTGCTCGGAGAATGTTTAAATGCAGTTAGGGGTATATATCATACCTCCCAAGTGTCCCTCTTTAGGAGATATTAGGGGTCCGTACCTCCCACGTGTCCCTCTTAAGAAGATATTAGGGATCCATACCTCCCAAATGTCCCTCTTTAGGAGATATTAGAAGTCCATATTTCCCAAGTGTCCCTCTTTAGGAGATATTAGGGGTACATACCTCCCAAGTGTCCCTCTTTAGGAGATATTAGGGGTCTGCACCTCCCAAGTGTCCCTCTTTAGGAGATATTAGGGGTACATACCTCCCAAGTGTCCCTCTTTAGGAGATATTAGGGGTCTGTACCTCCCAAGTGTCCCTCTTTAGGCGATATTAGGGATTCATATCTCCCAAGTGTCCCTCATTCCCACTGGTGTCCCTGTGTTTAGGAGATCAGTCTTTGTGGTGTGTGTGTATATAAGTGTATTACCCTGGTGTCCCTGTGTTTAGGAGATCAGACTGTATGGTGTGTATATAAGTGTATCACCCCGGTGTCCCTGTGTTTAGGAGATTAGACTGTGTGGTGTGTATATAAGTGTATCACCCTGGTGTCCCTGTGTTTAGGAGATCAGACTGTGTGGTGTGTATATAAGTGTATCACCCTGGTGTCCCTGTGTTTAGGAGATCAGACTGTGTGGTGTGTATATAAGTGTATCACCCTGGTGTCCCTGTGTTTAGGAGATCAGACTGTGTGGTGTGTATATAAGTGTATCACCCTGGTGTTCCTGTGTTTAGGAGATCAGACTGTGTGATGTATATATAAGTGTATCACCCTGATGTCCCTGTGTTTAGGAGATCAGACTGTGTGGTGTGTATATAAGTGTATCACCTGTCCCTGTGTTTAGGAGATCAGACTGTGTGGTGTGTATATAAGTGTATCACCCTGGTGTCCCTGTGTTTAGGAGATCAGACTGTGTGGTGTGTATATAAGTGTATTACCCTGGTGTCTCTGTGTTTAGGAGATCAGACTGTGTGGTGTGTATATAAGTGTATCACACTGGTGTCCCTGTGTTTAGGAGATCAGACTGTGTGGTGTGTATATAAGTGTATTACCCTGGTGTCTCTGTGTTTAGGAGATCAGACTGTGTGGTGTGTGTATATAAGTGTATCACCCTGGTGTCCCTGTGTGTAGGAGATCAGACTTTGTGGTGTCTATATAAGTGTATCAACCTGTTGTCCATGTGTGTAGGAGATCAGATTGTGTGATGTGTATAGAAGTGTATCACCCTGGTGTCCCTGTGTATAGATCAGACTGTGTGGTGTGTATAGAAGTGTATCACTCTGGTGTCCCTGTGTGTAGGAGATCAGACTGTGTGGTGTGTATATAAGTGTATCACCCTGGTGTCCCTGTGTTTAGGAGATCAGACTGTGTGGTGTGTATAGAAGTGTATCACTCTGGTGTCTCTGTGTTCAGGAGATCAGACTGTGTGGTGTGTATATAAGTGTATCACCCTGGTGTTCCTGTGTTTAGGAGATCAGACTGTGTGGTGTGTATAGAAGTGTATCATCCTGGTGTCCCTGTGTTTAGGAGATCAGACTGAGTGGTGTGTATAGAAGTATATCACCCTGGTGTCCCTGTGTTTAGGAGATCAGACCGGGTGGTGTGTATATAAGTGTATCACCCTGGTGTCACTGTGTGTAGGAGATCAGACTGTGCGGTGTGTATATAAGTGTATCACCCTGGTGTCCCTGTGTTTAGGAGATCAGACTGTGTGGTGTGTATATAAGTGTATCACCCTGGTGTTCCTGTGTTTAGGAGATCAGACTGTGTGGTGTGCATATAAGTGTATCACCCTGGTGTCCCTGTGTTTAGGAGATCAGACTGTGTGGTGTGTATATAAGTGTATCACCCTGGTGTCCCTGTGTGTAGGAGATCAGACTGTGCGGTGTGTGTATATAAATATATCACCCTGGTGTCCCTGTGTTTAGGAGATCAGACTGTGTGGTGTGTGTATAGAAGTGTATCACCCTGGTGTCCCTGTGTTTAGGAGATCAGACTGTGTGGTGTATATAAGTGTATCACCCTGGTGTCCCTGTGTTTAGGAGATCAGACTGTGTGGTGTATATATGTGTATCACCCTGGTGTCCCTGTGTTTAGGAGATCAGACTGTGTGGTGTGTGTATATAAGTGTGTCACACTGGTGTCCCTGTGTTTAGGAGATCAGACTGTGTGGTGTGTATAGAAGTGTATCACCCTGCTGTATCTGTGTTTAGGAGATCAGACAGTGTGGTGTGTATATAAGTGTATCACCCTGGTGCCCCTGTGTTTAGGAGATCACACTGTGTGGTGTGTATATATGTGTATCACCCTGGTGTCCCTGTGTTTAGGAGATCAGACTGTGTGGTGTGTGTATATAAGTGTATCACCCTGGTATCCCTGTGTTTAGGAGATCAGACTGTGTGGTGTGTATATCAGTGTATCACCCTGGTGTCCCTGTATTTAGGAGATCAGACTGTGTGGTGTGTATATGAGTGTATCACCGTGGTGTCCCTGTGTTTAGGGGATCAGACAGTGTGGTGTGTATAGAAGTGTATCACCCTGGTGTCCCTGTGTTTAGGAGATCAGACTGTGTGCTGTGTGTGTATAGAAGTGTATCACCCTGGTGTCCATGTGTTTAGGAAATCAGACAGTGTGGTGTGTATAGAAGTGTATCACTCTGGTGTCCCTGTGTTTAGGAGATCAGACTGTGTGGTGTGTATAGAAGTGTATCACCCTGGTGTCCCTGTGTTTAGGAGATCAAACTGTGTGGTGTTTGTGTAAGTGTGTCACATTGCTCCACAGTAATAAAACTCACATTATAAAGAGCAGTATATGTGTTTATAATTTAGTTTGTGTAAATAAAATACATTGATGTTATAAATAATTTATTCAGTTACATAAAGAGGTGTAAATAGGTCATGAAATAACCTAAAAATTCTCAGTAATGCCCCGCCCACCAGCCACTCCCCCACCTGAAACACCATTGTCCCTGTTTGACCGTTTGAAGTGTTGGGAGGTATGAAGTTTGGCCTTGAACAGTACTAATTAGCATAATGGGCAGGACATTTGAAGAAAGGGCCACCAAAACATTAAGGCTAATTTCTTATACAGTAAATTATTTAACTTAAAGAAAAAAATATCCAGAATAACATAGAGGCAGGTGTTACTTTTCTGTAAAACAAATAAACTTGTCTTAGGCTGACAGGTCCTTTTTAACCCTTTGAGTGCTAGAGGGGTACCCCTTTGGAACTGAAAGGGTTAAATAATGTCAGTTGCAAGTTGGCGCGCTCTGTACATTGCGATGATATAAAGGATCATACAGTGGAGTCTGTGTAGGAACTGAGGTGTTGTATTGATATGGACAGTAATGGTGTTGGCTTGGAATATGTTTTCTATCAGTTTCTCCAGGACTGAGACCTTCACTTGGGCCCGAGGTGACCACATATCTCTTTAAAGGGATAGCAATGCTTAATTTTATGTTTATTTAATATTGTAGTCATTATAAAAATATGAACAATCATGTAAGTGGTCTCTCAAATCTTTATGGTTTGTGCGATATCCACCTTGCTGAAGTTACCTTGTGACAGGGCCGGATTTACATCTCAGGAGCCTGTAGGCACAGAAATCTGAAGCACCCCCCCCCATTTGCCATCTCCACCTCCACAATGCTCCTAATCTCCACATTACCCCCCATATCCATATTGCCCTCACATTGCCCCCCATCAGCTCCATACTGCCATCAGCTCCAACTTATACCCCATCAGCTCCATATAGCCCTCACATTGCCCCCATCAGCTCCAACTTGTCCCCATAATCTCCAACTTGCCCCCATCATCTCCAGCTTGCCCCCGTCATCTCCATATTGCCCCATCAGCTCCATATTGCCCCATCATCTCCATATTCCCCATCAGCTCCAGCTTGCCCTCACATTACCCCTATCATCTCCACATTGCCACTATATCAGCTCCAACTTGCCTCCACATTGCCCACATCATCTTCACATTGCCCCCACTTTGCCTCCCGCATACGTTTCCTACCTCCCTGGTGGTCCAGCGGCAGATGTCTGTGCCTCCTTCTGTAGCTGCTGTTGCTCCCGTTGCAGTCTCTTTAGGAATGCAGAGTGCTGGGAGATGATGTCATCTCCCAGCGCTCTGCATTAGAGCCGACGAGGCAGCAACAACAGCTACAGGTCTGTGCCTTCTGTCTGAGCCGACCTTACACAGTGAAGAAAAATATATATATTTTTTTTATTATTACAATGACAGGCGCCCCTCTGTGGGGTGCACCTGTAGGCAGATGCCTACTCTGCCTTACGGCAAATCCGGCTCGCCCTGGTGAGAGAAGTCATGTCTCTAGCTGACAACTGCAGAATCCTGTCATTTGAGCGAATGAAGGCTCTTCAGCAGAGCTAAACATTAATACTTCATTGGAATGGTCTACAAAGTGTGCCTGGTTTGCAAACACATTTTCTAGACTGTTCCAATGTAGTATTAATGGTTAGATCACACGATTTCTATCCCTTTAATCATACATGGGAACTTTTGAAATGAACCAGCCTCTGAGATGTGAAATATTAACCCTTAATGCTCCCAAAAAAGTAGATTCTAGGGGCTCGATTCTATTCCCCGCAGTAAATTTATAAACTGGAGATGGTGGTTTTGACAGCACAGTTTGGTATTCTATTACCCGCACAATCAGAAACCACCGCCGCCCAAAAATGTCCAACGGGCGCAAAATCCGTTCCCGTTGGGCACAATAAAATAGTAGTTGAATTTTCTATACTGTTATATGCGGTGGCTTCAACGCACAATGAGGACCACACTTTTTAGCGCTGGGTCCCTAAAGTGTGTTAAAAACCACTGGGATGCATTACAAAAGTGGTTTCCAACTCACACAAGATTAAAAACAAAAGCAGATTAACCCTATGAGTACCAGTGGGGTATGCAACTTCTTTCATTCATTTTTTTTTTTAATTTTAAACTACAGATTTGAAAGAAGATTAGAAGAAAGAAGAAAACAGAAGATAAAAGAAGAAAACGGACAGTGGATGACATTTGTGGGTGTTAGGATAGTGTTACGGGTCGCATTGTTTAAAGGGATAGTAATACTTGCAAATTAATAATCCCCATATTGTAGCTTTAAAAAGAAACTTATTGCCCCCAGTGCCATCTCTCAAACCCTTATGGTTTGAGAGATGATAGCGCTCAAAGTTCCCCCTCCCTCCTCCTTCCCTGACTGAACGCTGACTGCAGGGATATCCGGTATTACTTGCATCAGGCAGCTCTGCAGCATTGCCGAGATCATGTTTATAAAAAAGAAATCTTTCATTACAACGGTCTTCTACGTGTGCTTGCAAACCAAGCACAAACCAAACACACGTAGAAAACCATTTCAGAGAATTAATTATTTTTATAAACACGATCTCGGCTCAGCTGCAGAGCCCCCTGATGCACATAAGACTGTCGTACGACAGCTTCCCCTGCAGTCAGCGTTCAGTCAGGGAAGGGGGAGGGAGGGGGAACTTTGAGCGCCATTATCTCTCACCATAAGGGTTTGAGAGATGACACTGGGGGCAATAAGTTTCTTTTTAACAAAGCTACAATATGTGGATTAGTAATTTGCAAGTATTACTATCCCTTTAAGTACCTTGTTAGGGATAGTGTAGTGTTTGGGAGGTGTGGGGAGGGTGACTGTGTTTTGAGTTCACTTTCATTCTTTTATAAACAACAAGAGTTCTCTATTTTCCTTTGATGTTCGCACAACTCATGCTATTTAGCTGAAACGAGCGTTTGGCCACAAATGTGGATTTTGGCCAACAACTCTCGTTGCATTTTCTGGTGGTCAAGTAATAGAATTCCGATGGTACAACTATGTGTGTGTGCACCAATTATTTTAGCACCAGGAACAGAATCGAGCACCAGGTGCTATGTCAATGTTTGCTGGAACCCAGAGATGATCTAATCGGTCCTCAATTAACCTGTAACATGATACAGTTCTGAGATATAACATTCTACAGTTCTGATATCATTTCTTATACACTATAACATTCTACAGTTCTGATATATCACTTCTTATACATTATAACATGGTACAGTTCTGATATCACTTCTTATACACTATAACATTCTACAGTTCTGATATATAACTTCTTATACACTATAACATTCTACAGTTCTGATATCACTTCTTATACACTATAACATTCTACGGGTGTGATATCACTTCTTATACACTATAACATTCTACAGTTCTGATATCACTTCTTATACACTATAACATTCTACAGATCTGATATATCACTTCTTATACACTAAAACATTCTACGGGTCTGATATCACTTCTTATACACTATAACATTCTACAGTTCTGTGATATCACTTCTTATACACTATAACATGATACAGTTCTGATATATCACTTCTTATACACTATAACATTCTACAGCTCTGATATCACTTCTTATACACTATAACACGATACAGTTCTGATATATCACTTCTTATACACTATAACATGATACAGTTCTGTGCTATCACTTCTTATACACTATAACATTCTACAGTTCTGTGATATCCCTTCTTATACACTATAACATTCTACAATTTTGTGATATCACTTCTTATACACTATAACATGGTACAGTTCTGATATATCACTTCTTATACACTATAACATGATACAGTTGAGATATCACTTCTTATACACTATAACATTATACAGTTCTGATTTCACTTCTTATACACTATAACATTATACAGTTCTGTGATATCACTTCTTATACACTATAACATTCTACAGATCTGATATCACTTCTTATACACTATAACATGATACAGGTTTGTGCTATCACTTCTTATACACTATAACATGATACAGTTGAGATATCACTTCTTATACACTATAACATTATACAGTTCTGATATCACTTCTTATACACTATAACATTATACAGTTCTGTGATATCACTTCTTATACACTATAACATTCTACAAATCTGATATCACTTCTTATACACTATAACATTCTACAGTACTAAGATATCACTTCTTATACACTATAACATGTTACAGTTCTAATATATCACTTCTTATACACTATAACATTCTATAGTTCTGAGATATAACTTCTTATACACTATAACATTCTACAGTTCTGTGATATCACTTCTTATACACTATAACATTCTACAGTACTAAGATATCACTTCTTATACACTATAACATGGTACAGTTCTGATATATCACTTCTTATACACTATAACATGATACAGTTGAGATATCACTTCTTATACACTATAACATTCTACACATCTGTGATATCACTTCTTATACACTATAACATTCTACAGTTCTGATATCACTTCTTATACACTATAACATTATACAGTTTTGATATATCACTTCTTATACACTATAACATTCTACAGTTCTGATATATCACTTCTTATACACTATAACATTCTACAGCTCTCTGTAATATCACTTCTTATACACTATAACATTCTACAGTTCTGTGATATCACTTCTTATACACTATAACATGATACAGTTCTGATATCACTTCTTATACACTATAACATGATACAGTTCTGTGATATCACTTCTTATACGCTATAACATTCTACAGTTCTAATATATCACTTTTTATGCACTATAACATTCTACAGTTCTGTGATATCACTTCTTATACACTATAACATTCTACAGTACTAAGATATCACTTCTTATACACTATAACATGATAGAGGTTTGTGCTATGACTTCTTATACACTATAACATTCTACAGTTCTGTGATATCACTTCTTATACACTATAACATGATACAGTTGAGATATCACTTCTTATACACTATAACATTATACAGTTTTGATATATCACTTCTTATACACTATAACATTCTACTGTTCTGATATCACTTCTTATACACTATAACATTCTACAGATCTGATATATCACTTCTTATTCACTATAACATTCTACCGCTCTGGTATATCACTTCTTATACACTATAACATGATACAGTTCTGTGATATCACTTCTTATATACTATAACATGTTACAGTTCTAATATATCACTTCTTATACACTATAACATTCTACAGTTCTGATATCACTTCTTATACACTATAACATAATACAGTTCTATAATATCACTTTTTATAACATTCTACAGTTCTGATATATCACATTAGGGAAGCAGTCCCCAGGTATGGATGTTTGGGAAGCAGTCCCCAAGTATGGACATTTAGGAATCAGTTCCCAGGTATGGATATTAGTGAAGCAGTCCCCAGGTATGGACATTAGGGAAGCAGTTCCCAGGTATGGACATTAGGGAAGCAGTTCCCAGGTAGGACATTAGGGAAGCAGTTCCTAGGTATGGACATTAGGGAAGCAGTTCCCAGGTATGGACATTAGGGAAGCAGTTCCCAGGTAGGGACATTAGGGAAGCAGTACCCCGGTAGGACATTAGGGAAGCAGTTCCTAGGTATGAACATTAGGGAAGCAGTTCCTAGGTATGGACATTAGGGAAGCAGTTCCCAGGTAGGACATTAGGGAAGCAGTTCCTAGGTATGGACATTAGGGAAGCAGTTCCCAGGTATGGACATTAGGGAATCAGTTCCTAGGTATGGACAATTGGGAAGCAGTTCCCAGGTATGGACATTAGGGAATCAGTTCCTAGGTATGGACATTAGGGAAGCAGTTCCTAGGTATGGACATTTGGGAAGCAGTTCCCAGGAATGGACATTAGGGAAGCAGTCCCCAGGTATGAACATTAGGGAAGCAGTTCCTAGGTATGGACATTAGGGAAGCAGTTCCCAGGTATGGACATTAGGGAAGCAGTCCCCAGGTACGGACATTAGGGAAGCAGTTCCCAGGTAGGGAGATTAGGGAAGCAGTCCCCAGGTAGGACATTAGGGAAGAAGTTCCTAGGTATGGACATTAGGGAAGCAGTTCCCAGGTATGGACATTAGGGAAGCAGTTCCCAGGTAGGGACATTAGGGAAGCAGTCCTCCGGTAGGACATTAGGGATGCAGTTCCTAGGTATGAACATTAGGGAAGCAGTTCCTAGGTATGGACATTAGGGAAGCAGCTCCTAGGTATGGACATTAGGGAAGCAGTTCCCAGGTATGGACATTAGGGAAGCAGTTCCCTAGGTATGGACATTAGGGAAGCAGTTCCCAGGTATGAACATTAGGGAAGCAGTCCCCAGGTATGGACATTTGGGATGCAGTCCCCAGGAATGGACATTAGGGAAGCAGTCCCCAGGTATGAACATTAGGGAAGCAGTTCCTAGGTATGGACATTAGGGAAGCAGTTCCCAGGTAGGACATTAGGGAAGCAGTTCCCAGGTATGCACATTTGGGAAGCAGTTCCCAGGTATGGACATTTGGGAAGCAGTCCCCAGGAATGGACATTAGGGAAGCAGTCCCCAGGTAGGACATTAGGGAATCAGTTCCTAGGTATGGACATTAGGGAAGCAGTCCCTAGGTATGGACATTAGGGAAGCAGTCCCCAGGTATGAACATTAGGGAAGCAGTTCCCATGTAGGACATTAGGGAATCAGTTCCTAGGTATGGACATTAGGGAAGCAGTCCCCAGGTATGGACATTAGGGAAGCAGTCCCCAGGTGTGGACATTAGGGAAGCAGTCCCTAGGTATGGACATTAGGGAAGCAGTCCCCAGGTATGAACATTAGGGAAGCAGTCCCTAGGTATGGACATTAGGGAAGCAGTCCCCAGGTATGGACATTAGGGAAGCAGTTCCCAGGTAGGACATTAGGGAATCAGTTCCTAGGTATGGACATTAGGGAAGCAGTCCCCAGGTATGGACATTAGGGAAGCATTCCCCAGGTATGTACATTAGGGAAGCAGTTCCCTAGGTATGGACATTAGGGAAGCAGTCCCCAGGTATGGACATTAGGGAAGCAGTTCCCTAGGTATGGACATTAGGGAAGCAGTCCCCAGGTATGGACATTAGGGAAGCAGTCCCTAGGTATGGACATTAGGGAAGCAGTCCCCAGGTATGGACATTAGGGAACCAGTTCCTAGGTATGGACATTAGGGAAGCAGTTCCCAGGTATGGACATTAGGGAAGCAGTCCCTAGGTATGGACATTAGGGAAGCAGTTCCCAGGAATGGACATTAGTGAAGCAGTCCCCAGGTATGGACATCAGGGAAGCAGTCCCTAGGTATGGACATTAGGGAAGCAGTCCCTAGGTATGGACATTAGGGAAGCAGTCCCCAGGTATGGACATTAGGGAACCAGTCCCCAGGTATGAACATTAGGGAAGCAGTCCCCAGGTATGGACATTAGGGAACCAGTTCCTAGGTATGGACATTAGGGAACCAGTTCCTAGGTAGGACATTAGGGAAGCAGTTCCCAGGTATGGACATTAGGGAAGCAGTCCCCAGGTATGGACATTAGGGAACCAGTTCCTAGGTATGGACATTAGGGAAGCAGTCCCTAGGTATGGACATAAGGGAAGCAGTCCCCAGGTATGAACAGTAGGGAAGCAGTCCCCAGGTATGGACATTAGGGAAGCAGTTCCTAGGTATGGACATTAGGGAAGCAGTCCCCAGGTATGGACATTAGGGAAGCAGTCCCCAGGTATGGACATTAGGGAAGCAGTCCCCAGGTATGGACATTAGTGAAGCAGTCCCTAGGTATGGACATTAGGGAAGCAGTCCCCAGGTGTGGACACTAGGGAAGCAGTCCCCAGGTGTGGACATTAGGGAAGCAGTCCCTAGGTATGGACATTAGGGAAGCAGTTCCCAGGTATGGACATTAGGGAAGCAGTCCCCAGGTATGGACATTAGGGAAGCAGTCCCCAGGTATGAACATTAGGGAAGCAGTTCCCAGGTAGGACATTAGGGAATCAGTTCCTAGGTATGGACATTAGGGAAGCAGTCCCTAGGTATGGACATTAGGGAAGCAGTCCCCAGGTATGGACATTAGGGAAGCAGTCCCCAGGAATGGACATTAGGGAAGCAGTCCCCAGGTATGGACATTAGGGAAGCAGTTCCTAGGTATGGACATTAGGGAAGCAGTTCCCAGGTATGGACATTAGGGAAGCAGTCCCCAGGTATGGACATTAGGGAAGCAGTCCCCAGGTATGGACATTAGGGAAGCAGTTCCCAGGTATGCACATTTGGGAAGCAGTTCCCAGGTATGGACATTAGGGAAGCAGTTCCCAGGTATGAACATTAGGGAAGCAGTTCCCAGGTATGGACATTAGGGAAGCAGTCCCCAGGTAGGACATTAGGGAATCAGTTCCTAGGTATGGACATTAGGGAAGCAGTCCCTAGGTATGGACATTAGGGAAGCAGTCCCCAGGTATGAACATTAGGGAAGCAGTTCCCAGGTAGGACATTAGGGAATCAGTTCCTAGGTATGGACATTAGGGAAGCAGTCCGTAGGTATGGACATTAGGGAAGCATTCCCCAGGTATGGACATTAGGGAAGCAGTCCCTAGGTATGGACATATCACGGTGCCCGTGATTTGCTGCAGTTACTTGTCTGTCACCAGTAGGGGGCTTCCATTGGCTGTCTGCAGATAGCCCGCCTCTTATTGACTATTTAAACCTGGATTGGGCACCCTTTGAGTGCCCTTTCGTGTTGTTTCTGACCTTCTTGCTATCACTATGCTAGTGATAGCTGGGCCTCTGTTCCAGTGTTCCTGAGTTCCTGATCTCATGTGTTCCTGAGTTCCTGATCTCTGCTGTTCCAGTGTTTTCTGCATGCTGAAGTACTTCCAGTCCTGGTTCCGGCCTAGTCTCTGGTGTTGCAGTTCCTGCTGAACTTCTCTGCTGTTTTCTGACCTGACTGATCGTTGCTGGTTCCTGTCATCTCATCACCTGTCTTCAGTATCCTGGCGACCTTCTGCCTGGTCGCGTTGGTGACATTGCTACAATTCCGTGTTGGTCCCAGCGTGCGGACGCTGGTTTGCTCCCAAGCCTTGCGGCTATACAAACTCGCTTGTTACACCAGTGTGCGGTCACTGGTTTGCTCCAAAGCCTATCAGCTATACAAATCTGTGTTGGTCCCAGCGTGCGGACGCTGGTTTGCTCCTAAGCCTTGCGGCTATACAAACTCGCTTGTTACACCAGTGTGCGGTCACTGGTTTGCTCCAAAGCCTATCAGCTATACTATTCTGTGGTGGTCCCAGCGTGCGGACGCTGGTTTGCTCCTAAGCCTTGCGGCTATACTACTCGCTTGTTACTCCAGTGTGCGGTCACTGGTTTGCTCGCTAAGCCTAACGGCTATACTATTCCGTGTTGTTTCCAGCGTGCGGACGCTGGTTTGCTCCAAAGCCTTGCTGCTTAACGATTCTGCTAATTTGCCAGTTCCATCTGACTGCTGCTATTATCTCTGGGCTGCCCTGCCCGGTATTGGTAAGGCCGGTAGAACCTTTTGCCACATTCCATCTGAGGTTGCCTTACCCGGTATTGGCAGGGCCGGTAGAGCCTACATTGTGTATCTATTGAGGCTGCCTTGCCCGGTAATTTGGTAAGGCCGGTAAAACCGTTATGCTATTCCATCTGCAGGTTGCCTTACCCGGTATTGGCAAGGCCGGTAGAGCCTAAAGACTGTCCTGTCCGGTATATTGACAGGACCGGTAGAGTCTGCCTTCTGTCTGTGCTATATTCTCTATGTATATATATATGTATGTTATTGCCATCCTAAGTTATCATTTATTATTTCAATAAAATTGATTTTTTTTTACCTAAAACTTGTGTCTGAGAGTCATAATAAACCGTGACAGTACGAAAGGGCCATGACCTCAGACAGCAAGGGTAAAGGTAACGCACAGAATATCCATTGGAGGATGGATGTGCTCGAGCAACGTTTGGATCAGTTGGCAGTTGCAATTCAAACGATCCTTGAACGCACGGTACCTGCTGACCAATCTAGCTCTAGCCCGGTGGTCTCGCCAAGTCAGACACCGGAAAGTGATACCAGACCCCTAGGGGGTACTGTTAAAGGGTTAACGGCTTCTGCACCCTTGCCGCTAAGATATGATGGTGACCCTAGTCTCTGCAGAGGGTTCATCAATCAACTCGAAATCTTTATGGAATTGACGGCACACGCATTTCCCAATGATCGTAGTAAAGTGGGGTTCACGATATCACTGCTCACTGGCAGAGCATTGGCTTGGGCTAACCCCTTGTGGGAGAATGCTAAACCTTGTACTAAGAACTTTAGTGAATTTGTGCGTTCCTTTCGAAGAGTGTTTGAGCCTCCTGGTAGAACCACCTCTGCTGCCAAACGCCTTATGGAGATACAACAGGGCAGGCGTACAGTGGGCGACTATGCCATCGAATTCCGCACATTGGCAGCAGAGGTAGGTTGGAATAACGAGGCATTATTGGCAGCCTTCTCTCAAGGCCTGAATGACCACATTAAAGACGAAATCGCTGCTAAAGATCTACCTATTGATCTAGATGATTACATTGAGTATGTTATGATAATTGACTCCAGAATACGTGAGAGATCAATTGCCAGAGATCGTAAGTTACGGTCAAAAAATAATGAGCCTAGTAGCATGTTTTGCCCACCCATCCCTCCCTTGGCATTGAAGTCTAGTGAACCAGTACGGGAAACAAGTGAACCTATGGAAATAGGCTTCACTAGACTATCCAAGGCTGAGAGACTATATCGCAGAAGACAAGGGTTGTGTTTATACTGCGGTAAAAAAGGGCACTTGCTAAATTCCTGTCCGGTACGTCCGGGAAACGCACACACCTAGGGTATCTTGGGGGACAGGCCCTAGGTGGTGTACAATCGTCCCCAGTGTCGGGCATAATGAAACCCACCATACAGGTGGTATTGTCTTGGGCACAACGCTCTGTGGAGGTTTTGGCCTTGGTTGACTCCGGTGCAGCAGGGTATTTTATGGATAATACCTTTGCTGAATTGCACGGAGTTCCACGCATTGAAAGAGAAAACCCCTTGACTATTGAAGCGATTGATGGTAGACCCTTAGAACCGCCTCAGGTTATATTTGAAACTATGCCATTGTCTATGACTATTGGGGCACTTCACAGAGAAGAGCAGCAGTTTCAACTGATTAATTCCCCGCACCATGCGGTGATATTGGGATTTCCGTGGTTACAGTTACATAACCCACAATTCGATTGGAAAAAGTGTGAAATTGCTGCTTGGTCCCAGTTTTGTATGGACAAGTGCGTCATCCAGCCTATTAAGGTCATGTGCACCTCCTCTGCTATGCCGGATGTGTACCAACAGTTTGGCGATGTTTTTAGCAAAGGAGAGGCTAGTATGCTACCGCAGCATAGACCTTATGATTGTTGCATTGAATTGCAGCCTGGTGCAGTACCTCCGAAAGGACGCACTTATCCATTATCTTGTGATGAAAATAAGGCTATGGAGGATTACATTTCTGATGCCCTTGCTAGAGGGATCATACGTAAATCTACCTCTCCAGCTGGGGCTGGGTTCTTTTTTGTAAAAAAGAAAAATGGCGAATTAAGACCATGCATTGACTACCGGGGCTTGAATAAACTAATGGCAAAAAACGCATACCCAATACCACTCATCACCGAGCTTTTTGACAGGCTTAAGGGCGCTTCGATATTTACCAAGTTGGACCTACGGGCCGCTTACAATCTGGTTCGCATTCGAGCAGGTGATGAGTGGAAAACTGCCTTTAATACTCGAGCTGGGCACTACGAGTATCTAGTAATGCCTTTTGGGCTGTGTAATGCACCCGCAGTTTTCCAGGAACTGATAAATGATGTTCTGAGAGATATGTTACAGACATGTGTTGTGGTGTACCTCGACGATATACTGATTTACTCCCAAAACATGGCACAGCACATCAAAGATGTATCCGCAGTATTGCTACGACTCCGTGAGAACAAATTATTTTGTAAAATGGAAAAATGTGAGTTTCATAGAACCAGTGTGCCATTCTTGGGGTTCATAATTGGCAATGATGGCATTGCCATGGACAAAGAAAAGTTGTCAGCTGTCCTACAATGGCCAAAACCCAAGGGTCTTAAAGCCATACAGCGTTTCCTGGGTTTCGCTAATTATTATAGGAGGTTTATTAAGAACTTTTCTTCCATTGTCAAACCTCTGTCCGATCTTACGCACAAGGGTGCTAATCCTTCTTGTTGGCCGGTATCTGCTGAGAATGCCTTTGAGAATTTGAAGCTGGCATTTGCTGCGGCTCCTGTGTTATCCCACCCCAATCCTTTACTTCCATTTACGTTAGAGGTTGATGCCTCAGATATTGGGGTCGGGGCAGTACTTTCGCAGCGACACGAGAAAGGTGGAACTCTCAGACCTTGTGGGTTTTTCTCTAAAAAGTTGACTGTCACTCAAAGCCACTATGAGATAGGTGACAGAGAATTATTGGCCATTATCCTTGCTCTTAAGGAATGGCGTCATTTGCTTGAAGGTACTAAGAATCCTGTCTTAATCCTAACAGATCATAAGAATCTGACCTATCTCTCGGAGGCCAAGAGATTGTCCTCTCGTCAGGCCAGGTGGGCACTGTTCCTGTCTCGATTTAATTTCATTGTATCATATTTACCAGGGTCAAAAAATATCAGGGCTGATGCACTGTCAAGACAATTTGAGGCCGACAGTGACAGAGTGGAAGCACCAGCTCCTATCATCCAACCTGATAGAATACTGGCTACTATACGCACGAGTATCACTTCTCCTCTAGGGGAGGAGATCCTGGCCTCTCAGGGGTCCGCTCCCCATGAAACCCCAGTGGGCAAATGTTTTGTCGCTGAATCATTTCGTACTAGGCTGCTCGAAACCTACCATTCCTCTAAGGCTGCGGGACATATTGGTAGAGACCAATTGTTATGGTCCCTTTCTCAGTTATTTTGGTGGCCTTCCATGAGAAACGATTGTGCCGAATTTACGAATGCCTGTGCCACCTGCGCCCGCGCTAAGACCCCGAGACATCTCCCTGTGGGCTTGCTTCAACCGGTGCCTAATGGCGAACGCCCCTGGTCTCATGTTTCCATTGATTTTATGGGAGAGTTGCCTATGTCGAAGGGGTACTCCTTTATATTCATGGTGGTGGACAGGTTTTCTAAAATGGCTCATTTCGTGCCCCTCCGTGGTCTTCCTTCAGCGAAGGAATTGGCAATGGTGTTCGCCAGAGAAGTATTCCGGTTGCATGGAGTGCCTAGGGTACTGGTGTCTGACAGGGGGAGCCAGTTTGTGTCTAGATTTTGGAGGGCATTTTGCCAACAGATGGGCATACAGCTGTCCTTCTCCTCTGCCTACCATCCCCAGACCAATGGAGCAGCTGAACGAGCTAATCAGGGCTTGGAACAATTTCTCCGTTGTTTCGTTACTGACCATCATGATAATTGGTCCGACTTGTTGCCTTGGGCAGAGTTCGCCAGGAACTGTGCGGTCAATTCTTCATCTGGGAGCTCTCCGTTTCTGATTAATTATGGGTTCCAGCCCTGTTTGCTTCCAGACTCATTTCAGACGCAACAGATTCCAGCTCTGGATGAGCATATCGAGCAACTCCGTTCCACATGGGCACAAGTTCAGAGGGCACTTGGTCAGTCATTTCAGCGTCATCAGCGCCATGCTAATCGCAGAAGGCTTCCAGCGGTTTCCTTTCAGGTTGGGGATAGAGTATGGCTTTCCTCCAGAAATCTCAAGCTGCAGGTTCCGTCTAATAAGTTGGCTCCTCGGTTTATTGGTCCATACAGAGTTATTCGCAAAATTAACCCTGTCTCCTATGCACTAGACCTACCTGCATCCATGCGTATCCATAATGTGTTCCATGTGTCCCTTCTTAAGCCTCTGGTTTGCAATCGCTATACTACCACACCTGTGGTGCCAGGACCTGTTGAGGTCGAGGGCCAGGAGGAGTACGAGGTTCAGAGCATTATTGATTCCCGTAGGCTTAGAGGAAGGGTACAGTACCTGGTACATTGGAAAGGGTATGGTCCTGAGGATCGATCATGGGTGGATAGTACGGACCTTCATGCACCTAGGTTAACTAGGGCCTTTCATGCCAATTACCCGCAGAAACCTAAACCCTATTCTAGGAGAGGGGGTCTTTGAAAGGGGGGTACTATCACGGTGCCCGTGATTTGCTGCAGTTACTTGTCTGTCACCAGTAGGGGGCTTCCATTGGCTGTCTGCAGATAGCCCGCCTCTTATTGACTATTTAAACCTGGATTGGGCACCCTTTGAGTGCCCTTTCGTGTTGTTTCTGACCTTCTTGCTATCACTATGCTAGTGATAGCTGGGCCTCTGTTCCAGTGTTCCTGAGTTCCTGATCTCATGTGTTCCTGAGTTCCTGATCTCTGCTGTTCCAGTGTTTTCTGCATGCTGAAGTACTTCCAGTCCTGGTTCCGGCCTAGTCTCTGGTGTTGCAGTTCCTGCTGAACTTCTCTGCTGTTTTCTGACCTGACTGATCGTTGCTGGTTCCTGTCATCTCATCACCTGTCTTCAGTATCCTGGCGACCTTCTGCCTGGTCGCGTTGGTGACATTGCTACAATTCCGTGTTGGTCCCAGCGTGCGGACGCTGGTTTGCTCCCAAGCCTTGCGGCTATACAAACTCGCTTGTTACACCAGTGTGCGGTCACTGGTTTGCTCCAAAGCCTATCAGCTATACAAATCTGTGTTGGTCCCAGCGTGCGGACGCTGGTTTGCTCCTAAGCCTTGCGGCTATACAAACTCGCTTGTTACACCAGTGTGCGGTCACTGGTTTGCTCCAAAGCCTATCAGCTATACTATTCTGTGGTGGTCCCAGCGTGCGGACGCTGGTTTGCTCCTAAGCCTTGCGGCTATACTACTCGCTTGTTACTCCAGTGTGCGGTCACTGGTTTGCTCGCTAAGCCTAACGGCTATACTATTCCGTGTTGTTTCCAGCGTGCGGACGCTGGTTTGCTCCAAAGCCTTGCTGCTTAACGATTCTGCTAATTTGCCAGTTCCATCTGACTGCTGCTATTATCTCTGGGCTGCCCTGCCCGGTATTGGTAAGGCCGGTAGAACCTTTTGCCACATTCCATCTGAGGTTGCCTTACCCGGTATTGGCAGGGCCGGTAGAGCCTACATTGTGTATCTATTGAGGCTGCCTTGCCCGGTAATTTGGTAAGGCCGGTAAAACCGTTATGCTATTCCATCTGCAGGTTGCCTTACCCGGTATTGGCAAGGCCGGTAGAGCCTAAAGACTGTCCTGTCCGGTATATTGACAGGACCGGTAGAGTCTGCCTTCTGTCTGTGCTATATTCTCTATGTATATATATATGTATGTTATTGCCATCCTAAGTTATCATTTATTATTTCAATAAAATTGATTTTTTTTTACCTAAAACTTGTGTCTGAGAGTCATAATAAACCGTGACAGGACATTAGGGAAGCAGTCCCCAGGTATGGACATTAGGTAAGCAGTCCCTAGGTATGGACATTAGGGAAGCAGTCCCCAGGTATGGACATTAGGGAAGCAGTCCCTAGGTATGGACATTAGGGAAGCAGTCCCCAGGTATGGACATTAGTGAAGCAGTCCCCAGGTATGAACATTAGGGAAGCAGTTTCAAGGTATGGACATTAGGGAAGCAGTCCCCAGGTATGGACATTAGGGAACCAGTTCCTAGGTATGGACATTAGGGAAGCAGTCCCTAGGTATGGACATTAGGGAAGCAGTCCCCAGGTATGAACATTAGGGAAGCAGTCCCCAGGTATGGACATTAGGGAAGCACTTCCTAGGTATGGACATTAGGGAATCAGTTCCTAGGTATGGACATTAGGGAAGGAGTCCCCAGGTATGGACATTAGGGAAGCAGTCCCCAGGTATGAACATTAGGGAAGCAGTCCCCAGGTATGGACATTAGGGAAGCAGTTCCCAGGTAGGACATTAGGGAATCAGTTCCTAGGTATGGACATTAGGGAAGGAGTCCCCAGGTATGGACATTAGGGAAGCAGTCCCCAGGTATGGACATTAGGGAAGCAGTCCCCAGGTATGGACATTAGGGAAGCAGTCCCTAGGTATGGACATTAGGGAAGCAGTCCCCAGGTATGGACATTAGGTAAGCAGTCCCTAGGTATGGACATTAGGGAAGCAGTCCCCAGGTATGGACATTAGGGAACCAGTTCCTAGGTATGGACATTAGGGAAGCAGTCCCCAGGTATGGACATTAGGGAAGCAGTTCCCAGGTATGGACATTAGGGAAGCAGTCCCTAGGTATGGACATTAGGGAAGCAGTCCCCAGGTATGAACATTAGGGAAGCAGTCCCCAGGTATGGACATCAGGGAAGCAGTCCCTAGGTATGGACATTAGTGAAGCAGTCCCCAGGTATGGACATTAGGGAAGCAGTCCCTAGGTATGGACATTAGGGAAGCAGTCCCCAGGTATGGACATTAGGGAACCAGTTCCCAGGTATGGACATTAGGGAATCAGTTCCTAGGTATGAACATTAGGGAAGCAGTTCCTAGGTATGGACATTAGGGAAGCAGTTCCTAGGTATGGACATTAGTGAAGCAGTTCCCAGGTATGGACATTAGGGAAGCAGTCCCCAGGTATGAACATTAGGGAAGCAGTTCCCAGGTAGGACATTAGGGAATCAGTTCCTAGGTATGGACATTAGGGAAGCAGTCCGTAGGTATGGACATTAGGGAAGCATTCCCCAGGTATGGACATTAGGGAAGCAGTCCCTAGGTATGGACATTAGGGAAGCAGTCCCCAGGTATGGACATTAGGTAAGCAGTCCCTAGGTATGGACATTAGGGAAGCAGTCCCCAGGTATGGACATTAGGGAAGCAGTCCCTAGGTATGGACATTAGGGAAGCAGTCCCCAGGTATGGACATTAGTGAAGCAGTCCCCAGGTATGAACATTAGGGAAGCAGTTCCAAGGTATGGACATTAGGGAAGCAGTCCCCAGGTATGGACATTAGGGAACCAGTTCCTAGGTATGGACATTAGGGAAGCAGTCCCTAGGTATGGACATTAGGGAAGCAGTCCCCAGGTATGAACATTAGGGAAGCAGTCCCCAGGTATGGACATTAGGGAAGCACTTCCTAGGTATGGACATTAGGGAATCAGTTCCTAGGTATGGACATTAGGGAAGGAGTCCCCAGGTATGGACATTAGGGAAGCAGTCCCCAGGTATGAACATTAGGGAAGCAGTCCCCAGGTATGGACATTAGGGAAGCAGTTCCCAGGTAGGACATTAGGGAATCAGTTCCTAGGTATGGACATTAGGGAAGGAGTCCCCAGGTATGGACATTAGGGAAGCAGTCCCCAGGTATGGACATTAGGGAAGCAGTCCCCAGGTATGGACATTAGGGAAGCAGTCCCTAGGTATGGACATTAGGGAAGCAGTCCCCAGGTATGGACATTAGGTAAGCAGTCCCTAGGTATGGACATTAGGGAAGCAGTCCCCAAGTATGGACATTAGGGAACCAGTTCCTAGGTATGGACATTAGGGAAGCAGTCCCCAGGTATGGACATTAGGGAAGCAGTTCCCAGGTATGGACATTAGGGAAGCAGTCCCTAGGTATGGACATTAGGGAAGCAGTCCCCAGGTATGAACATTAGGGAAGCAGTCCCCAGGTATGGACATCAGGGAAGCAGTCCCTAGGTATGGACATTAGTGAAGCAGTCCCCAGGTATGGACATTAGGGAAGCAGTCCCTCGGTATGGACATTAGGGAAGCAGTCCCCAGGTATGGACATTAGGGAACCAGTTCCCAGGTATGGACATTAGGGAATCAGTTCCTAGGTATGAACATTAGGGAAGCAGTTCCTAGGTATGGACATTAGGGAAGCAGTTCCTAGGTATGGACATTAGTGAAGCAGTTCCCAGGTATGGACATTAGGGAAGCAGTCCCCAGGTATGGACATTAGGGTAGCAGTTCCCAGGTATGGACATTAGGGAAGCAGTTCCCAGGTATGGACATTAGGGAAGCAGTCCCTAGGTATGGACATTAGGGAAGCAGTTCCTAGGTATGGATATTAGGGAAGCAGTTCCTAGGTATGGACATTAGTGAAGCAGTTCCCAGGTATGGACATTAGGGAAGCAGTTCCCAGGTATGGACATTAGGGAAGCAGTCCCCAGGTATGAACATTAGGGAAGCAGTTCCCAGGTATGGACATCAGGGAAGCAGTCCCTAGGTATGGACATTAGGGAAGCAGTTCCTAGGTATGGACATTAGGGAAGCAGTCCCTAGGTATGGACATTAGGGAAGCAGTCCCCAGGTATGAACATTAGGGAAGCAGTCCCCAGGTATGGACATCAGGGAAGAAGTCCCTAGGTATGGACATTAGTGAAGCAGTCCCCAGGTATGGACATTAGGGAAGCAGTCCCTAGGTATGGACATTAGGGAAGCAGTCCCCAGGTATGGACATTAGGGAACCAGTTCCCAGGTATGGACATTAGGGAATCAGTTCCTAGGTATGAACATTAGGGAAGCAGTTCCTAGGTATGGACATTAGGGAAGCAGTTCCTAGGTATGGACATTAGTGAAGCAGTTCCCAGGTATGGACATTAGGGAAGCAGTTCCCAGGTATGGACATTAGGGAAGCAGTCCCCAGGTATGAACATTAGGGAAGCAGTTCCCAGGTATGGACATTAGGGAAGCAGTCCCTAGGTATGGACATTAGGGAAGCAGTTCCTAGGTATGGACATTAGGGAAGCAGTCACTAGGTATGGACATTAGGGAAGCAGTCCCTAGGTATGAACATTAGGGAAGCAGTTCCCAGGTATGGACATTAGGGAAGCAGTTCCTAGGTATGGACATTAGGGAAGCAGTTCCTAGGTATGGACATTAGGGAAGCAGTCCTCCGGTAGGACATTAGGGAAGCACTTCCTAGGTATGGACATTAGGGAATCAGTTCCTAGGTATGGACATTAGTGAAGCAGTTCCCAGGTATGGACATTAGGGAAGCAGTTCCCAGGTATGGACATTAGGGTAGCAGTTCCCAGGTATGAACATTAGGGAAGCAGTTCCCAGGTATGGACATTAGGGAAGCAGTCCCTAGGTATGGACATTAGGGAAGCAGTCACTAGGTATGGACATTAGGGAAGCAGTTCCCAGGTATGGACATTAGGGAAGCAGTTCCCAGGTATGGACATTAGGGAAGCAGTCCCTAGGTATGGACATTAGGGAAGCAGTTCCTAGGTATGTACATTAGGGAAGCAGTTCCCAGGTATGTACATTAGGGAAGCAGTTCCCAGGTATGGACATTAGGGAATCAGTTCCCAGGTATGGACATTAGGGAAGCAGTCCCCAGGTATGGACATTAGGGAAGCAGTTCCCAGGTATGGACATTAGGGAAGCAGTTCCCAGGTATGGACATTAGGGAAGCAGTCCCCAGGTATGGACATTAGGGAAGCAGTTCCCAGGTATGGACATTAGGGAAGCAGTCCCCAGGTATGAACATTAGGGAATCAGTTCCCAGGTATGGACATTAGGGAAGCAGTCCCCAGGTATGGACATTAGGGAAGCAGTTCCCAGGTATGGACATTAGGGAAGCAGTTCCCAGGTATGGACATTAGGGAAGCAGTTCCCAGGTATGGACATTAGGGAAGCAGTTCCCAGGTATGTACATTAGGGAAGCAGTTCCTAGGTATGGACATTAGGGAAGCAGTCCCTAGGTATGGACATTAGGGAAGCATTCACCAGGTATGGACATTAGGGAAGCAGTTCCCAGGTATGGACATTAGGGAAGCAGTTCCTAGGTATGGACATTAGGGAAGCAGTTCCTAGGTATGGACATTAGGGAAGCAGTTCCTAGGTCCCTGGTGACCCTGTCCACTCCTGGCCTGGTTCTGCCCACTTCTTCCCTGCTTCACTTACTTCCCTGCCCACAGTCTAATAATCCTGCCCACCTCGTTTCAGCCCTGCCCACATTACGATGCTAACCGCGCCATGTGGACAGCGCTATCCCCATCAGTCCATGGAGGCTTCGTACACAAGATGGAGTCACTGTGCAACAGACCTGCTCCTCCTTCCTCTTTATAGATATGACCCTCTGGGTGCTGTTGGGATGAGAGGGAGGTTCATGCGCATGGAGGATTAACCTACTGAGTGACAGAGAGGTGAGCAACACACTGTTACACCTCTGGCACTGAAAGTGTTTAAGGAATACTACAGCTGACATGCATGCCATCATAAAAAACAGCTTGATGTAACATCTACAGATATATATCTGTTTAAAGAAGTAATAAATCCCAATTTACATTATTACAGCCTGACAGTCCTAATGGCCCTGATGAATTTTATTCTTGTGCCTTTGTTCAAGAGATAACACCTACAGTCAGTCCTGACTGTCAGTTCCATGGAGGCGGACATGACAGTTACTGCAGTGACCACAGGACTATGCCCAATGCACATGGCAGTCTTAACCCTTTGAGTGCCAGATCGGTGTACAACATATTGCTTTGCAATTCATTGCACACCCCTGCTGTCACTCAAGGGGTTAAACTTTTAAGGACCAGTGGGGGCCACAGCTCATTGCTTCTTAATGCTTTGCATTAGGGTGACCACACATCCCAGAATGCCCTGGACTGTCCCTTATTGGGGGTCTGTGCTCCGCGGCCCGGGTCACCCACCCACGGGACAACAAAGAGTCACGGAATGGAGCAACATGCACCAGTCCAGCCAGCCAGTGAAATGTATTTGCTATATGGTCCTCATTGGCTGGCAGAGCCAGCCAATGAGGACCATATAGCAAATACATTTCATTGGTTGGCTGGACTGGTGCATGCGAGACAGCTGGGATGGAGCAGGTATGCTGGTGTTGCAAGTGAGACCTGCGGCTGAGGCTCCCGCCGGCGCTGACCATCTTTCTTAGGCTAACACAGAGTAAGAGTTCCCACTGGGAATGGCAGAATGGAAATGTGGTCACCCTACTTTGCATAGCCTATTGGCCCTTAAAGAGTTAATTAGACGCTGATTGCTTGAGTTTGTGTAAAGTAGGCTGACCAGATCTCACCTATAACCCTTTGAGTGCCAGAGTGGTACGGAAGCACTCAAAGGGTTAAGCGGGGACACACAGGAAACAGCCATTTTGCAGTACATCACTGATATCAGTGCAGTCCTGCAGTATGCATTTCTCCTATGCCTCCCTGGTTAAAGGTGAGGTTTGGTCAGCCTAATGTAAAGCTGCCCAACAACTCTGATCACAGACCTGAGATCCAGCATCCAGATGTTATCTCTTGAATAGAGTGACCAGAAATCTCCTTTAACCGGGGACACATATGAAAAATACATACTGCAGTGATGCCTTGATTTCAGTGCGTTCCTGAAATACGCCTGTTCACTATGTGTCCCCGGTTAAAGGGAAGGTCTGGTCAGCATACTCTTGAACCAAGGAGCAAGGGAAAATCTATGGGGGCCAATAGGATTTACTGGCAGGAGTAAAATTGAGTGTTATTGACAGGATGTGTTCGCTCTCCTTTAACCCAAAGCAATGTATTGCATACCACTCTGGCACTCAAAGGGTTAAAATCAGAAGGATACAAGCACCCCTGTAGGTGTAACGCTGCATATTGATGCTCTTTCTCACCAGCTTTGCACTTTGCAGTAAGTCCCTACGGCAGGAACGTATCAGCTGTGAAGATGATTGCAGGCAATACACAACACAATAAGGGCTGGTGGGTAAAGCTACAGACTGACACAACAGCTTCTATCACCTCATTAACACATTGACTGGTGACTAATTACTGACTTTACTAAACTAAACAGCAGGACCAAAGCAGAGGGTGTGAGTTACATCAGACTGGTACCAGCTGGGCACACATGTATTAAAGAAAAATGGAGCAATTTTGAACCATTCCAAAAATGTTATTTGATTAACCATTCCTCCTAAGTGTCCCTCTTTAGGAGATATTAGGGGTCCATACCCTCCAAGTATCCCTCTTTAAAAGATATTAGGGGCCCGTACCTCCCTAATGTCCCTCTTTAGGAGATATTAGGGGTCTGTACCTCCCAAGTGTCCCTTCTTTAGGAGATATTAGGGGTCTGTACCTCCCAAGTGTCCCTCTTTAGGAGATATTAGGGGTACAATACATACCTCCCTAGTGTCCCTCTTTAGGAGATATTAGGGGTCCATACTACCCATGATTTTGTCTTTGAGACACAAATCTGTCTGTCCTTCTTTCTCACAGTGGTGTCCCTGTGTTTAGGAGATCAGACTGTGTGGTGTGTATAGAAGTGTATCACCCTTGTGTCCCTGTGTTTAGGAGATCAGACTGTGTGGTGTGTATAGAAGTGTATCACCCTGGTGACCCTGTGTTTAGGAGATCAGACTGTGTGGTGTGTATAGAAGTGTATCACCCTGGTGTCCCTGTGTTTAGGAGATCAGACTGTGTGGTGTGTATAGAAGTGTATCACCCTGGTGTCCCTGTGTTTAGGAGATCAGACTGTGTGGTGTGTATAGAAGTGTATCACCCTGGTGTCCCTGTGTTTAGGAGATCAGACTGTGTGGTGTGTATATAAGTGTATCACCCCAATGTCCCTGTGTTTAGGAGATCAGACTGTGTGGTGTGTATATAGAAGTGTATCACCCTGGTGTCCCTGTGTTTAGGAGATCAGACTGTGTGGTGTATATATAAGTGTATCACCCTGGTGTCCCTGTGTTTAGGAGATCAGACTGTGTGGTGTGTATATAAGTGTATCACCCTGGTGTCCCTGTGTTTAGGAGATCAGACTGTGTGGTGTGTATATATAAGTGTATCACATTACTCCACAGCAATGAAACTCACATTAATGTCTGTATAAACATCAGTATACATGTTTATAAATTAGTCTGTGTAAATAAAATACTTTGGTCTTGTTTTAAATCAGTTATTCAGTTACACAAAGAGGTGTTAAAGGGATAGTAATACTTAAAATGTAAAAAAAAAAAAATGTTGTAGGGTTTATCCCCCTGAGTAAAACTAGAGTACTCCCACTGCTGAAAGGTGTTTCATTCAAAAGTTATTAATTTTCAAACTTGAATTTTTTAGGTTCAATATCACAGTGGCCTGAAATTGTACAGTGGCGCTGTTGCTACACCATCCTATGGAGATTTATGGTCCCAGGACCAGAGCTGTCCATAGGATCGTGTAGCAACAGCGCCACTGTAAATTTTCAGGCAACTGTGATATTACACCTAAAAAATTCAACTTTGAAAATTAATAACTTTTGAATGAAACACCTCTCAGCAGTGGGAGTACTCTAGTTTTACTCCGGGGGATAAATCCTACAACATATTTTGTTTTTACTTTTAAGTATTACTATCCCTTTAACCCCTTAGTGACAGCCGCGTTCGTACGCAGCTGTCACCTTAACGCCCGCCGAACATTTTTTTTTTTTTTTTTTCAAAGAAGTCCTGAGTCTCCGAGCGGCGTTCAGCCGCACGGAGACGCGGACTTCCGTGACTTACCAGGTACGTCCTCTGTCACTAAGTGACAGTTTCTGCGGGACGTACCTGGTAAGTCATCTGTCGTTAAGGGGTTAAAGATCACAAAATAACCTAAGAACTCTCTGTAATGCTCCGCCCACCAGCCACCCCCCCCCTAAACACGTGTCCCTCTTTGGCCATTTGAAAAGTTGGGAAATATGGATTAACCCTTTAATCTCTTAGTGACTAGCGGTCCACGGGTTCTTGTACCCATAAGGACGTCATAGACAACATTTATGTATCCTGTACGTGTGAGAAATGACTTGTACTGTCTCACCAAAAGAGAGGCTGAAAGGGGCTGCTGTCATCTTGGGGCAGATGAGAGTTGTTACCGTGTTAGCTGCAGAAATACAGGAGGCAAATATAGTTTTTGTTACCTAAGGTCTTGAAAGCTTGCATTCTAAATCTGCTTAGTTAGCCAATAAAAGGTATCAAAAACTATATTTGCCTCCCAGCTTGGGGCAGTCAGGTTTAGACTCCCCTAGTGATCACAGTGCGCCCTAAGGAGCTCTGTGATCTCAAAATTCATGATGTTCCAGGACCATCATCGGTCCTTAACGCAAGGACACTCGTGACGTACCTGACACATCGAGAGACCATAAGGGATTAAAGGGATAGTAATACTTAGAATGTAAAAATAAATATGTTGTAGGGGTTACCCTCCTGAATATAACAAGGGTACTCCCACTGCTGAAAGGTGTTTTATTCAAAAGTTATTACAGATCAAACTTGAATTTGTTAGGTGCATTATCACAATGGCCTGAAATTGTATAGTGGCGCTGTTGCTACACCATCCTGTGGAGATTTACGGTCAACTGACCAGAGCTGTCTATAGGATGGCGTAGTAACAGCGCCACTGTACAGTTTCAGGCCACTGTGATATTGCACCTAACAAATTCAAGTTTGATTTGTAATAACTTTTGAATAAAACACCTTTCTGCAGTGGGAGTTCCCTTGTTTTACTCAGGGAATAAATGCTACAATATATATATATATATATATTTACATATTAAGCATTACTATCCCTTTAAGGAAAAAAAAAGTATGTATTTTAAAGGGGAACATTCACCTCTTAAAAAGTTTTTACCGTATGTTTAGTTATTAAAGTAGTATTAGGAAACTTTTTTTTTTTTTGTTTGTTTGTTTGTTTTTTTAATACTTTATATTTAATCTTCAAGCTGTGCACTTCCACATAATGCGGCACGCTGTATCTTCAGCACAGCTCTTCATGACTTCCCCGTGCTACGTAATTCTCCTCCCATGCTTCTCTTCGTACTTATGTGCATCACGTCTATCATTACAGCAAGCTCTGGTTATCATTATGCCGAGGTTGCGACCACACTATAATGAGAACAGGAGTATAATGATAACTGGAGCTTGCTGTAACGATAGAAGAGATTCACTCCACACTGAAGGGAAGCGTGAACGCGCTCCCTGGGGCAGCTGGGAGGGAGGTGGGAGGATAATTAAGTGGCACGGGGAAGTCGTGAAGAGCTGTGCCGAAGATTCAGAGTGCTGCATTATGTGGAAGTGTACAGCTTGAAGATTAAATATCTGTAAAGGGATAGTAATACTTCGTTTTATCTTTATTTTATTTTGTAGGCTTTAAAAAAACATGAAGAACAAAGTTTCCGCGGACCGGCCGTGGCTCTACAGCGGAGCCGAGATTGCGAGATATAAGAAGAACTACTTCATTTGAACAGTCTACAAAGTGTACCTGGTTTGCAAGCACACTTTTTAGACCCTTCCAATGAAATAGTTATTTTTATATCTTGCAATCTTGGCTCTGCTGTAGAGCCATGGCCGGTCCGCGGACCGGATTCCAAATCTGACAGCTAGATGGCAGACTTGACCGTTTTGATCAGTGAGGGGAAACTTTGCTTGTGAATATCTCTCAAACCATAAAGGTTTGAAAGATAAGACTTATATCGTTCTTCATGTTTTTTTAATGCCTACAATATAAAATAAAGATAAAATGAAGTATTACTATCCCTCTAAAAGTATGTAAATTTAAAAATAAAACAAAAAAAAAACATGTTTCCTAATACTACTTTAGTAACTAAATGTATGGTAAAAACTTTTTAAGAGGTGAATGTTCCCCTTTAAGAGCATTATATATATAAAGAGAAGAATATAGCAAATGTGAGGTGAAACAACTGCACCATAGTGTCACCCCTCCCCCCGCCATATTCCCAAAATTTCAAGACATGGAAAAATTGCGCTCTCAAAAATCACAAATTTAAGCTATAATAATTTGTGAATAAGACGGCGTGTCCTTGTTTTACTCAGCAGGGTAAACTGTGCAGTATGTTGTTTTTCCATAATATGCAATGCTTCCTGTTAACCCCTTAATGACCCCCTGATCCAGTGTGTGGGTGTCCGTTAAAGACCACAGAGCATTTTTGTTATTTTTTTGGCTTAATGGATTCCAGGGAAAGTGAACGGCGTGCAGTGGCGACCCCAGAATTCCATGACTTGCCAGGACTGTCACCGGTCCTTCAATGCAGGAACCGGCATGAAGGTCCTGATACGTCAGGAGTCGTTAATGGGGTTATCACAGGAAAAACACAACATTTCTACGTGCAACAAAATAGTTACCGCAAAGAGTCCTAAAACTCTAAACTGGCTCAGATATGAAACACAATAATACACAGTCTATGATGTGTTGTTACAGCAGCAATGTCAAACCCAGACATAGCTGAGGGCCACATATACAACAATTCCCTCTAATGTGGACCATGTATACTACACTTACCCCTAAGAAAGCCGTATACGCAACTATTACCCCAAGGAGAGCCGTATATGCATCAATTCCATCGAAGAAGGGCCGTATACGCAACAGTTCCCACAAGGAGGGCCGTATACGCATCAATTCCATCTAAAGAGATTTGTATATGTAACAATTCCCCCAAGGAGTGCCGTATATGCATCAGTTCCATCTAAGGAGACCTGTATACGCATCAGTTAGCCCAAAGAGTGCCGTATATGCATCAGTTCCATCTAAGGAGGGCCGTATACACAACAATTCCCCCTAAGGAGAGTCATATACACAACAGTTCCCTCTAATGTTTACCGTGTATGCCACACTTACCCGTAAGGAGACCGTAAATGTAACAATTACCCCCTAAGTAGGGCCATATACACAACAATTCCATCTAAGGAGGGTCATAATAACCACAATTTCCCCAAAGGAGGGCCGTATACACACCTATTTCCTTTAAGGAGGGCCATATACTCACCAATTCCCTCTAAGGAGGGCAGTATACATAACAATTCCCTCTAAGGTGGGTCGTATACACAACAGTTCCCTCTAAGGAGGGCCATATACACACCTATTCCCTCTAAGGAGGACCATATACTCAACAATTTACCCTTAGGAGGGTCATATACTCACCAATTCCCTCTAAGGGGAGTTGTATACACATCAGTTCCCTCTAAGGAGTGTTGTATACACATCAGTTCCCTCTAAGGAGAGTGGTATACACATCAGTTCCCTCTAAGGAGAGTTGTATACACATCAGTTCCCTCTAAGGAGCGTTGTATACACAACAGTTCCCTTGAAGGAGATCCCCGTACTAATCAATTTCTTCTAAGGAAGACTGCATACTCAACAATTACATCCAAGAAAAACCTCCAAGAAAGAATGCAATGAACACCAACTGAGAACGAACAAAATAAAGTGTTTTGCTCTGAGGAATAGTGGATCCTCAGTGGGGCTCAGTTCACTTTTGCTGCTCCCGTGTGTCATTGTAGGGAGGACATTTCCATTTCTCCATCAGACTGGTCCTGCCCACCGACAGTCCACCTCCGAAACGTCATGCAAATCCTCTCTGCACGAGAGAAACAGTACAACCACAGATGTACGTTTTGACCTGTGTGGGTCTCGTCAGTAGGATGCAGGTGATTCCCTCTAGACACATGCCTGGGATACCCTTCCAACTTAGGGAGACACACAATGAATGTGACGAACACTCACTGAGAACGAACAAAATAAAGTATCCCAGGTATGGGCCCTTGCTCTCCATGTGCCTAGAGGGAATCGGCTGCACCCCACTGACCAGACCCACATAGGCCAAAACATAAATCTGTGTTTGTGTTGTTTCTCTGGGGTGCAGAGGACATTTCGTACATGGACTGTAGTAGTAATATTGCTGGAGAAGTAATCTAAGAACATAGACATTGGAGAAGTGATATCACTGGAGAAGTAATCTAAGAACACAGACATTGGAGAAGTAATATCACTGGAGATGTAATCTAAAAATATATACATTGGAGAAGTGATATCACTGGAGAAGTAATCTAAGAATATGTACATTGGAGAAGTTATATCACTGGAGAAGTAATGTAAGAACATAGAGATTGGAGACGTGATATCACTGGAGAACTAATGTAAGAACATAGACATTGGAGACGTGATATCACTGGAGAAGTAATGTAAGAACATAGACATTGGAGAAGTAATATCACTGGAGATGTAATCTAAGAATATATACATTGGAGAAGTAATATCACTGGAGATGTAATCTAAAATATATACATTGGAGAAGTGATATCACTGGAGAAGTAATCTAAGAATATGTACACTGGAGAAGTTATATCACTGGAGATGTAATCTAAGAACATAGACATTGGAGCAGTGATATCACTGGAGAAGTAATCTAAGAACATAGACATTGGAGAAGGGATATCATTGGAGATGTAATCTATGAACATAGACATTGGAGAAGTAATATCACTGGAGATGTAAACTAAGAATATATACATTGGAGAAGTAATATCACCGGAGATGTAATCTAAGAACATAGACATTGGAGAAGTGATATCACTGGAGAAATTATCTCCGCTTTATCAACTCTTCATCACATCTTAGTGTATAACCTCAATCATATTTATCTTTTTTAACTTCTTGGAGATGTGAGAGATGCTTCAATGCTTCGCAATGCTTCGATGAAGTCTCTTGCAGCCAAATGTTAAATTGTAGTGGACACATTTAAGTCAACAATCCAGTTTTATGTGGACATGGAGATTTCCTCCCTGCAATGGCACATGGGAGCGAAAAACATGAGCTGAGCACCACTGAGGTCCACTGTGCTTTAAAGGTGTAGTAATGTCTCTTTAAAATGAGTTGCCTGCTTCTCCTGTATATTAAAAGGAACTGATTGCACTATGTCTAAGCGCTTAATTCTTTGTAGTTCAAAAGTTATGAAGCACTGAAGATCCGCCGCCCGCCCCTTTCTGGCCGCCTCCCACGGAATCTGAGATCAGGTCGTGCGACTCGACGGCTGCAGCGAGGGACAATCTTCAGTAAGTGTAAGGGAAATCCTGCCCCTTGACAAAGGAGGGTAGGATTTCCCTTTGCGTACTGAAGATTGTCCCTCACTGCAGCCGTCCTATCCAGCCTGCATCTTCTGAGAGACGTGGGGAGAAGGGGCGGGAGGTGGATCTTCAGTGCTTCCTAACTTTTGAACTACAAAGATGTAAGCGCTTAGACATAGTGCAACCTGTTCCTTTTAATATACAGACGACTCGGGCAACTAATTTTAAATAGACATTACTATCACTTTAAAACAAAATGCTTTATTTTGGTCTCTCTCAGTGGATGCTCCTCACATTCTTTTTTGGGGGTCCACCTAAGAAAGCTTGAGTACTCAACATTTCCCTCTAAGGAAGGCCGTACAATCCATAATTCCCTCTAAGGGCCCCAGGGCCTCATGTTTGACATGACCAAGTTATAGCGTTCTAAACAAATAATAAATGCTAATTTATATTTAACTCCTTACATTCTAATGAGGTCTCTCTCGTTGGAGTCCTCTCTATCCTCCAAGAGATTAACCCTTTGAGTGCCAGGGGGTATGCAACGCATTGCAAAGCAATGCATTGCTTACCCCCTGGAACTCTAAGGGTTAACAAAGCCCTTGAATGCCAGAATTCCACAGTACAGGAATACGTTTAAGACCTCTTTGGTGCTTACTGGGTTAACATAAAAACCTCAATTAATGTAACATGTTGATTCCACAACCTACTTTCCAAACACTTTGAATTATGAGCCATTTTTCAGTTTATTGCAGTCCAGTCTGGCGCTGGAGGTAATTAATTGTCCTGATGATGGACGGGAATCAGAACAAGCAGAGAGCGGCGGAGGCTGGAATTCCTGGGGTAGAGGGAGACTCTTTCATCCTCAGTACGTGATACAATGTTCCCTGAAATTCTCCCTCTACCCTACAGCAACTATTTGAGCTGCAGGACTTGAGGACTACAACTCCCATCAGCCCCAACTACCCAATGGCTGGAGGTCCAGCATTTGACTACCCCACAGTCTGGAGCACAGCAGTTTTACCAGTCACCCACTAGAAATATTATATGCCAACTAGTCTCAGTTGTATAACTATAGGGGAACAGGGGATCGCATCTGCGACCAGGCCAGTCATTCCAGGGGGCTGGCTGCCCCCTACTAACCCCTACCCAGTGCCCACAACATGCTGAGGTCTGTGCCTTCTTCTACACAGACCTCTAGCAGTTGAGAGCCCTCTTTGGCTCTTTAGTAATGCAGAACGCTGGGAGATGACATCATCTCCATGACATCATCACCCAGCACTCCACATTGCTGAAAAGAAGACCGCATGGGAGCTCCAGCTTCTGAGATCTGTGCAGAAGGAGGCGGCACAGACCTCTCCTGTCACAACGCTGGACCACCAAGTAGAACAGTGGTTCTCAACTCCTGTCCTCAGGACCCACTAACAGGCCAGAACTTAGGGATTTCTCTGCTAGAGCACAGGTGTGGTGATCAGAGGCTCATTCACATTGATTAACTCACCTGCGCTCTAACAAGGAAATCATGTGATCAGAGGCTCATTCACACTGATTAATTCACCTGTGCACTAACAAGGAAATCATGTGATCAGAGGCTCATTCACACTGATTAATTCACCTGTGCACTAACAAGGAAATCATGTGATCAGAGGCTCATTCACACTGATTAACTCACCTGTGTTCTAACAAGGAAATCATGTGATCAGAGGCTCATTCACATTGATTAACTCACCTGTGCTCTAACAAGGAGATCATGTGATCAGAGGCTCATTCATATTGATTAACTCACCTGTGTTCTAACAAGGAAATCATATGATCAGAGGCTCATTCACATTGATTAACTCACCTGTGCACTAACAAGGAAATCATGTGATCAGAGGCTCATTCACATTGATTAACTCACCTGTGCTCTAACAAGGAGATAATGTGATCAGAGGCTCATTCATATTGATTAACTCACCTGTGTTCTAACAAGGAAATCATCAAATCCTGACCTGTTAGTGGGTCCTGAGGACAGGAGTTGGGAATCACTGAAGTAGCAGATGGACACGGGGGTGGCAATGTGGGGGGAATGTGGAGATGGGGGGCAATGTGGACATAATGGGGGGGCAATGTAGAGATGATGAGGGGGAAATGTGGAGACTGGGAGCATTGTGGAGGTGTCCAGTGGAGATGGCCAATGGGGGGCCATGTGGTCGGGGGGGCCCATGGCAACTTTTGTTCCAGGGCCCAGTGGCTTCTAGTTATGCCTCTGAGGTACCCCTAATCAAGGCACCCCCCCAGATCCACATATAGACATACACCTACCCCTCACATGATAAATATTACATGGGTGTTCCTGCGGAGTGAAACAAGGATACTCATATTCCCAATGCTGCTAAATGTTTCATTCAAAAGTTATTTCAGATCTAACTAAATTTTTTTTTTTTTTTTTTTAATCGACAGCTCCAACTAGTGTCTAAAAGCCAATTCCATTTAGAATGAGATCTTTGGGAGTGATCTAGATACAAAGTACTACAGCTTTGCATTATAGACACAGCACCGATCGTAAACCAGAGTAGAAAATTGCTTTTAGTATAAAAAAATATATTAAAAAACATAAAAATTAAAAAATCTTCCAGCAGTGACAGTACCCCTGTGTTATTCAACAGCAAAAGCCCCATAAAATATCTATCTATATCTATCTATCTATATATATTTTTTTTTTCTTCTAATCTTAACCCTTTCAGTGGCAGAGGGGTCCTTTGAGCATGAAATTCTAATGGCCACTACACATCAAATCTTTCTGGATGGATTCTCCAAAATTGACCTTTAATAAGGACTGGACATCAGGTCCATGAGGAGATTGATTCCAGGACCCCAAACTGTCCTCACTAAAGGCTTCCTAAAGAAACATGACTCATGAGATTGTTGTTCATGTTTTCTGTATTTCATTTAACCCTTTGGGTGCCAGAGGGGTAGACAATGCATACCGAAACAATGCATTGTCTACCCCTCTGGCACTCAAAGGGTTAATATAGCTGCTTTCTTAGTTTGCGATGATTTCCCTTTAAGAAAGGAATGTTCCCTAGTGTAACCTAGAATGACACGCAAATGGTATCCAGACCAATGTGGCTGCTTCTTAATTTCCTGTTTTCCTAATGGACATAAACGTGTTTCCCATCACTATGCAGAACGTGAAGTGAACAGCTTTGTACTATGTTCATCATTTCGTGAAATATATAATAAAAACCCTGGTCAGGAACCTAAACAGGTGTGTTTTTGAGTAATTCATCTATACCGCAGTGGAGAAATGATCATTGCCATTGATTTAAATGTAGCTTTTTTCACCCCTTGAATGATAGAGAAGTAGAGAATTCTCCAGCGTTTTGCTTTGCAATCAGAGGCGTAACTAGAAGCCGCGGGGCCCTGGTGCAAGAATTGCCACGGGCCCCCCTCCGACCACATTGGCCCCCCTCAACCACATTGGCCACCTCCACATTGCCCCTTCCACAATGCCCCTCATTCTCCACATTGCCCCTCATTCTCCACATTTCCCCTCATTTTCCGCAATGCCCCTTCCACATTGCCCCTCAATCTCCACAATGCCCCTTCCACAATGCCCCTCATTCTCCACATTGCCCCCCAATCTCCACAATGCCCCCATCGCCACATTGCCCCTACTGACCCCCCCGTCCTCCTACCTTGAGTCCCTGGTGGTCTAGCGGTGTGTGACATGCCGAATGAGGAACAGACCTCTGACTGGTTGGTACGCAAGCTCCCGCGCGGTCCTTAGTAATGCAGAGCGCTGGGAGATTATGTCATCTCCCAGCACTCTGCGTTACTAGAGCGCCGCCCGCCAGGACATCAGCTGTGCCGCGGGCGCATGGCGAGGGGGTCGCAGGGGGCGGCCGGGCCCCTGAGAGTGACGGCCTGGTCGCAGGTGCGACCCCTGAGACCCCTATTGTTACGCCACTGTTTGCAATGCACTGGAGACCTGTCTAACATTCAAGTGTTTAAAGTGATAGTAATGTTTCACGATAAAAGCATCTCCAATTAATCTTCATAGTATTTGGGCCATGAAGAGTGTTATTTCAATTTTGTCAGAGTTGTAGTACAAGAGTAATTGAATGATAAAGTATCCTCCTCCCGTCCCTTTTACCTAGTGTAAGCCACCTCCCCTCAGATGTGGAATCTGGTCACATGACCGGACAGATCACAGCAAGGGACAATCTTCTTACTGTGATCATAAGGAAAACCCTTCCACCCTTGACAGGTTTCTCAGGTTTTCCCTTATGATCACTGAAGATTGTCCCTCTCTGCGATCCATCCGGACAGTCTTGTTGCTCTGAGGTGAGCAGTGTTACATCAGTAGATGGGGAAGGAGGGGGATACTTTATCATTCAATTACTCTTGCACTACAACTCTGACAGTATTGAACTAACACTCTCCATGGCCCAAATACTATGAAGATTAATTGGAGCTGCTTTTATTGTGAAACATTACTGCCTATTTAAAGCAATAGAAATTGTGAGATTTTATTTTCCTTTAACTCTCTCCCCTATGGTGAACTTGGTTTGTTCCAGAATTCATTCCTCTTTAGTCTCCTGAATACAGCTCTGGGTTTTTAACCCTTGTGGTGCCAGAAAGGTATCCAACGCATTGCAGCAAAATGTGTTGGATACCTTGCTGGTACTTAAAGGGTTATCCACTTGATTTAGATTGTTGACTTAAATGTGTCCACTACAATGTAACATTTGGCTGCAAGAAACTTCATCAAAGCATTGAAGCATCTCTAACATCCAAGGAGTTAAAAAAAAAATAAATATGATTGGGGTTATACACTAAGATGTGATAAAGAGTTGATAAAGTGGAGATAATTTCTCCAGTGATATCACTTCTCCAATGTCTTTGTTCTTACATTACTTCTCCAGTGATATCACGTCTCCAATGTCTATGTTCTTACATTAGTTCTCCAGTGATATCATTTCTTCAATGTCTATGTTCTTACATTACTTCTCCAGTGATATCACGTCTCCAATGTCTATGTTCTTACATTACTTCTCCAGTGATATCACGTCTCCAATGTCTATGTTCTTACATTACTTCTCCAGTGATATCACTTCTCCAATGTCTATGTTCTTACATTAGTTCTCCAGTAATATCACGTCTCCAATGTCTATGTTATTAGATTACTTCTCCAGTGATATCACGTCTCCTATGTCTATGTTCTTACATTACTTCTCCAGTGATATCATTTCTCCAATGTCTATGTTCTTACATTACTTCTCCAGTGATATCACGTCTCCAATGTTTATGTTCTTACATTACTTCTCCAGTGATATCACTTCTCCAATGTCTATGTTCTTAGATTACTTCTCCAGTGATATCACTTCTCCAATGTCTATGTTCTTACAATACTTCTCCAGTGATATCACGTCTCCAATGTCTATGTTCTTACATTAGTTCTCCAGTGATATCACGTCTCCAATGTCTATGTTCTTACATTACTTCTCCAGTGATATCACTTCTCCAATGTCTATGTTCTTACATTACTTCTCCAGTGATATCACGTCTCCAATGTCTATGTTCTTACATTAGTTCTCCAGTGATATCACGTCTCCAATGTCTATGTTCTTAGATTACTTCTCCAGTGATATCACGTCTCCAGTGTCTATGTTCTTACATTACTTCTCCAGTGATATCACGTCTCCAATGTCTATGTTCTTACATTACTTCTCCAGTGATATCACTTCTCCAATGTCTATGTTCTTACATTAGTTCTCCAGTGATATCACGTCTCCAATGTCTATGTTATTAGATTACTTCTCCAGTGATATCACGTCTCCTATGTCTATGTTCTTAGATTACTTCTCCAGTGATATCACTTCTCCAATGTCTATGTTCTTAGATTACTTCTCCAGTGATATCACTTCTCCAATGTCTATGTTCTTACAATACTTCTCCAGTGATATCACGTTTCCAATGTCTATGTTCTTACATTAGTTCTCCAGTGATATCACGTCTCCAATGTCTATGTTCTTACATTACTTCTCCAGTGATATCACTTCTCCAATGTCTATGTTCTTACATTATTTCTCCAGTGATATCACGTCTCCAATGTCTATGTTCTTACATTAGTTCTCCAGTGATATCACGTCTCCAATGTCTATGTTCTTACATTACTTCTCCAGTGATATCACGTCTCCAATGTCTATGTTCTTACATTACTTCTCCAGTGATATCACTTCTCCAATGTCTATGTTCTTACATTAGTTCTCCAGTGATATCACGTCTCCAATGTCTATGTTATTAGATTACTTCTCCAGTGATATCACGTCTCCTATGTCTATGTTCTTACATTACTTCTCCAGTGATATCACGTCTCCAATGTCTATGTTCTTAGATTACTTCTCCAGTGATATCATGTCTCCAATGTCTATGTTCTTACATTAGTTCTCCAGTGATATCACGTCTCCAATGTCTATGTTCTTAGATTACTTCTCCAGTGATATCACTTCTCCAATATCTATGTTCTTACATTACTTCTCCAGTGATATCACTTCTCCAATGTCTATGTTCTTACATTAGTTCTCCAGTGATATCACGTCTCCAATCTCTATGTTCTTACATTAGTTCTCCAGTGATATCACGTCTCCAATGTCTATGTTCTTAGATTACTTCTCCAGTGATATCACATCTCCAATGTCTATGTTCTTACATTACTTCTCCAGTGATATCACGTCTCCAGTGTCTATGTTCTTACATTACTTCTCCAGTGATATCATGTCTCCAATGTCTATGTTCTTCTGTGGATCAACAAGACAAGACAAAAACATCCAACCACCCTAATGATGAGTCCAACATCCATGGCAGTAAAATGAATTGGTTTATTGCAACCGAGACAGTAAATCGTGTCTGTCTGAATGTTGTCATAAGCCAACTGATTTTACTCCCACATATGTTGGCCAGTTCATCAGGGTGGTTGGATGTTTTTTGTCTCGTTGGTTCGGACTGGCATTCCTGCCCACTGGCACTGGAGACTAGTGATGAGCGAGCATGCTCGGCCGAAGCTCGGTTCGGCTCGAGCATCGCTCTGCTCGGCACATGGCGGTACTCGTACGTGTACCGCATGTGCTCGCCCGCCATGTTCGGGTCTCCTCCCCGCACGTTTCACGGCTGCTGCGCAGCCAATAAACGTGCGGGGAGGCTCTGACATCAGTGTAATGCCAGCAGCCATGTTGGCTGCTGGCATTACACTGATTGGCTGGCCAGAACCCGTGATCGGGTGCTGTATAGCACCTGACCAGCGAGTTCGGCTCAGTCTTAACCAGGGAGAGATGAGGATAGGAAGGGAAAGTCAGTGTAGGGAGAAGAAAAGTGTTTTTGAACTCTTTAAAGACCCAAAAGTCCTTTTTAGGACTGTTGTGTGTGGGGGCAGCAGTTATATTTTGTTTGGGGGGGCACAAATTTAAAAAATAAACGTCACATATTCCGTTCACTGTGCCTCGCCGCAGATTAGCAGCACATTCTGTTTAGTGTGCAAAGTTGCAGATTAGCAGCACATTCTGTTTAGTGTGCAAAGTTTAAAAAATAAACGTCACATATTCCGTTCACTGTGCCTAGCCGCAGATTAGCAGCACATTCTGTTTAGTGTGCAAAGTTGCAGATTAGCAGCACATTCTGTTTAGTGTGCAAAGTTGCAGATTAGCAGCACATTCTGTTTAGTGTGCAAAGTTTAAAAAATAAACGTCACATATTCCGTTCACTGTGCCTAGCCGCAGATTAGCAGCACATTCTGTTTAGTGTGCAAAGTTGCAGATTAGCAGCACATTCTGTTTAGTGTGCAAAGTTGCAGATTAGCAGCACATTCTGTTTAGTGTGCAAAGTTTAAAAAATAAACGTCACATATTCCGTTCACTGTGCCTAGCCGCAGATTAGCAGCACATTCTGTTTAGTGTGCAAAGTTGCAGATTAGCAGCACATTCTGTTTAGTGTGCAAAGTTTAAAAAATAAACGTCACATATTCCGTTCACTGTGCCTAACCGCAGATTAGCAGCACATTCTGTTTAGTGTGCAAAGTTGCAGATTAGCAGCACATTCTGTTTAGTGTGCAAAGTTTAAAAAATAAACGTCACATATTCCGTTCACTGTGCCTAGCCGCAGATTAGCAGCACATATTCCGTGTAATATGAAGAAGGCGGGTAAAAAGGGACGGGGAAGTGGACGTGATCCTGATAGTTCAGGGCGCGGGTCAGGACGCATAGAAACTGTGCCTGGTGCCAGAGCACAAGAAAGAAAGACATCCACCATACCTAGCTTCATGTCTCAGTTTACAGGGCGTCGCAGGACATCACTCTCGAGGTCAGACCACTGCGAACAGGTGGTCGGTTGGATTTCAGCTGATACTGCTTCCAGTCGGTTAAGCACCACCCTGTCTTCCACCAAGTCCACTCTCAGTAGCCAAGAGTCTGGTCAACACAATCCTCACCCTGATCATCCTTCCTCCCACCATAGAGGGTCTGGCCAAAGAAGTGATCCCACACTGGGATATAGTGAGGAGCTCGTCTCATCACCAATCCTTCATTTGAACCTCTCTCCAAGCACGCTTGCAGAGGAACATGAGATCTTGTGCCCTGATTCACAACCTCTAGAGGGTACCCAATCACAAGAAGATGACAGAGGGGAACGGCATTTAAGGTCAAAGGAAGTGGATGATGATGATGATGAGACACAGTTGCCATCAAATCAACCACTATTACTGTCTCAAGACCTTGATGAGGAGGATGATACACAGTTGTCAATGACTGAGTATGTGGTGGGATCAAGAAATGAGGAGGATGATCAGAGTGAGGAAGTGGAGGAGGACTTGGTGGACGATGAGGTGACTGACCCCACCTGGGAAGGTGGAGAGCCGAGCGATGACAGCAGTCCTGAGGGTGAGCCATCTGCAGCACCGCAACAGGCTGGAAGAGGCAGTGGTGTGGCTAAAGAAAGAAGGTGGACCGCACCAAACCGGCCCGCAAATGTTCCACGGAGCACCCCCTTGCGTAAATCTCCCTTGCCAAGGGCTAGGTGTTCCGCGGTATGGCGTTTTTTTAAGGAAAGTGCGGACGACAAAAGAATTGTAGTTTGCAACCTGTGCCACACCAGAATGAGCCGAGGCATGAACACTAGCAACCTCACCACCACCAGCATGATCCGACACATGGCATCCAAGCACCGTAATAAGTGGGAGGAACGCCCTGATCGCCAATCTGTGTCTGCAGGCCACACCACTGCCTCCTCTTCCCCTGTTTTCGGTGCCGGCCAATCGCCTGTCGAAGGCGCAGCCCCGCATACCTCCCGCCCTGCACCTGTACCATCTGAAGCACCATCAGCGACCACATCCACTTCCCTGTCCCAGCGCAGCGTCCAAATGTCGTTACCCCAGGCATTTGAGCGCAAGCGAAAATACCCAGCCACCCACCCACAGGCCATAGCACTAACCTCACACCTTTCCAAATTACTGGCCATCGAAATGCTGCCATTTAGGCTTGTGGAGACTGAGTCCTTCCGCAGCCTGATGGCAGCAGCTGTCCCTCGGTACGCAGTCCCCAGCCGCCACTACTTTTCCCGGTGTGCCGTCCCCGCCTTACACCACCATGTGTCCCGTAACATCACCCGTGCCCTGACCAACGCAGTTACTGGGAAGGTCCACTTAACGACTGACACATGGACAAGTGCTTGTGGCCAGGGACGCTACATTTCCCTGACGGCACACTGGGTGAATGTCGTGGAGGCTGGGAGCGACTCGGACCCTGGGATGGCACAGGTGCTACCCACGCCGAGGATTGCGGGCCCTACCTCCATCAGGGTTTCCGCCAGCACCTACGTTATTGGCTCCTCCTCCTCCTCCTCCGTTTCCACCTCCGAATTCTCTGCGCGCAGCGCCACTCACCCATCAGCCGGTAGCTGGAAGCAGTGTAGCACTGCAGTGGGGAAGCGTCAACAGGCCGTGCTGAAGCTGATCTGCCTTGGGGACAAACAGCACACGGCCTCAGAGCTGTTGCAGGGGATTAGTCACCAGACCGAGCAGTGGCTCTCGCCACTCAACCTGCAACCAGGCATGGTTGTGTGTGATAATGGGCGTAACTTGGTGGCGGCTTTGGAGCTCGGCAAGCTCACACACGTACCATGCCTAGCGCATGTATTTAATTTAGTGGTTCAGCGATTTCTAAAAACCTACCCCAATTTGCATGATCTCTTGACCAAGGTGCGCCGTGTGTGTGCACATTTCCGTAAGTCATCAACAGCTTCAGCCGGCCTGTTGAAGCTGCAGCAACGCTTACAATTGCCAGCTCACCGGCTGCTGTGTGACGTGAGCACGCGCTGGAACTCCACCTTCCACATGTTGGCCCGGCTTTGTGAGCAGCAGAGGGCAGTAGTGGAGTACCAGCTGTTACACGGTCGTCGCCTCTCCGTTCAACTTCCTGTAATCAGAAGTGAGGAGTGGGAATGGATGTCAGACCTCTGCGAGGTTTTACGCAATTTTGAGGAATCGACACAGATGGTGAGCGGCGATAACGCTATTATCAGTGTAACCATCCCACTTCTGTGTCTACTGAAACGCTCGCTGCTCACAATTAAAACCGACGCTTTGCATGTGGAAGAGGTGGAAATGGGGGAGGAAGAGCTTACACAAGGTGATAGCCAGAGCACCCTCACTTCGTCTTCTCAGCGACAATTGGAGGAGGCGGAGGAGGAGGAGGAGGAAGACACGGTTGCCTCCGCTACAGAGGGTAGCCATGGAACTTTAGTTCCATCTCTTCAGCGTGGGTGGGCAGAAGAGGAGGAAGAGGATGAGGAGATTGAGAGTCATCCTCCTGGTGAGGACAGCGAAATCTTGCCTGTTGGTACTCTGGCACACATGGCTGACTTTATGTTAGGCTGCCTTTCCCGTGACCCACGCGTTATACGCATTTTAGACAACACGGATTACTGGGTGTTCACCCTTCTGGACCCCCGCTACAAAGAGAATTTCTCATCTCATATTCCTCCGGTGGAGAGGACAAGCAAAATGGTGCAATACCAGAAGGTTCTTGTTGAAAAATTGCTCCAAAATTTTCCATCTGACAACGCTGGCGGCAGAGTACGTGCTACCTTGGCCAACCGAGAAGGGGAGAAAAGGGGAGCACACAGCAGTTCCGACAAAGGCAGGGCAACACTCTCCAAGGCGTGGGACACCTTCATGACACCCCGCCAGCACCCTCACCCTGATGCGCAGCCTAGTGTCACAAGGAGGGAAAAGTTTTGGAAGATGGTGAAGGAGTACGTAGCAGACCGTGTCAGCGTCCTCAATGATCCCTCTGTGCCTTACAACTACTGGGTGTCCAAGCTGGACACGTGGTATGAACTGGCACTCTATGCCTTGGAGGTGCTGGCCTGCCCTGCCGCCAGCGTTCTGTCTGAGCGGGTATTTAGTGCTGCTGGTGGCATCATAACAGATAAGCGTATCCGCCTTTCCACCGAAAATGCTGATAGGTTGACACTTATAAAAATGAACAAGGCCTGGATTTCCCCTGACTTCTCCACTCCACTGGAGGAAAGCCCCGGGGGAACATAAAGTCACTTTAGATATGTTATTTACAATGATGGGAATACTCTGTATTCCCATTCACCCCTTCCACCCAAAAAACGGGTATATGGTTGACTCTTAATCTTCTCATCGTCCTCCTCCTCTTCCATATGCCCTCTGATACAATTTTTATATAGGGCCAGCTCACCAGCGGGCCCTGTGATACAATTTTTATATAGGGCCAGCTCACCAGCGGACCCTGTGATATAATTTTTATATAGGGCCAGCTCACCAGCGGGCCCTGTTTGACAATTTTTGTATAGGTCAGCTCACCAGTGGGCCTTCTCATATAATGTTTTATTGGGTCAGCTCTCTAGCGGGCCCTCTCATATAATGTTTTATTGGGTCAGCTCTCTAGCGGGCCCTCTCATATAATGTTTTATAGCGTCAGCTCACTAGCGGGCCTTCGCATATAATGTTTAGGATGGTCAGCTCCGCAGCAGACCCTCACCCATAATGTTTTAGATGGTCGGCTCAGCAGCAGGCCCTCATTCCTAATGTTTTAGATGGTCAGCTTAGCGGCATGCCCTCGCCCCTAATGTTTTAGAGGGTCACCAGCAGGCCATTAATCCTAATTTTTCAAGGGTGTGTATGATGCCCTCCTTTATGTGTAATAAAGGGTGTATTGGAGTGACATTTCAGTCTAATTTTTGGCAGCCCTTTCACTTAGTGCATAGGCTTTATGAGTGTTGGACCACTACCTGAACTATTGTACCACAATGTGAATGAGGCCCTCCATTTTGTGATATACAGGTTGTATCGGAGTGCCTCAGGTCCTCCCATTGAATTAAATAGGGCTGGGGTGTTCGACAGAGCAGAAGGTAGTTCTTGGCTTCATCCACTAAGTCACTTCGTCACTTTTACTGAATGGATCAGACCCCACTGTTCCGACTATAAATTTTGGACTTAACAAGGGCAAACGGACATGTTGTAAAACCTGTGGTAGCTGCGGCCTCCGTTCCTGAATGCTGTACCTTACCCGGGCCATAACCACGTTGAACACCTGCTTTACGCTGCGCACGTTTCCCTCTTAATCATGGCCCCAGTTCCGAAAAATCGATTACATTTTTTGCAGATTTTGCAGATGATATACAAGTAAATATACAGCAAATACTGTTTGGTAACAATTTTTCGCCTAAAATCGTTTTTATCTTCCTTTTTGTGTGTTTTACGGTCAGTCTGTAAAAATGGCGTACTACGGGCGAAACATCGTTCCCAGCAGCGACGTTGGAGTCCAAGATGCATCCAGACATCCTCCCTATGCTGTCCCTGAACCATTTCTGTGATGTTTCCATCATTTTCTGCCCTTTTCCTATGGACCAGGCACCCTCCCCTCATCAGAGCAGGGGGTGCCTGGTGTAATGCTCGAGTCCTCCCATTGACTTCAATGGGGCTCGGGTGCTCGGCCGAGCACTCGAGCCTCCGGGGGCGCTCGGTCAGAGCACCCGAACACCCGAGCATTGGGGTGCTCGATCATCACTAATCCATACTAGTATTATCCAGAATAAGTCAGGCGTTATTGAGAAATCCAACTTGTTCCCAGACACATAGGCAGGCTTCTTGCTGTAGAAGCATCTGTGTGCCTGCGCCATCAGCCATGTCCTGTATCTTAAAGGGATAGTAATACTTTATGATTACTATCCCCCATAATGTAGATATTTGTAAAATAATGTAATAGCCCCCAGGTTCATCTCTCAAACCTTTATGGTTTGAGAGATAACTGAAGGCAAAGTTCCCTGAAGTCAGCGTTGTACTGACTGTAGGGGAAGTCTGTCATACGACAGTCAGGCGGCTCTGCAGCTGAGCCGAGATCCCGTTAGTGACAAAGAATTATTTCACTGAAACGGTCTTCTACATATATTTTCAATATATGTTTTAGAACAGCTTAGTATATTTTTCATTGATTAACCCCCTAAGGACCAGCGGTCCTGGGACATTTCCATCCCATAAGGACCGTTTTGATCCTCGCCGACGCGCCGGTACACATGACATGTTGCGTGTATCAGCGCGCCACTTTGGGGCCTGAAAGAGATCGCTGCTGGAGCGGTCAATTTTAGGCCCTATTTTTACTTACGGCACTGCCGGTGGAGCGCTGTAAGGAAAAAGTACGTGATTTACTATGACCGTCATCGGTCCTTAAGGGTATAAGGAGCACGACGGTCATGATACGTCATGTAGTCCTTAAGGGGTTAAAAGGAGTTCTGATTAAAAAATAAACAAATAAATAAAAGGTTGGCGATTCTTGCATTAGAATTCTCCATGATGGAGATGTAAATCCAGTCCTGGACTTTAACTCATTGAACGCTAGGGAAGTCTCCAATGCATTGCAAAGCAACTTGTTGGAGTCCTCTCACAAGTTCAATGATGGTAGGTAATGGGGACAAGTTTTCAGGTTGGTGTTCATGTTCCTTTAAGATGTGACCCTGACTAGTCAATAAATCAGCTCGGTGGTGCACGTTGCTGTCCTGCGGCAGTGAAAGGCTGAGCCGTGGGGGGGTTGTTCACACCTTGCTTAGTAAAAGGTAAACACAGTTTACAAGAAGTAATTGATACTCCATGGAATTTATTCACAGGATTTTTGCATCTCATTACTACTGGAAATCACAGGGGAAGCCAGGAAAGTTCGGCGGCTGAAAGATTTAGGCGAATGTCACGCAAACCTTGCTGACTTTCCAGACCCTAAACACATGAGATTGGTTGATCTGATCCCCATCCTGGTGTCGGGGAGAATCTCTACTAAGTTGTGATTCAGGGTCCTATGCAGAAAAGTGCAACAATTCTGGGACAGGACAATTCAGTCATAGTGAACAAGCACAAACTCCCACTGATGTAATAGAATGGGATGTTTATTCATCTGCCGTGGTGCCGTTTGTCTGATCCAGAATTAATACGCCAAAAAAGGCCGCTATTCAGTAAGTTAGAGGAATAGTAATGTTTCACAATAAAAGCAGCTCCAATTAATCTTCATAGTATTTTGGCCATGGAGAGTGTTATTTCAATACTGTCAGAGTTGTAGTACAAGAGTAATTGAATGATAAAGTATCCCCCTCCTGCCCCTTTTACTGATGTAACACTGCTCACCTCAGAGCAGCAAGACTGTCCGGATGGATCACAGAGAGGGACAATCTTCAGTGAGCATAAGGGAAAAACCTGTCAAGGGGAAGTGTTTTCCTTATGATCACAGTAAGAAGATTGTCCCTTGTTGTGACCTGTCCGGTCAAGAGACCAGATTCCACATCTGTGGTTAGGGTTGCCACCCAGCCGGTATTTTACTGGCAGGCCAGTAAAAAATTGGCTTCTGTCCAACGATAAGTCTATGGAGGGAATACCATGGCCGGTATTTTTTTGAAGAAAAGGTGGCAACCCTATCTGTGGTGAGCAGTGTTACACTAGGTAAAAGGGGTGGGAGGGGGATACTTTGTCATTCAATTACTCTTGTACTACAACTCTGACAGAACTGAAATAACACTCTCCATGGCTACGGTTGCCACCTTTTCTTCAAAAAAAATACCGGCCATGAAATTCCCTCCATAGACTTAACATAGGACATAAGCCAATTTTTTACCGGCCTGCCAGTAAAATACACCCTGCAAACCAAGTACAAACCAAGCACATGTAGAAGACCGTTTCAGTGAAATAATTATTTGTCACTAACGGGATCTCGGCTCAGCTGCAGAGCCACAAGCCTGTCGTACGACAGACTTCCCCTGCGGTCAGTACAACGCTGACTTCAGGGAAGGGGGAGGGAGGGGGAACTTTGCCTTCGGTTATCTCTCAAACCGTAGAGATCTGAGAGATGAACCTGGGGGCAATTACATTATTTAGCAAATATCTACATTATGGGGGACAGTCATAATAAAGTATTACTATCCCTTTAAGGACCGGTGTTGAAGTTTGTGATCCCAGCTCACCTGCACAGATCACTTCCATACAAAAAACCTGTGCCCTGGTCCTTCGGAGCAACCCACCTCTGGAACTCCGGTGCTTAAGGTGTTAAAGTTTGCTGAATAACCCTCCCTCCTGGGCTTTGCTGATGACATATGATGTCACATCCAAATTAATGTGATTAAAATGTATTGCCTACATTTCTGAAGAAGCTGCGGTTTATCGCTGCGAAACGCGTTTTTTAGTGGGTTGTTTTAATTTGTGGATGGTCCATAATATGGTCCTTTTAAACCTGTAGGACAAATGGACGGAAGCGCTCTCAGGACCACCCAAACATAACCAGCCCAATATATATAAAAATGTTCTTTATTTATAAGAGTAAAAACATCCACTCAAGGCGAAAAATAGTACAGCGATGACAATGAGATCAAACAATTCAACCCCTAACGCGTTTCGTGACCGCCATGGTCACTTAATCGCTGCGAAACGCGTTTTTTAGTGGGATGTTTTAATTTGTGGATGGTCCATAATATGGTCCTTTTAAACCTGTAACAAGTTATTGTTTAATAAATTGATACTTTCTCATATATTTGCTGGAGTGGCTGCATTTTTTGAAGAAAGTATCGATTGCGGGCAACGTTGGAGATGGATGAGAGAGCTCCTGGAAAGCCAAGATCGAGTGTGTACCAAGCAAGGGCGGTAAGGTACCCCTGCTCGCTTGATTTTCTGTGCTTATGCATATGTGTCCGCACAGCTACCTTTAAATGTGAGTGTGATTTTTTCTTGGCTATACTACCCATTACTTGTTGGATTTAAAGCAGAACTACCACATCAAAAAAAGTATAGCTTAATTAAGTCCCCTTGTGACGACTAGCTGCTTAGTAGCTCTAATCACCAGAATTATTACCTGATTTAAAGGGATAGTAATACTTCGTTTTAACTTTATTTTATTTTATAGGCATTAAAAAACATGAAGAACGATAGAAGTCTGATCTCTCAAACCTTTATGGTTTATGAGATATTCACAAGCAAAGTTTCCCCTCCCGCCCCTTTTACCTAGTGTAAGCCATCTCTTCTCAGATGTGGAATGCAGTCCATAGACCAGACAGATAACAGAAGGGGACAATCTTCTTCCTATGAGAACAATGAAAGCCCTGCCCCCCTTGACAAGTTTTTCAGCTTTTTCCCTTATCTTAATTGAAGATTGTCCCTCTCTGCAGTCTACCTGGGCACCTCCCTTCTGCTCTGGTTGAACAGGGGGGGGGGATACTTTGTTTGTGAATATCTCTTAAACCATAAAGGTTTGAGAGATAAGACTTATATCGTTCTTCATGTTTTTTTAATGCCTACAAAATAAAATAAAGTTAAAACGAAGTATTACTATCCCTTTAATAGATATATGCTTTATTCCCCAGCTGTCAGTAGCACAGAGCGCTGATATCTTGCCAGAATGACGTCCGCGCGCCTGCGCTGTCAGTCCCAGCCGGGTCTAGGAGGCGTTGCTAGGAGCCAGCCGGCTCCAAAAGGGACTGACAGCGCAGGCGCTCTGACGTCATTCTGGCAAGATGTCCGCACTCCATGCTACTGACAGCTGGGGAATAAAGCATATATTTATTAAATCAGGTAATAATTCTGGCGACTAGCGCTACTAAGCAGCTAGTCACCAGAAGGGGACTTAGTTAAGCTAAACATTTGTGACATGGTAGTTCTACTTTAAGCACTATTGGCGCCCCTTGTCTGTTTGTTTTTTTTTATTGGGTCACTTGTTTCCTTCGAGAGAGGAGGTGGAGGGTGAGCAGCCATATTCCTCAAGTGGAGAGCTGGATAAGGGACAGCCTGTAAAATCCGTGAGCCCCATTACTGGTTAATACACAAGTGTATTTCCAGCACGTCACTTTGTGAGTACCAGTCTTTGTGGTGGTGGTGAGGGGTCCATTTATATTGAGGGTATTACACCCGGAAGCGCTTCTTGTTTTTCTTGTTTTCCACCATAATGTGATTAAAAGGACCCTATTACCTAAAACTACTTTGGTGAATTTGAAAATAGCTTTCCATGGTGCTCCACTTTGGTCCTTAAAGGGATAGTAATACTTAAGTGTTACTAATCCCTATAGTAAAGGTCCTACTAAAAATAAATGTATTTCCCCCAGTGTCATCTCTCACACCTTTATGGTTTGAGAGATAATCACTCCTAAAGTTGCACTCTCCCTCCCCCTTCCCAGAAGTCAGCGTTGTAGCTGACTGAAGGAAAATCCGGTCATAGATCATCAAGTGGCTCTGCAGCACAGCCAAGATCGCTTTCATTTTAAAAAATCTTTCACTAAAACGGTCTTCTACATGTGCTTGCAAACCAAGCACAGACCAAGCACACGTAGAAGACCATTTCTGTGAAAGTTTACTTTTTTATTAATGCAATCTCGGCTCTGCTGCAGAGCCGCCTGATGGTCGTACGACAGGCTTCCCTGCAGTCAGCTAGAATGCTGACTTTGGGGAAGGGGGAGGGAGAGGGCAACTTTAGGAGCGATTATCGCTCAAACCATAAAGGTCTGAGAGATGACACTGGGGGCAATACGTTTATTTTTAATAGGACCTTAATATAGGGATTAGTAATACTTAAGTATTACTATCCCTTTAAGGGGTTATTTAAATAACATTTTTGGAATCACACACGAGAAAATGTCACTTTATCATATATCAAAGTATGAGGCTAATTTATTAAACTGTCGAAAACAAACCCCTACCGGATTAATAAGACCATTAGAGTAACATAACTTCTAACGATAGTAACACTTAATATGTAAAGTATATGTATTGTAGGGTTTATCCTTCTGAGTAAAACAATGGTACTCCCACTTCTAACTACTTTTATTCCAAAGATATTGTTGCTCAAAATTGATTTTCTAGGTGCTATATCTCAATGGCCTGAAATGTTAAAGTGGCGGTGTTGCTACACCATCCCATGGACAGCTCTGGTTAGCTGACCATAAACCTCGATGGGACCAGCAGGGCAATGCACCATGATAACAATCCAGCAAATTGTACCTTTTTGCCCATGTGAAATATTGGGAGGTTTGTGATTTGCTACTTATACGGATGGTATTGCACAAAGAGTTTGATCCATGATTAAGTGAGACTATCACAAAACGCGTTAGCATCTTTGTGTGATTTTTTTGCCAGCTTTTCCTACAAGTATTGTATATTCTGCAACATGAAGTTGTTTTCAGCTTTATACCAATAAATAAATATTTTTATGGAAGAATATGTGGTTGAGTTGGCTGATTGAAATGCGCTGGTCCGTTGAAGCACTCCCTTCCTGTGTCGTCAAACTTACATCTCACTGCACTATTGGAAATTCCCCATTCATAGCTCAGTGTGTGGTAACAGAATGCATTACCAAGGCATAAAGATTAATTTCTCAAAAATAATGTATTTTACAACCAAATGGCTAGTAAAATAGATGGACATATTGACTCTTCCCTCCCCAAGTATTGCCTCTTTCCAACCTCCTCCGATAACGGAACATTTCTCTATGTTAGCTGGAGTGCTCATTGGAAGGAGAGCGTTCCAGCTCCGTCATCAGAAGAGGTTGGAACTGGGAAATACTTAGGGAGGGAACAGACAAAGATTGACAGGCTGCGTTACAGAGCTGTACCCCCGGCATGTCCTGAAGTGACGTCACCAGCTCCATTTTGAAACAGAAAATTTCGCCATAGCCTACATTATATTAAAAAAAATCACACAGATTACATGTTATCCCTATGGGAGCATTACACAGAGGCAAACTTGAATAGAGGTTAGAGTTCTCCTTTAAAGGGGAACTACCACCCCGCAAAAACTTTACATTAATTAAGCCTTCATCTGGCGACTAGCTGCTTAGTAGTGCTAGTCGCCAGAAATATTACCTGGTTTCAAAGATTTTTGAGTTTTTCGGAGGCTGACAGTAGCTGGAAGCATGGACATTTTGTCATAGTGACGTCCTTGCGCCTGCGCTGTCAGTCCCTTTTGGAGCTGGCCGGCTCCTAGCAACGCCTCCTACACCCGGCTGGGACTGACAGCGCAGGCTCAAGGACGTCACTAAGACAAGATGTCCGCACTTCCTGCTACTGTCAGCCTCCGAAAAACTAGAAAATCTTTGAAACCAGGTAATATTTCTGGCGACTAGTGCTACTAAGCAGCTAGTAGCCAGATGAAGACTTAATTAATGTAAAGTTTTGGCGGGGTGGTAGTTCCCCTTTAAGACTAGGAATAATAAAATTGATAATAATTTTGAACATCAATAAAAAATAGGACTAATGCCCCACTCGGTGTCTTGTTTTAAGCTGAAATATCCAATACACCTCTCTTTTGCGGATCAAATTAACCCTTTGAGTACCAGAGGGGTACGCAAAGCATTCCACCTCTCTGACACTCAAAGGGTTAATAATATCTCCCCCCCCCCCCCAACGGTAGTCTGACCCCTTCGATCCCCTGAAAACTGAAGCATCTCACCCAATAGCAGTTACATCAGTACACATACTGTAAATTTAAATTTTAAGCACAATTTTAATTTTTGATACAAAACTTAACTACGATTCTTGTGAATATGTGTTAATACTACCCACATACATTTTAATGCAAAATAGTTGGGTGCAGTGTGAAGGATTGAGTTTGTGTTGGCTTTCCTTCACACTAGATTGCAACTGTTACTAACGCCCATAGTTGTCTTTTGCTTAACTGTTTTGTATTAAAATGTATGTGGTACTATTAACACTTATTCACACGTATCGTTTACATATCCTATTTGAAATGATAAATATATTCATTAGGGATTATATATTGATTATTTTGTTCACAAAAGTTAAAACATTTGTTGCAATTTAAGGAATATTTAAGGAATGAACTGTGAGTAAATCTGCTAATTCTTATCTGTCGATCAGAGAATTTATTTGAGAAATTTACATCTCCCAATATTTCAATTGGCCAAAGAGGGACACGTCTGTTTTAGGAGTTGTTGCTGTGAGCATTACTGGTGGGAGGGATATTACAGAGAATTTTTAGGTTCATTTATGAGCTATTGACAGCTCTTTGTGTAAATGAATAAATGATTAGAACAAGAGCACAGTACTTTATACTACAGTATATATGATTGTAAATTACTTTTATTTATACAGAGTCATTTACAATCATATATACTGTAGTTTAAACAAACATTAATGTGAGTTTTATTGCTGTGTAGCAATGTGATACACTTATATATACACCACACTCTCTGATCTCCTAAACACAGGGACACCAGGGTGATATACTTATATATACACCACACAGTCTGATCTCCTAAACACAGGGACACCAGGGTGATACACTTATATACACACCACACAGTATGATCTCCTAAACACAGGGACACCAGGGTGATACACTTCTATACACACCACACAGTCTGATCTCCTAAACACATGGACACCAGGGTGATATACTTCTATACACACCACACAGTCTGATCTCCTAAACACAGGGACACCAGGGTAATACACTTCTATATACACACCACACAGTCTGATCTCCTAAACACAGGGACACCAGGGTGATACTCTTATATACACACCACACAGTCTGATCTCCTAAACACAGGGACACCAGGGTGATACACTTCTATACACACCACACAGTCTGATCTCCTAAACACAGGAACACCAGGGTGATACACTTCTATACACACCACACAGTGTGATCTCCTAAACACAGGGACATCAAGGTGATACACTTCTATACACACCACACAGTCTGATCTCCTAAACACAGGGACACCAGGGTGATACACTTCTATACGCACCGCACAGTCTGATCTCCTACACACAGGAACACCAGGGTGATACACTTCTATACACAGCACACAGTGTGATCTAATAAAAATAGGGACACCAGGGTGGGGACTGATAGGGACTATCCTTCCTATAAAGGGACACTTGGGAGGTACAGACCTCTAATACATCCTAAAGAGGGACACTTGAGAGGTATGGACCCCTAATATCTCCTGAACAGAGAAACTTGGGAGGAAGGGAACCCTAATATCTCCTAAAGAGGGACACTTGGGAGGTATATAAATACTTTCTGACTAAGTATCTCACACACACACACACACACACACACACACACTATCTCTCTGTTTTTGGGTGCTGTTTGATTGCATGACTTCATTACTTATGCCATAATTTTCGCTCTCAATTCCTCATATTTAGCCTCCTATATAATCTTTATAGACTTTATCTTACTATCTTGATGTTGACAGTCAAACTCTTTGAAATTCCCTGTGAAGATGAATTGTCAGTGGGTTTGTGTCAGAATGTTGAATATGATCCTCAGATTTTAATGATGCTGATAATCTGCCATTCTTTTATATAGTCATTTTTCAGCAAGTCCCCAAATGTCACTTCCTCAGATAAAACGTATTGAAAGTTTCCTTAGAAGTATTCAGTTAACATTTTAAAGTCAGATTTGACCAGTTAATACAGCATTGGCTGGTGGGGGATGATAGGAGTTGTAGTCTAGTAACAGATGGAAGGCCTCACATTGTCCGCCCCAGAGTAAATGCCATAGTGCAAATATTAAAGGGATAGTAACACTTAATTTGTCAAAATATATATATTGTACAAGTTATCCTTCTGAGTGAAACAAGGGTGCTTCCAGATTTGAGAGATGTTTGATTCAAAAGTTATTGCAGGTCAAACCTCATCGTTTTAGGTGCTGTATCTCAATGCCATGAAATGTTACAGTGGTGCTGTTGCTACACCATCCTATGGACACCTCTAGTCAGTTGACCATAAAACTCCAGGTGTAGGAACAGCGCCGCTGGAAAATTTCAGGCCTTTGCGA